>JAEIGP010000831.1:0-562717 GCA_018904095.1 Zaprionus ghesquierei
TGTATGCCTTGATATGAAATGTTAATTAGCATAAGAATGAATCAGCTGATCGCGTATAACGTAATGTAATGTTAAATAACATAATTATGCCACTTGCTCTAAGAATGTCAAATTGAATGGAAGTGCACATGCACGTAATAAATAATTTAATTAAATCTAAAGAAATCCACTTTAAATATTTACATGGTAGCAGAGCAAGGTTAAAAGAACTTAATCCAAGGTTAAAAAGAACTTAATCCAAGGTTGAAAAGAAATTAAGCCAAGGTGTAAAACTAAATCCAAGTTGTATAAATAATGCTGTTCAAGTAAAGCGACAAAAGGAAAAGTGTATAAGACATAAAGCTTCACAAAGAAAAGGTGTATAAGACATAAAAAGAGAAAAACAATATTAAAAGTGCAAACTATTAAAAAATACGAATACGAAAAAGACGTTTGACAAATGCTAAACAATTAAACGGAAAAACATTAAAAACATAAACTTAAAGGATTCGATGGAAGCAGATTAAAATTTAAAATTCACGTGCACGCTGTTTATAAAATTACATGGAAATAGAAAAGTGTGACCCTATAAGAAAATGTGCAAAAAAAAATGAATGACATAGAAAGAGACATAAAAGAAGTGCACAAACAGATTAAAAGTGAAGGGGAAAAAATGAGTGCAAACGCAAAAATCGAAGACATTGTTATGCCCATATTCGATGGGGTAAATTTTGGAAGCTGGAAGTTCAGACTAATGACAATACTTGAATACAAAGAGTGCAAAGAACCAGCAGTGCGAGCAAGAACAACAGAAGATAATGAAACAACATGGACGAAAACAGATTTAAAAGCAAAAACAATTTTAATCAGTACAATATCAGACAAGCAGTTAGAATATGTTAGTGAGTGCCAAACAACATTAGAAATTATGAACAAGTTAAACGAAATGTATTCGACAAAGTCAACAGCCCTGCAAATACTGTGCAGAGGAAAAATCGACGAAATAAAACTAAAAGACTACGAAACAGTGGAAGAATTTTTTTATAGAATTCGAGAAAGCAGTGAATAAATTTAAAAACGCTGGAGGCACCATAGACGAAAACGAAAAAATGCGGTATTTGTTAAAAGCGCTACCAACAAGCTACAGTTATATTGGAGACTTCTTAGATGTAATTCCGGAAGCACAACGAACGGTAGAGTACGTAAAATCAAAAGTTAAAGAAAAAGTCTAAACAGAGGTCCAGTGGACAGACAAAAATAACGTAAGCACATTCAACACCAAAACTAAAAAAGAATGCTATGCGTGTGGCAAAACAGGTCATCTTCAGAGGGACTGCTGGCATGCTGAGCAAAATGCGAGAGGCGAAAACAAACAACAACAACAATACAACAGGCGATATCAGAATACGAATCAAAGAGGCGGTCGAGGCAGAGGTCAACATCATGGAAATGGTCGCGGACGTGGAACTGGACGTGGACATTACTCAGGAGACGGGAACCAAGGAAGACAACAAGAAAACAGCGACGGAGTACAGCCATGGACAATAAGAATGATAAGAAACGAAAAAATAATAAATTGTAATAACAGCGAAAGTAGCAACGAAACTACAGTAAATTGGTTATTAGATAGTGGATGCACTGATCACATTATAAACGATTGTAGACTTTTTTAAGAAGTGTGTAAATTTGAAAAATCCTATTGATGTTAAAGTAGCCGATGGCAAACAATTGCAAGCGACCAAAATTGGAAATGTAGAAACATATTTTAAAACTTACAACAATGAAAATTTAATCGATATTAAAAATGTATACTTTGTAAAAGGAATAAAACAAAATTTGTTAAGCATATCAAAGATAACTGAAAATAAATGTACAGTCGTAGCCAGAAATAATGATATAAAGATCTATAACGAAAAAAGAGAATTGTTGACAGTTGCGAATAAAATTGATAGTTTGTATAATGTAAAAAGCTTCATGCTAAAAATAAAACAAATGAAATATATACAAATGTAACTAAATTAACTGAAAAAGAAAATGGCACAGGGCACTAGGCCACGTAAATTTTCAATATTTGAATAGAATTATAAGAGAATAAAATGCTAGATGGTCTGCCAGATAAAATCGAGAATACCGAAATGAAATGTGCGAATTGTATACAAAGTAAAATGTCAAACGAACCATTCGAGAACAATAGAAAGAAAACTAAAGAAACATTAGAGTTAATACACACAGACTTAAACGGACCACATAGCACAACAGGTTATTGTGGGGAAAAATATTTTTTGACATTCGTTGACGACTTTAGTAAATGCGCGAGAATATATTGTATTAAACATAAATCTGAAACGGCGAGCTGCTTAAAAGAATACGTAAATAATGTTGAGAATCAATTCAGTAAAAAAAGTAAAACAAATCCAATGCGATAACGGTAAAGAATATATGAATAGAGAGATATTAAATTTTGTAAAATATAAAGGAATTCAATTAACTACATGCCCACCGTATGTACACGAATTAAACGGCGTAGCAGAAAGATATAATAGGTCGGCAATGGATATTGGCAGGTGCTTGATGAGAGAGGCAAACATACATAGGCGATATTGGCCAGAAGTGATGAACGCAGTAGCTTATTTAAAAAATCGAACAATCGCAAACACAGCAGTAAATAAAAGCCCATACGAAATATTTTTTGGTATAAAACCAAATGTAGAAAATTTAAAAATATACGGAAGTAGAGTTTTTGTTAGAGTTCCGGAAGTACGCAGACAGAGTAAATGGGATAACAAATCGGAATTAGGAGTTTTAGTTGAATATAATACAAACGGATATAGAGTTTTAGTAAATAATAGAGTAATAAATGCAAGACATGTTCAAGTTGTGAAAGAAAAAACAAAATTAATTTGCCTAGAGAAAAACAAGCAGGATGATAATGAAAATGAAATAAATGAAAATGAAGAAGATGATGAAGATAACGCTAAGACAGACGATCTAAATGACATGTACGAAGATAATTCAAAAGCTAGGGATGATAGCGAGAGTGAGGAGAACAAAGAACATTTAACAGTGCAGAGAACATCAAATAGAGATAAAAGACCAGTAAATCTATATGGTAACCCAGTAACACATTTTATTTATATCAATTATGTAAATGCAATTGTACCAAACACTTACGAAGAGGCGATGAATAGTAACGAAAAGAAAGAATGGCTCAAAGCAATGAACACAGAAATGCAATGCTTAAATAAAAATAATACATGGCGAATTGTAGAAAAACCGATAAACAAAAAAGATTATAGATGTTAAATGGGTGTATAAAAGGAAAAGTGATGGAACATATAAAGCCAGACTAGTAGTAAGAGGTTTCCAACAAAAAGAAAGACTAGAGAATGTATATTCACCAGTAGGAAAAATGCAAACATTAAAGATATTACTATCATATTGTTGTAAAAACGGCATGTATATAAATCAAATGGATGTCGAAACAGCCTTTTTAAATGGCTATATTAAATCAGAAGTTTATGTAAATGAACCGAAAGGGTACGAAACAGGAGAAAACAAAGTTTATAAATTAATTAAGGCATTATATGGATTGAGAGAAAGCCCAAGAGCATGGTACGAATGTGTGCATAAATATCTTGACAAATTAAATTTTATAAGAAGCAATTACGATAATTGTTTGTATGTTAAAAGAAACGATAAAGATGAAATATATATTTTAGTATTTGTAGCTGACATTTTGATATGCAGTAAGAACAAAACAAAAATAATCGAAATAAAAGATTGTTTAATGAACAAATTCACAATGAAAGATTTAGGAAAAATCGGTAGTTATATTGGAATAGACATTAATTATAGTACTGAAAGTAAGAAAATGACGTTAAATCAAAAAGCATATATTGAATCACTAGCAATTAAGTATAATCTCGAAAATGCAAAGCTTTACGATACTCCAATGGAAACAAACTTAAAATTAGATCAAGCAACTGAATGTGATGAGAATATTAAATACAGAAATTTGATAGGTGAATTATTATATATAAGCGCAGGTACAAGACCAGATATATCATATTCCGTAAATTATTTAAGCAGATATCAAAGTTGTTACAATTCAACACACTATAAATACGCGTTAAGAGTATTAAAATATTTATATAAGACAAGAGATCTAAATTTAACTTTTGAAGACAATAAAAATAATGAATTTCTAGATTGTATGGTAGACTCCGATTATGCAGGAGATAATGTTGATAGAAAATCCACGACGGGATTTATAATTAGAATGTATGGAAATACAGTATATTGGAAAACACATAAACAACAAGCAGTAACAAAATGTTCAACGTTTGCAGAGTACATTGCCTTGTCAGAAGCAGTTACAGAAATATTATTTGTCAAAAACATGTTATGTGAAATGTTTAATATTAATAATGAAAAAGCGATTAAGATCTATGAAGATAATTCAGGCGCAGTAGCGATTGCTAAATTTGGTAACTTTACAAAAAATTCAAAGCACATTGAAGTGCAGTATCATTATGTTAACGAAAATTATGAAAAAGGTATTATAGACATTGTAAAGATAGAATCTAAACTTAATATAGCAGACATGTTAACCAAAGCGTTGGACAAACAAAAATTTATAAGAAATAGAAATGCTGTAAAGTTAATGTAATGAAAGAAAATCAAGACAACAAATTTAAGAGGCGTGTTGGAATAAATGTGTATCCCTTGATATGAAATATTAATTAGCATAAGAATGAATCAGCTGATCGCGTATAACGTAATGTAATGTTAAATAACATAATTATGCCACTTGCTCTAAGAATGTCAAATTGAATGGAAGTGCACATGCACGTAATAAATAATTTAATTAAATCTAAAGAAATCCACTTTAAATATTTACAACCACCAATTAATGTATATTAAAAAATTAAAGTAAAAGTTCTTAAAAAAAACAAGTAAGAAAGCTACAGTCAAATGTGCTCGACTGTAATATACCCGCTACCCAGCTGCTCGTACATCATTTATTTGCAGAACAAAAAAAAACGGCTACAATTATATTTTAACCGTTAAAGGCAATATTTACAATATTTATGCAAAGCCAAAATCTAAAATAAAAAAAAAACAAGTAAGACAGCTACAGTCGAGTATGCTCGACTGTAATATACCCGCTACCCAGCTGCTCGTACATCATTTATTTGCGGAACAAAAAAAACGGCTACAATCATATTTTGACCGTAAAAGGCCATGGACTTATAACATTTATGCAAAGTCAAAATCTAAAATAAAAACAAAAACATTTTTTGCACACATTTAATTTTTTATGCGGGCGGGACTCGAACCCGTAAACGCATAATAGTACTGTTCGTTTTGCAGTCCACAACTTAACCCATTTCACCACTGTACACGCACACACGATTCGGCACAATGCTGCAAGCAGCGTTGCCGGCAGCTGAATAACTTCTGTGTTTATTATCCGATTGTTACCAAATTTTCAGAGATCATTTGGCTAGCTATAGTTATCATGTAAACTGAAAATGAACATCAAAATTGCGCTTGTAATCAATGTTTTTTCGATTTACGGGGGCGGAAGGGGGCGTGGCCAAAATCCAAAATAAACTTGATCAGCGTGCAATAATAACACATACTGTCACCAAATTTGGTAGTTCTAGCTCTTATAATAGCTGAGATCTAGATTTTCACACGGACAGACAGACGGACAGACGGACAGACAGACAGACGGACAGACGGACATGGCTTTATCGACTCGGCTGTTGATCCTGAGCCAGTATATATATACTTTATGGGGTCGGAGGTGTCTCCTTCTGCCTGTTACATACATTTTCGGTTTGAACAAAGTTATAATACCCTTCTACTCTATGAGTAGCGGGTATAAAAATATTTTTGCACACATATAATTTTTGATGCGGGCGGGACTCGAACCCGTAAATGCATAATAGTACTGTTCGTTTTGCAATCTACAACTTAACGCATTTCACCACCGTACACGCACACACTATTCGGCACAATGCTGCTTATCCGATTGTTACCAAATTTTCAGAGATTATCTGGCCAGCTATAGTTATCATGTAAACCGAAAATTAACAATATGGCATCAAAATTGCGCTTGTAATCAATTTTTTTCGATTTACAGGGGCGGAAGGGGCGTGGCCAAAATCCAAAATAAACTTGATCAGTGTGCAATAATAACACATTTTGTCACCAAATTTGGTAGTTCTAGCTCTTATAATAGCTGAGATCTAGATTTTCACACGGACAGACAGACGGACAGACAGACAGACGGACAGACGGACACGGCTATATCGACTCGGCTGTTGATCCTGAGCCAGAATATATATACTTTATGGGGTCGGAGGTGTCTCCTTCTGCCTGTTACATACATTTTCGGTTTAAACAAAGTTTTAATACCCTTCTACTCTATGAGTAAAAAAAAAAAGAAAAAGCTTAAGCGGCATGAACTGGGAATCTAACCACGGGCCTGTCGGTTCAGGAGTTCATCGCTTTTCCACTAAGCTACTGACGGTGTTTTCCAACAACTGCAAAACTTTGCATTGTAAGGCATTCTTATTATTTCCTGTACAAATAAAGAATTTACGCTGCTTGGCAGCGCTGCTTACAGCTATGGAAAACGTTAAGCTGAATAACTTCTGTGTTTATTATCTGATTCTTACCAAATTTTCAGAGATCATCTGGCTAGCTATAGTTATCATGTAAACCGAAAATGAACAATATGGCATCAAAATTGCGCTTGGGGCGGAAGGGGGCGTGGCCAAAATCCAAAATAAACTTGATCAGCGTGCAATAATAACACATTTTGTCACCAAATTTGGTAGTTCTAGCTCTTATAATAGCTGAGATCTAGATTTTCACACGAACAGACAGACGGACAGACGGACATGGCTATATGACTCGGCTGTTGATCCTGAGTCAGAATATATATACTTTATGGGGTCGGAGGTGTCTCCTTCTGCCTGTTACATACATTTTCGGTTTGAACAAAGTTAAAATACCCTTCTACTCTATGAGTAGCGGGTATAAAAATATTTTTGCACACATATAATTTTTGATGCGGGCGGGACTCGAACCCGTAAATGCATAATAGTACTGTTCGTTTTGCAATCTACAACTTAACGCATTTCACCACCGTACACGCACACACTATTCGGCACAATGCTGCTTATCCGATTGTTACCAAATTTTCAGAGATTATCTGGCCAGCTATAGTTATCATGTAAACCGAAAATTAACAATATGGCATCAAAATTGCGCTTGTAATCAATTTTTTTCGATTTACAGGGGCGGAAGGGGCGTGGCCAAAATCCAAAATAAACTTGATCAGTGTGCAATAATAACACATTTTGTCACCAAATTTGGTAGTTCTAGCTCTTATAATAGCTGAGATCTAGATTTTCACACGGACAGACAGACGGACAGACAGACAGACGGACAGACGGACACGGCTATATCGACTCGGCTGTTGATCCTGAGCCAGAATATATATACTTTATGGGGTCGGAGGTGTCTCCTTCTGCCTGTTACATACATTTTCGGTTTAAACAAAGTTTTAATACCCTTCTACTCTATGAGTAAAAAAAAAAAGAAAAAGCTTAAGCGGCATGAACTGGGAATCTAACCACGGGCCTGTCGGTTCAGGAGTTCATCGCTTTTCCACTAAGCTACTGACGGTGTTTTCCAACAACTGCAAAACTTTGCATTGTAAGGCATTCTTATTATTTCCTGTACAAATAAAGAATTTACGCTGCTGGCAGCGCTGCTTACAGCTATGGAAAACGTTAAGCTGAATAACTTCTGTGTTTATTATCTGATTCTTACCAAATTTTCAGAGATCATCTGGCTAGCTATAGTTATCATGTAAACCGAAAATGAACAATATGGCATCAAAATTGCGCTTGGGGCGGAAGGGGGCGTGGCCAAAATCCAAAATAAACTTGATCAGCGTGCAATAATAACACATTTTGTCACCAAATTTGGTAGTTCTAGCTCTTATAATAGCTGAGATCTAGATTTTCACACGAACAGACAGACGGACAGACGGACATGGCTATATGACTCGGCTGTTGATCCTGAGTCAGAATATATATACTTTATGGGGTCGGAGGTGTCTCCTTCTGCCTGTTACATACATTTTCGGTTTGAACAAAGTTAAAATACCCTTCTACTCTATGAGTAGCGGGTATAAAACAATACCAGTAAGAAAGCTACATTCGAGTGTGCGCGACTGTAATATACCCGCTTCCCAGCTGCTCGTACATCAAAATTATTTGCGGAACAATAAAGAACGGCTACAATCATATTTCAATCGTAAAAGGCCATAGACTTACAATATTTATGCAAAGTCAAAATCTAAAATAAATATAATAATTTTTTGCATACATTTAATTTTTGATGCGGCTGGGACTCAAAGTACTCAGTACTGTTCATTTTGCAGTCCACAACTTAACCCATTTCACCACCGTTCATGCACACACGATTCGGCACAATGCTGCAACAGCTATGGAAAACGTTAAGCTGAATAACTTCTGTGTTTATTATCCGATTGTTACCAAATTTTCAGAGATCATCTAGCTAGCTATAGTTATCATGTAAAAATGAACATAATGGCATCAAAATTGCTCTTGTAATCAATTTTTTTTTCGATTTACAGAGGCGGAAGGGGGCGTGGCCAAACTCCTAAATTAACTTGATCAGCGTTTAATAATAACGCATTTTGTCACCAAATTTGGTAGTCCTAGCTCTTATAATAGCTCAGATCTAGATTTTCACACGGACAGCCAGACGGGCAGACGGGCAGACAGACAGACGGACAGACGGACACGGCTATATCGACTCGGCTGTTGATCCTGAGCCAGAATATATATACTTTATGGGATCGGAGCTGTCTCCTTCTGCCTGTTACATGCATTTTCGGTTTGAACCAAGTTATAATACTCTTCTACTCTATGAGTAGCGGGTATAAAAATATAAGAAAAAGCTGCGCTCTAACAATCGCACACAGCTGATTTAGGAGACTGTCACTTCTCCACTTGTTAACTTAGTTCATTGTGAGAAAATAAAAAAGTTTTAAATAAAATACACAACCACCACTTAATGCATATTCAAAATTTAAAGTAAAAGTTAAAAAAAAAAAAAGAAAAAGCATAAGCGGCATGAACTGGGAATCGAACCACGGGCCAGTCGGTTCAGGAGTTCATCGCTCTTCCACTAAGCTACTGACGCTGTTATCCAACAACTGCAAAAATTTGCATTGTAAGGCATTCTTATTTTTTCCTGTACAAATAAAGATATTGCGCTGCCGGCAGCGCTGCTTACAGCTATGGAAAACGTTAAGCTGAATTACTTCTGTGTATATTATCCGATTGTTACCAAATTTTCAGAGATCATCTGGCTAGCTATAGTTATCATGTATGCCGAAAATGAATAATATGGCATCAAAATTTCGATTTACAGGGACGGAAGGGGGCGTGGCCGAAATCCAAAATAAGCTTGATCAGCGTGCAATAATAACACTTTTTGTCACCAAATTTGGTAGTTCTAGCTCTTATAATAGCTGAGATCTAGATTTTCACACGGACAGACAGACGGACAGACGGACATGGCTATATCGACTCGGCTGTTGATCCTGAGTCAGAATATATATACTTTATGGGGTCGGAGGTGTCTCCTTCTGCCTGTTACATACATTATCGGTTTGAACACAGTTAAAATACCCTTCTACTCTATGAGTAGCGGGTATAAAACAAAATAAGTAAGAAAGCTACGACTGCTCGACTGTAATATACCCGCTTCCCAGCTGCTCGTACATCAAAATTATTTGCGGAATAATAAAGAATGGCTACAATCATATTTTAATCATAAAAAGCCATAGACTTACAATATTTATGCAAAGTCAAAATCTAAAATAACAAGTAAGAAAGATACAGTCGATTGTGTTCGACTGTAATATACCCGCTACCCAGCTGCTTGTACATCATTTATTTGCGGAACAAAGAAAAAACGGCTACAATCATATTTTGACCGTAAAAGGCTATGGACTTACAATATTTATGCAAAGTCAAAATCAAAAATAAAAAAAAAAACATTTTTGCACACATTTATTTTTTGATTCGGGCGGGACTCGAACCCGTTAATGCATAATAGTACTGTTCGTTTTGCAGTCAACAACTTAACCCATTTCACCACCGTACACGCACACACGATTCGGCATAATGCTGCAAGCAACGCTGCCGGCAGCTACTTTATGGGGTCGGAGGTGTCTCCTTCTACCTGCTACATACATTTTCGGTTTGAACAAAGTTATAATACCCTTCTCCTCTATCAGTAGCGGGTAAAAAATAATAACTTTTTGCATACAATTTTATATTTTGACTTTGCATAAATATTGTAAGTCCATAGCCTTTTACGGTCAAAATATGATTGTAGCCGTTTTTTTATGTTCCGCAAATAAATGATGTACGAGCAGCTGGGTAGCGGGTATATTTCAGTCGAGCACACTCGACTGTAGCTTTCTTACTTGTTGTACTTTCAATTGTTCTTACTAGTCTAACTGCTTGAGCGTCGCTCTTTCAATGCTTTTCTTCTATTTCACAACTTTACTCAAGCATTTCATTATCTTTTCATAGTCTCCACGAAACTCTACACAACAACAGCAGGCGCCATGCTCATCTGAATATACTTACAATAACAGAACATTAACAATAACAGAACAATAACAGAACATTAACATAATATCGGTTACATTCAAAAAAAAATACCTTAGATCCACTAAATCTCCGACATATACAAGTTAACAATAATAAATACAAAACAACACAAACAGCTAACTAATCAATACATAATACAATTGATTTATTATTTATTGTTACTTAATACATAATACAATTAAAGCTAATAAACACAAAACAACATTTTACAAGTATTGTCTAAATAATAAATAACGAAATATTCAACAAGAATTGCAACATTGTTCAGTTCAATAATCTAAACATCCGCTTATTTGATAAGAACTGCAGCATTGTCTTACATTGTTCAGTTCAATAAACTAAACATCCGCCTAAAACGTCGCAAATCAACAGCGTCCGCAGTTTGTCTTGCGTGCGCACTTTTGGCCCTTTATCATCGCTGCCTAACACCCACAGCTAGCTTAGGGTATTCTTACATCTCTTCTGTTCAGTCACAATTTGGAGTTGAAGATAAAGTTTCTGAGTTTTAATACAACGGAAATTAATTGGCGCCCGAGAAGAAACCAGTGTGAGGACAAGTGATTAAGTTCCGTTAAGTGCAAGCAAGAAAGAAAGGCTACCTTCGGTTTCGATATCCTGAAAAATTACAATAATCGGCCGATAGGTTCACTGGCAGCTATACGATATATCGGTCCGATTTTGATAAAGTTTGCACAGCTTTGAATGAATATACTAAGGCATAGATTGCAAAAGTGTCTGATAGCTTGAAAAATGACAAAAATCGGCCGATAGGTTCTATGGCAGCTATACGATATATCGGTCTAATGTTGATAAAATTTACACAGCTTTGAATGGACATACTAAGGCATACACTGCGAAAGTTTCTTGGCGATATCTTGAAAAATGGCAAACATCGGCCGATAGGTTCTATGGCAGCTATACGATACATCGGTCCGATCCAGCTCGTTCCGACTTATTTACAGCCTGCAGAAATGAAAGGCATGTATACCATCATCAAGATAGCTCTAAAACTAAGGGACTAGTTTGCGTTGCAACAGACGGACGGACGGACAGACGGACATGGCTAGTTCGACTCCCCTATTGATGCTGATGAAGAATATATATATTTTACAGGGTCGGAGATGTCTCCTAAGGTGCGTTGCAAACTTCTGGCCAAAATGAATATACCATCTGCAATGGTATAAAAATCTGAAAGTTATTGTGTGACTCCGCTGGCCCAAGAACAAACCCAGTTGTAATTCGAAGTGACTCTTTTCATTAATTTGAAAATCGTAAAGCAACACAGGATTGGCAAATTAAATTTTGCTGATTTATCGGCGGTCTACAAGTCTTGTCAGGTACGCCCGCAGGAACCCTCTACTTTGTGGGCGTCGCAGGATCCCAAGTAGATAGCACACAGGACAACATCCGGACCATCAGGAGGAGTAGCCGCATAATTCAGATAATGTAAGCTAGTGAATAAGTAAAAACAACAGAAACAAACACACTAACCAAATCGAAATAAATTTTAAGTAAAACCAAACCGAAATATCTTTAAGCAAAAACAAGTAAAGAAAGCTACAGTCGAGCACGTCCGACAGTAAGATACCATTCGCCCAGTTTCGAAACAAATTATCACACATTAAATTTCATCAAAAAAAACGCTGCACAAGTTTATTCGCCACCTATTGTTTAAATTAGATCTATTTTTGAATAGCGCCATCTACATGTGAAAACGGGGTAGCTTTACACACGTTCGGCTGAAACGAAGCATCGTGACGATGACGTCACGACGCGCAGCACAGGCGCAAGCAGTGAAAGTACGGAAAACGGAAACATGGATAACTTCTGTGTTTATCGTCCGATTGGATTGCAATTTGGGGAACAGAGTTATGTTGCAATTATTTATGTTCATACCAAGCAGAAAGCTCTAACTTTAATAATTCTCCTAATATCGTAAATAAGTGATATTCGTGGGCGGTGAGCTTGGGTGGGCGTCATCAAAAACTGAAAATAAACTCGATCTACCTATGGTATACAGGAACCTTCATGTGAAATATGGTGTCTCTAGCTTTTGTAATAGCTGAGATCTAGACGTTTAAACGGACAGAGGGATAGACAGACAAACAGACAGACAGACATACATTTGCACAAGACACGCCTACTTTCGCCCCCGCAAATCGATAAACCGTATAGCAAGCGCAATAATAAAGCTAGAGTATTCAGTTTTGGTGGGAATGATTGATATCACCACATAAACGATCGCTGATTTGGTTCCGATCGGATAATGAACATAAAAGTTATTCTTATTATTATTATTATTTATTTTCAATGGTCGAATGGTATAAACTCCGGCAAAAACCCAAAAATTTTGGAAAAACGTAAATCTCTCTTTCACGTAACATTGAGCCCGAGCCGGGCAAATGTTTTCTTATTTATTCTTATTAGTTGCATTTATTTTAGTGCAACTAATCTAAATAGAGCCTTACGAAAAGCCAATTTCATTATACAAGCCCTAAAGGGGAAGTAATCCAAATTTTTATACCCGCTACTCATAGAGTAGAAGGGTATTATAACTTTGTTCAAACCGAAAATGTATGTAACAGGCAGAAGGAGACACCTCCGACCCCATAAAGTACATATATTCTGGCTCAGGATCATCAGCCGAGTCGATATAGCCATGTCCGTCTGTCCGTCTGTCTGTCCGTCTGTCCGTGAAAATCTAGATCTCAGCTATTATAAGAGCTAGGACAACCAAATTTGGTGACAATATGTGTTATTATTGCACGCTGATCAAGTTTATTTTGGATTTTTTTGCTGCAAGCAGCGCTGCCGGCAAAAGGAGTGAAAAGTATTGAAAACGTATAACTTTTATTCAGGTACCAAATGTGGCAAGAGAGCAGAATGTGACCGGCCCATGACTATTATCAATCATGCAGCGGGCTCGGACTGAGGCTTCTAAGCTAATAAAGCCATAAACCTGCCTGCTAAATTATGCGCCATGACCAGAAGTGCCATGGAGTGAGGGCACCATGCAAGCCATTTACTTTTTACAGATTGCTTATAATTAAATTAGAATCAACATCAAGCCAGGCGCATCACGCAGATGCAGACGAAAATGGAGACGTAGAGACCAAGACCAAGACATGCAGCCAGTGAGACCGGTCTGAGGCTGCTGCTGCTGCTGACCTGCATCTAACAAGCCTTCAACTATCTAATCAACGTACAAGTCAATATATCAACACCTCAAGTAATCAAAATCACTTTAGAATTTCAAATCAAATTGGCTGATGCTGCCTGCCTGCCTGCAGCGTCTCACGCAAGCACCGTGTCCAGCTGCTATATGCGACAGTTGCAACTCGAGTCCAGTGTGGGGAGGATGATGGAAAAAAAAGCAATAACAACTAAGATTATTCAAATTTAATGGCTTCACAAGACTTCACAAGTGAGGCAACGCCAACTACAGCAACAACAACAACAACAACTGAGACGTTTCACATACATGTTAGGAAAAGCTAAAACTGGACCTGCTGCCGTTGCCTGGCCCTGCCTGTGTCTGGTCTGGCCTGGGCTTTGCCAGGTCTACTGTGCTCGCTCTGTGGCCTGTCATCATGATTGATACGTTTGATGGATTGATTCGTGCTGGCTGCAGTGTGGCATTCAGTTTTCAAGTTTGCTGACTGATCGCAGCGCGTTGATTACAATCGACGCCGCCGTACACGCAGACGCAGGCACAGGTAGTTGGCGCAGGCAGTTGGCGCAGGCAGTTGGCGCAGGCAGTTGGCGCTGTATGGGGAGTCTTGCAACGCATGCTGGTGGGAATTCAATCAAAAGTTTCAGCACCGGCACAACATCTCTTACTGCTAAAGGTGCCAAAACCACTAACTAACTACAGTGGTAACTGGTTAGGCACAACTGTACTAGAATATTCGAAATGATAAGAAAGGCAAAAAAAATCAAAAGGGAAACAAAGAGTTAATCCCTTTTTCATAGATAAGCAATTTTAAAAATTATGAAACTTTGAAAAAGTGGGAAGTGTAAAACAAATTTAATAAATTATAGAAATTTTTAAATATTTTGAAATTAAGAAAATTGACAGTTAATATTTTTAAAACATTTTTAAAAGCTTTAAATATTCTTAATAAATTTTATATAATACGAAAATTAAGGAAATTTGACGATGACGTCACGATATGCTGGAAAGGCGCAAAGAGTGTAACTATGGAAAACGTTGGGGTCGGAGGTGTCTCCTTCTGCCTGTTACATACATTTTCGGTTTGAACAAAGTTATAATACCCTTCTACTCTATGAGTAGCGGGTATAAAAAAAAAAAACATTTTTGCACACATTTAATTTTTGATGCGGGCGGAACTCGAACCCGTAAATGCATAATAGTACTGTTCGTTTTGCAGTCCACAACTTAGCCCATTTCACCACCGTACACGCACACACGATTCGGCACAATGCTGCAAGCAGCGCTGCCGGCAGCGCTGCTTACAGCTATGGAAAACGTTAAGCTGAATAACTTCTGTATTTATTATCCGATTGTTACCAAATTTTCAGAGATCATCTGGCTAGCTATAGTTATCATGTAAACCGAAAACGAACAATATGGCATCAAAACTGCACTGGTTATCAATGTTTCTTCGATTTGCGGGGGCGGAAGGGGGCGTGGCCAAAATCCAAAATAAACTTGATCAGCGTGCAATAATAAAACATATTGTCACCAAATTTGGTTGTCCTAGCTCTTATAATAGCTGAGATCTAGATTTTCACACGGACAGACAGACGGACAGCCGGACATGGCTATATCGACTCGGCTGTTGATCCTGAGCCTGAATATATATACTTTATGGGGTCGGAGGTGTCTCCTTCTGCCTGTTACATACATTTTCGGTTTGAACAAAGTTATAATACCCTTCTACTCTATGAGTAGCGGGTATAAAAACTAATTTTTTGCACACATTTAATTTTTGATGCGGGTGGGACTCGAACCTGTAAATGCATAATAGTTCTGTTCGTTTTGCAGTCCACAACTTAACCCATTTCACCACCGTACACGCACACACGATTCGGCACAATGCTGCTTATCCGATTGTTACCAAATTTTCAGAGATTATTTGGCTAGCTATAGATATCACCAAATTTGGTAGTTCGAGCTCTTATAATAGCTGAGATCTAGATTTTCACACGGACAGTTAGACGGACAGACAGACATGGCTATATTGACTCGCTTGATGATCCTGAGCCAGAATATATATACTTTATGGGATCGGAGGTGTCTCCTTCTGCCTGTTACATACATTTTCGGTTTGAACAAAGTTATAATACCTTTCTACTCTATGAGTAGAGGGTATAAAAAAAAAGAAAAGGCTTAAGCGGCAGGAACTGATAATCGAACCACGGGCCTGTCCGTTCAGGACTTCATCGCTTTTTCACTAAGCTACTGACGCTGTTTTCCAACAACTGCAAAAATTAGCATTGTAAGGCATTCTTATTATTTCCTGTACAAATAAAGAATTTGCGCTGCCGGCAGCGCTGCTTACAGCTATGGAAAACGTTAAGCTGAGTAACTTCTGTGTTTATTATCCGATTGTTACCAAATTTTCAGAGAGTATCTGGCTAGCTATAGTTATCATATAAACCAAAAATTAACAATATGGCATCAAAATTGCGCTTGTAATCAATTTTTTTTCGATTTACAGGGGCGGAAGGGCGCGTGGCCAAAATCCAAAATAAACTTGATCAGCGTGCAATAATAACACATTTTGGTAGTTCTAGCTCATATAATAGTTGAGATCTAGAATTTCACACGGACAGACAGACGGACATGGCTATACCGACTCGGTTGTTGATCCTGAGCCAGAATATATATACTTTATGGGATCGGAGGTGTCTCCTTCTGCCAGCTACATACATTTTCAGTTTGAACAAAGTTATAATACCCTTCTCCTCTATGAGTAGAGGGTATAAAAATAATAATTTTTTGCACACATTTAATTTTTGATGCGGTTGGGACTCGAACCCGTAATTGCATATTAGTTCTGTTCGTTTTGCAGTCCACAACTTAACCCATTTCATCACCGTACACGCACACAATATTCGGCACAATACTGCAAGTAGAGCTGCCGGAAAAAGGAGTAAAAAGTATTGAAAACGTGTAACTTTTATTCAGGTACAAAAAAAATCCAAGATTTAGCACTTAAATAATAAAAATAATAATTCCACCTGTTGAGGAATACGTGCATGTAAAAAACGATATGTTTTAATACCTCTTTATATACTTGAATGGAAAGTGTTCTAGAGCACTCTAACTTTTGATAAATTTTGTTAAAACAAGTAAGAAAGCTACAGTCGCGTGTGCTCGACTGTAATGTAACCGCTACCCAGCTGCTCGTACATCATTTATTTGCTGAACAAAAAAACGGCTACAATCATATTGTGACTGTAAAAGGCTATGGACTTAAAATATTTATGTAAAGTCAAAATCTAAAATAAAAAAAACAAGTAGGAAAGCTACATTCGAGTGTTCTCGACTGTAATATTCCCGCTACCCAGCTGCTCGTACATCAAAATTATTTGCGGAACAATAAAGAACGGCTACAATCAGATTTTACCCGTAAAAGGCCATGGAATTACAATATTTATGCAAAGTCAAAATCTAAAATAAAAAAAATAATTTTTTGCACACATTTAATTTTTGATGCGGGTGGGGCTCGAACCCGTAAATGCATAATAGTACTGTTCGTTTTGCAGTCCACTACTTAACCCATTTCACCACCGTACATGCACACACTATTCGGCACAATGCTGCAAGCAGCGCTGCTGGCAGCGCTTTTAATAAATTTTTTTTCGATTTACAGGGGCGGAAGGGGGCGTGGCCAAAATCCAAATTAAACTTGATCAGCGTGCAATAATAACACATTTTGTCACCAAATTTGGTAGTTCTAGCTCTTATAATAGCTAAAATCTAGATTTTCACACGGACAGACAGACCGACAGACGGACATGGCTATATCGACTCGGCTGTTGAGTCAGAATATATATACTTTATGGCGTCGGAGGTGTCTCCTTCTGCCTGTTACATACATTTTCGGTTTGAACAAAGTTATAATACCCTTCTACACTATGAGTAGCGTGTATAAATAAAAATAACAAGTAAGAAAGCTAAAGTCGAGTGTGCTCGACTGTAAAATACCCGCTACCCAGCTGCTCGTACATCATTTTTTTGCGGAACAAAAAAACGGCTAAATCAAATTTTGACCGCAAAAGGCTATGGACTTATAATATCTATGCAAAGTCAAAATCTAAAATAAAAAAAAAAAACAAGTAAGAAAGCTACAGTCGAGTGTGCTCGACAGTAACATACCCGCTACCCAGCTGCTTGTACAAAATTTATTTGCGGAACAAAAAAACGGCTACAATCATATTTTGACCGTAAAAGGCCATGGACTTATAATATTTATGCAAAGTCAAAATATAAAATAAAAAAAAAAAAACATTTTTGCAAACATTTAATTTTTGATGCGGGCGGGACTCGAACCCGTAAATGCAAAATAGTACTGTTCGTTTTGCAGTCCACAACTTAACCCATTTCACCACCGTACACACACACACGATTCGGCACAATTCTGCAAGCAGCGCTGCCGGCAGCGCTGATTACAGCTATGGAAAACGTTAAGCTGAATGAATTCTGTGTTTATTATCCGATTGTTACCAAATTTTCAGAGATCATCTGGCTAGCTATAATTATCATGCAAGCCGAAAAAGAATAATATGACTTCAAAATTTCGATTTACAGGGGCGGAAGGGGGCGTGGCCAAAATCCAAAATAAACTTAATCAGCGTGCAATAAAAACAGACTTTGTCACCAAATTTGGTAGTTCTAGCTCTTATAATAGCTGAGATCTAGATTTTCACACGGACAGACAGACGGACAGACCGACATGGCTATATCGACATGGCTGTTGATCCTGAGTCAGAATATATGTACTTTATGGGGTCGGAGGTATCTCCTGCTGCCTGTTACATACATTTTCGGTTTGAACAAAGTTATAATACCGTTCTACTCTATGAGTAGCGGGTATAAAAAAAATAAATTAAGAAAGCTACATTCGAGTGTGCTCGACTGTAATATACCCGCTACCCAGCTGCTCGTACATCAAAATTATTTGCGGAACAATAAGAACGGCTAAAATCATATTTTAATCGTAAAAGGCCATGGACTTACAATATTTATGCAAAGTCAAAATCTAAAATAAAAATTTTCAGAGATCATCTGGCTAGCTATAGTTATCATGTAAACCGAAAATTTACAATATGACATCAAAATTGCGCTTTTAATCAATTTTTTTCGATTTACAGGGGCGGAAGGGGGCGTGGCCAAAATCCAAAATAAACTTGATCAGCGTGCAATAATAACACATTTTGTCACCAAACTTGGTAGTTCTAGCTCTTATAATAGCTGAGATCTACATTTTCACACGGACAGACAGACGGACAGAAGTACAGACGGACATGGCTATATCGACACGGCTGTTGATCCTGAGTCAGAATATATATACTTAATGGGGTCGGAGGTATCTCCTTCTGCCTGTTACATACATTTTCGGTTTGAACAAAGTTATAATACCCTTCTGCTCTATGAGTAGCGGGTATAAAAAAAACAATTAAGAAAGCTACATTCGAGTGTTCTCGACTGTAATATTCCCGCTACCCAGCTGCTCGTACATCAAAATTATTTGCGGAACAATAAAGAACGGCTACAATCAGATTTTACCCGTAAAAGGCCATGGAATTACAATATTTATGCAAAGTCAAAATCTAAAATAAAAAAAATAATTTTTTGCACACATTTAATTTTTGATGCGGGTGGGGCTCGAACCCGTAAATGCATAATAGTACTGTTCGTTTTGCAGTCCACTACTTAACCCATTTCACCACCGTACATGCACACACTATTCGGCACAATGCTGCAAGCAGCGCTGCTGGCAGCGCTTTT
Organism: Zaprionus ghesquierei; assembly: GCA_018904095.1. Lineage (NCBI taxonomy): Eukaryota > Metazoa > Arthropoda > Insecta > Diptera > Drosophilidae > Zaprionus > Zaprionus ghesquierei. Next base: position 19,699 of record JAEIGP010000831.1, read on the forward strand.
AATAAATTTTTTTTCGATTTACAGGGGCGGAAGGGGGCGTGGCCAAAATCAAATTAAACTTGATCAGCGTGCAATAATAACACATTTTGTCACCAAATTTGGTAGTTCTAGCTCTTATAATAGCTAAAATCTAGATTTTCACACGGACAGACAGACCGACAGACGGACATGGCTATATCGATTTGGCTGTTGAGTCAGAATATATATACTTTATGGCGTCGGAGGTGTCTCCTTCTGCCTGTTACATACATTTTCGGTTTGAACAAAGTTATAATACCCTTCTACACTATGAGTAGCGTGTATAAATAAAAATAACAAGTAAGAAAGCTAAAGTCGAGTGTGCTCGACTGTAAAATACCCGCTACCCAGCTGCTCGTACATCATTTTTTTGCGGAACAAAAAAACGGCTAAATCAAATTTTGACCGCAAAAGGCTATGGACTTATAATATCTATGCAAAGTCAAAATCTAAAATAAAAAAAAAAACAAGTAAGAAAGCTACAGTCGAGTGTGCTCGACAGTAACATACCCGCTACCCAGCTGCTTGTACAAAATTTATTTGCGGAACAAAAAAACGGCTACAATCATATTTTGACCGTAAAAGGCCATGGACTTATAATATTTATGCAAAGTCAAAATATAAAAAAAAAAAAAAACATTTTTGCAAACATTTAATTTTTGATGCGGGCGGGACTCGAACCCGTAAATGCAAAATAGTACTGTTCGTTTTGCAGTCCACAACTTAACCCATTTCACCACCGTACACACACACACGATTCGGCACAATTCTGCAAGCAGCGCTGCCGGCAGCGCTGATTACAGCTATGGAAAACGTTAAGCTGAATGAATTCTGTGTTTATTATCCGATTGTTACCAAATTTTCAGAGATCATCTGGCTAGCTATAATTATCATGCAAGCCGAAAAAGAATAATATGACTTCAAAATTTCGATTTACAGGGGCGGAAGGGGGCGTGGCCAAAATCCAAAATAAACTTAATCAGCGTGCAATAAAAACAGACTTTGTCACCAAATTTGGTAGTTCTAGCTCTTATAATAGCTGAGATCTAGATTTTCACACGGACAGACAGACGGACAGACCGACATGGCTATATCGACATGGCTGTTGATCCTGAGTCAGAATATATGTACTTTATGGGGTCGGAGGTATCTCCTGCTGCCTGTTACATACATTTTCGGTTTGAACAAAGTTATAATACCGTTCTACTCTATGAGTAGCGGGTATAAAAAAAATAAATTAAGAAAGCTACATTCGAGTGTGCTCGACTGTAATATACCCGCTACCCAGCTGCTCGTACATCAAAATTATTTGCGGAACAATAAGAACGGCTAAAATCATATTTTAGTCGTAAAAGGCCATGGACTTACAATATTTATGCAAAGTCGAAATCTAAAATAAAAACAAAATATTTTTGCACACATTTAATTTTTAATGCGGGCGGGACTCGAGCCCATAAATGCATAATAGTACTGTTCGTTTTGCAGTCCACTACTTAACCCATTTCACCACCGTACATGCACACACTATTCGGCACAATGCTGCAAGCAGCGCTGCTGGCAGCGCTTTTAATAAATTTTTTTTCGATTTACAGGGGCGGAAGGGGGCGTGGCCAAAATCCAAATTAAACTTGATCAGCGTGCAATAATAACACATTTTGTCACCAAATTTGGTAGTTCTAGCTCTTATAATAGCTAAAATCTAGATTTTCACACGGACAGACAGACCGACAGACGGACATGGCTATATCGACTCGGCTGTTGAGTCAGAATATATATACTTTATGGCGTCGGAGGTGTCTCCTTCTGCCTGTTACATACATTTTCGGTTTGAACAAAGTTATAATACCCTTCTACACTATGAGTAGCGGGTATAAATAAAAATAACAAGTAAGAAAGCTACAGTCGAGTGTGCTCGACTGTAAAATACCCGCTACCCAGCTGCTCGTACATCATTTTTTTTGCGGAACAAAAAAACGGCTACAATCAAATTTTGACCGCAAAAGGCTATGGACTTATAATATCTATGCAAAGTCAAAATCTAAAATAAAAAAAAAAACAAGTAAGAAAGCTACAGTCGAGTGTGCTCGACAGTAACATACCCGCTACCCAGCTGCTTGTACAAAATTTATTTGCGGAACAAAAAAACGGCTACAATCATATTTTGACCGTAAAAGGCCATGGACTTATAATATTTATGCAAAGTCAAAATATAAAATAAAAAAAAAAAACATTTTTGCACACATTTAATTTTTGATGCGGGCGGGACTCGAACCCGTAAATGCATAATAGTACTGTTCGTTTTGCAGTCCACAACTTAACCCATTTCACCACCGTACACGCACACACGATTCGACAGAATGCTGCAAGCAGCGCTGCCGGCAGCGCTGCTTACAGCTGTGGAAAACGTTAAGCTGAATAACTTCTGTGTTTATTATCCGATTGTTACCAAATTTTCAGAGATCATCTGGCTAGCTATAGTTATCATGTAAACCGAAATGAATGAACAATATGGCAGCAAAATTGCACTTGTTATCAATGTTTTTTCGATTTGCGGGGGCGGAAGGGGGCGTGGCCACAATCCAAAATAAACTTGATCAGCGTGCAATAATAACACATATTGTCACCAAATTTGGTTGTCCTAGCTCTTATAATAGCTGAGATCTAGATTTTCACACGGACAGACAGACGGACAGCCGGACATGGCTATATCGACTCGGCTGTTGATCCTCAGCCTGAATATATATACTTTATGGGGTCGGAGGTGTCTCCTTCTGCCTGTTACATTCATTTTCGGTTTAAACAAAGTTATAATACCCTTCTACTCTATGAGTAGCGGGTATAACAAGTCAGAAAGCTACAGTCGAGTGTGCTCGACTGTAATATACCCGCTACCCAGTTGCTTTTACATAATTTATTTGCGGAACAAAAAAACGGCTACAATTATATATTGACCGTAAAAGGCTATGGACTTATAATATTTATGCAAAGTCAAAATATAAAAAATAAAAAAAAAAAATATTTTTGCACACTTATTATTTTTGATGCGGGCGGGACTCGAACCCGTAAATGCATAACAGTACTGTTCGCTTTGCAGTCTACAACTTAACCCATTTCACCACCGTACACGCACATACTATTCGGCACAATGCTGCTTATCCGATTGTTACCAAATTTTCAGAGATCATCTGGCAAGCTATAGTTATCATGTAAACCGAAAATTAACAATATGGCATCAAAATTGCGCTTATAATCAATTTTTTTTTCGATTTAGAGGGGCGGAAGGGGGCGTGGCCAAAATCCAAAATAAACTTGATCAGCATTTTGTCACCAAATTTGGTAGTTCTAGCTCTTATAATAGCTGAGATCTAGATTTTCACACGGACAGACAGACGGACAGACAGACAGACGGACATGACTATATCGACTCGGCTGTTGATCCTAAGCCAGAATATATATACTTTATGGGGTTGGAGGTGTCTCCTTCTGCCTGTTACATACATTTTCGGTTTGAACAAAGTTATAATACCCTTCTACTCTATGAGTAGCGGTCATAAAAAAGGAAAAGCTTAAGCGGCATGAACTGGGAATCGAACCACGGGCCTGTCGGTTCAGGAGTTCATCGCTTTTCTACTAAACTACTGACGCTGTTTTCCAACAACTGCAAAACTTTGCATTGTAAGGCATTCTTATTATTTCCTGTACAAATAAATAATTTGCGCTGCCGGCAGCGCTGCTTACAGCTACGGAAAACGTTAAGCTGAATAACTTCTGTATTTATTATCCGATTATTACCAAATTTTCAGAGATTATTTGGCTAGCTATACTTATTATGTAAACCGAAATGAATGAACAATATGGCATCAAAATTGCGCTTGTAATCAATTTTTTTTCGATTTACAGGGGCGGAAGGGGGCGTGTCCGAAATCCAAAATAAACTTGATCAGCGTGCAATAATAACACATTTGGTCACCAAATTTGGTAGTTCTACCTCTTATAATAGCTGAGATCTAGATTTTCACACGGACAGACAGGCGGACAGATCCTGAGCCAGAATATATATGCTTTACGGGGTCGGAGGTGTCTCCTTCTGCCTGTTACATGCATTATCGGTTTGAACAAAGTTATAATACCCTTCTACTCTATGAGTAGCGGGTATAAAAACAGTCGCGCACAACATTGCTTAAACGAGACACGCTGTGCATTAAACCTTCGTAATTAAAATTTAATTGGACAAATCTGTTCAGAATTTTTGCAGCCTTGAATGCCTCCAAAACGCTAGGTGTTGACACAGCTTCATTTTGATCTTCAACGATGTCGTCGCTGTCCTGTCCGTCATCTAATACATTTTGAACAATGCTGTCTTCGGAACGTTCCTCGCAAATCCCCACACCATTGTCAGTAAGAACATATTCATCCAGTTCTTCCATTGAAATCGGTAGCTGATCTTTTAGAGCTCTTGCCCAAACCGATAGAGGAATGTCATCTCCGATTTCAATATCATTTGAAAATGAGCTGTTGGGACCTTCGAAATTTTCTTTGGCAAGCCCAGAATGCTTAAAACAATTCGCAATTGTCAATGACGAAAGTTGTTGGCATGCTTTGTCATTAAAATGGCATAAAGGATGGTAATTTTCGGGTAATTTTCATCGCTTACCGGCTTCCAAGCGCCGAATAATTTGCATTTTTTTTCGACGGAGAAGCACTTTCGTTTTGAAGACATTTTGTGGTCCTATTGCACAAGTGTCGAGCTTAAACTGAATTAGCATTTAGTGCATTGACTCACATTTGGCGAATTTACGCATTAGGTTTTATTGGAAAAAAGCAGAAAAAACTAGAAATATAACGGGACATCTCATGAAATATAAGCATGAGGTCTGCACCCGCACGCTGTAAACACTTTTGTGACGTCGGCCACTGATAGATACATACATTTCTAACCGAGTCGTTTGATACTTAAATTTGTGGCATTTTTTTGCGCAATATCCGGTTGAATTATGAAAAATCTCGTCGGTATAAGCGGTTTGTCGCTAAAAACGAAGACATACTAACCGGTGGTCCTTTCATATAACTTGTTTGCTTTGTTTTCAATCTATAGTAATGTTTGCTTTGTTTTCAATCTATAGTAATAATATATTTAATTTAATATCTTTTCTATAACGACTTTTAAATATATTTGGTAAAACTTTTAACTAAATTTTAAATATATATACAGTGGTGACCTTTTATTTAGCACACTATTTAGCAGCACACTTCAACATGAATTTTTACCGATTGTATAGTGAATAGTTCACCAATTTTTTTCTGGTTGTTGCCTTATTAGTTGATAAGATGTACCGTTACTTTCAGCCTATTCCCTTTCGTCGTTTTTTTTCTGCGTTGGTTTGAATGAATTAACTATGATTTTCAGCTGGACATGAGTTTAGCACACTTATACTTTTTTTTTATTAATTTATTAAGTAGAATGAGAAAACATAAGAAAGGGGACTAATATTTTGTTGGATATCCTTTGTTTTTTGATAACTACATCCAATCTTCTGTGCTGACTCTCCACTAAAGCAGCGCATCTGTTCTGCGGAATACTGTACCACGCTTCTCGGATAACTATCCACAAATCATTCAAACTGCCCAGATTTTTGGTGCGAATGTGCTGCTCAACATCATTCTAGAGATTCTCTATCGGATTGAGGTCCGGTGACTGAGCTGGCCACTTCAGCGTAACAACTTGATGCTCCTAAAGGAAACTTTTCATAAGCCGTGAAGTGTGCTTAGGATCGTTGTCGTGCATAAAACGCCATGATAATGGCATATTGTCCTCGGAATATGGCACCATTATATCCTCTATAATTTCTTTATAGACGTATTGGTCCATACGAGTGTCTATCCGGTAAATCATTGATACATATTTTTTAATAACATTTAAATTTTTAATTAAAATAAATAGGTAATACTAAATATGCGAGTCCTTAAAAAGAAAGAACAAAGAAAATAAAAAAAGAAACGAAAAAATAGAAAAAAAGAAAGAAAATTTCATTCTTTTCTAGAAAGAAAAAGAAAATTTGGTAACAATCGGATAATAAACACAGAAGTTATTCAGCTTAACGTTTTCCATAGCTGTAAGCAGCGCTGCGGGGGCGCCGCTTTCGGAATGTGCCGAATCGTGTGTGCGTGTACGGTGGTGAAATGGGTTAAGTTGTGGACTGCAAAACGAACAGTACTATTATGCATTTACGGTTTCGAGTCCCGCCCGCATCAAAAATTAAATGTGTGGAAAAATGATTTTTTTTTTATTTTATATTTTGACTTTGCATAAATATTATAAGTCCATAGCCTTTTACGGTCAAAATATGATTGTAGCCCATTTTTTGTTCCGCAAATAAATAATGAACAAGCATCTGGCTAGCTATAGTTATCATATAAACCGAAAATATGGCATCAAAATTGAGCTTGTAATCAATGTTTTTTCGATTTACTGGGGCGTAAGGGGGCGTGGCCAAAATCCAAAATAAACTTGATCAGCGTGCAATAATAACACATCAATAGCTGAGATTTAGATTTTCACACGGACAGACAGACGGACAGACGGACATGGCTATATCGACTCGGCTGTTGATCCTGAGCCAGAATATATATACTTTATGGGGTCGGAGGTGTCTCCTTCTGCCTGTTACATACATTTTCGGTTTGAACAAAGTTATAATACCCTTCTACTCTATGAGTAGCGGGTATAAAAAGCTTAAGCGGCATGAACTGGGAATCGAACCACGGGCCTGTCGGTTCAGGAGTTCATTGCTTTTCCACTAAGCTACTGACGCTGTTATCCAACAACTGCAAAAATTTGCATTGTAAGGCATTCTTATTATTTCCTGTACAAATAAAGAATTTGCGCGGCCGGCAGCGCTGCTTACAGCTATCGCAAACGTTAAGCTGAATAACTTCTGTGTTTATTATCCGATTGTTACCAACTTTTCAGCAATCATCTGGCTAGCTATAGTTATCATATAAACCGAAAATGAACAATATGACATCAAAATTGGACTTGTTATCAATGTTTTTTCGATTTGCGGGGGCGGAAGGAGGCGTGGCCAAAATCCAAAATAAACTTGATCAGCGTGCAATAATAACACATATTGTCACCAAATTTAGTTGTCCTAGTTCTTATAATAGCTGAGATCTAGATTTTCACACGGACAGACAGACGGACAGACGGACATGGCTATATCGACTCGGCTGTTGATCCTGAGCCAGAATATATATACTTTATCGGGTCGGAGGTGTCTCCTTATGCCTGTTACATACGTTTTCGGTTTAAACAAAAGTAATAATACCCTTCTACTCTATGAGTAGCGGGTATAAAAATATAAGAAAAGCTGCGCTCTAACAATCGCACACAGCTGATTTAAGAGACTGTCACTTCTCCACTTTTTAACTAAGTTCATTGTGAGCAATTAAAAAAGTTTTAAGTTAAATACACGACCACCAATTAATGCATATTCAAAATTTTAAATAAAAGTTCTTACAAAAAAAAAGAAAAAGCTTAAGGGGCATGAACTGGGAATCGAACAACGGGCCTGTCGGTTAAGGAGTTCATTGCTTTTCGACTAAGCTACTGACGCTGTTATCCAACAACTGCAAAAATTTGCATTGTAAGGCATTCTTATTATTTCCTGTACAAATAAAGAATTTGCGCGGCCGGCAGCGCTGCTTACAGCTATCGAAAACGTTAAGCTGAATAACTTCTGCGTTTATTATCCGATTGTTACCAAATTTTCCGGCTAGCTATAGTTATCATATAAACCGAAAATATGGCATCAAAATTGCGCTTGTAATCAATGTTTTTTTGATTTACAGGGGCGGAAGGGGGCGTGGCCAAAATCCAAAATAAACTTGATCAGTGTGCAATAATAACACATTTTGTCACCAAATTTGGTAGTCCTAGCTCTTATAATAGCTGAGATCTAGATTTTCACACGGACAGACAGACGGACAGACGGACATGGCTATATCGACTTGGCTGTTGATCCTGAGCCAGAATATATATACTACAAAATCTAAAATAAAAAAAAAATATTTTTGCTCACATTTAATTTTTGATGCGGGCGGGACTCGAACCCGTAAATGCATAATAGTACTGATCGTTTTGCAGTCCACAACTTAAACCATTTCACCACCGTACACGGACACACTATTCGGTTCAATACTGCAAGCAGTGCTGCCGGCAACGCTGCTTACAGCTATGGAAAACGTTAAGCTGAATAACTTCTGTGTTTATTATCCGATTGTTACCAAATTTTCAGAGATCATCAAGCTAGCTACAGTTATCATGTAAACCGAAAATGAACAATATGGCTTCAAAATTGCATTTGTAATTAATGTTTTTTCGATTTACGGGGGCGGAAGGGGCGTGGCCAAAATCCAAAATAAACTTGATCAGCGTGCAATAATAACACGTACTGTCACCAAATTTGGTAGTTCTAGCTCTTTTAATAGCTGAGATCTAGATTTTCACACGGACAGACAGACGGACAGACAGACAGACGGACAGACGGACATGGCTATATCGACTCGGCTGTTGATCCTGAGCCAGAATATATATACTTTATGGGGTCGGAGGTGTCTCCTTCTGCCTGTTACATACATTTTCGGTTTGAACAAAGTTATAATACCCTTCTACTCTATGAGTAGCGGGTATAAAAACATTTTTGCACACATTTAATTTTTGATGCGGGCGGGACTCGAACCCGTAAATGCATAATAGTACTGATCGTTTTGCAGTCCACAACTTAAACCATTTCACCACCGTACACGGACACACTATTCGGTTCAATACTGCAAGCAGTGCTGCCGGCAACGCTGCTTACAGCTATGGAAAACGTTAAGCTGAATAACTTCTGTGTTTATTATCCGATTGTTACCAAATTTTCAGAGATCATCAAGCTAGCTACAGTTATCATGTAAACCGAAAATGAACAATATGGCTTCAAAATTGCATTTGTAATTAATGTTTTTTCGATTTACGGGGGGCGGAAGGGGGCGTGGCCAAAATCCAAAATAAACTTGATCAGCGTGCAATAATAACACGTACTGTCACCAAATTTGGTAGTTCTAGCTCTTTTAATAGCTGAGATCTAGATTTTCACACGGACAGACAGACGGACAGACAGACAGACGGACAGACGGACATGGCTATATCGACTCGGCTGTTGATCCTGAGCCAGAATATATATACTTTATGGGGTCGGAGGTGTCTCCTTCTGCCTGTTACATACATTTTCGGTTTGAACAAAGTTATAATACCCTTCTACTCTATGAGTAGCGGGTATAAAAACATTTTTGCACACATTTAATTTTTGATGCGGGCGGGACTCGAACCCGTAAATGCATAATAGTACTGATCGTTTTGCAGTCCACAACTTAAACCATTTCACCACCGTACACGGACACACTATTCGCCACAATACTGCAAGCAGTGCTGCCGGCAACGCTGCTTACAGCTATGGAAAACGTTAAGCTGAATAACTTCTGTGTTTATTATCCGATTGTTACCAAATTTTCAGAGATCATCAAGCTAGCTACAGTTATCATGTAAACCGAAAATGAACAATATGGCTTCAAAATTGCATTTGTAATTAATGTTTTTTCGATTTACGGGGGGCGGAAGGGGGCGTGGCCAAAATCCAAAATAAACTTGATCAGCGTGCAATAATAACACGTACTGTCACCAAATTTGGTAGTTCTAGCTCTTTTAATAGCTGAGATCTAGATTTTCACACGGACAGACAGACGGACAGACAGACAGACGGACAGACGGACATGGCTATATCGACTCGGCTGTTGATCCTGAGCCAGAATATATATACTTTATGGGGTCGGAGGTGTCTCCTTCTGCCTGTTACATACATTTTCGGTTTGAACAAAGTTATAATACCCTTCTACTCTATGAGTAGCGGGTATAAAAACATTTTTGCACACATTTAATTTTTGATGCGGGCGGGACTCGAACCCGTAAATGCATAATAGTACTGATCGTTTTGCAGTCCACAACTTAAACCATTTCACCACCGTACACGGACACACTATTCGGCACAATACTGCAAGCAGTGCTGCCGGCAACGCTGCTTACAGCTATGGAAAACGTTAAGCTGAATAACTTCTGTGTTTATTATCCGATTGTTACCAAATTTTCAGAGATCATCAAGCTAGCTACAGTTATCATGTAAACCGAAAATGAACAATATGGCTTCAAAATTGCATTTGTAATTAATGTTTTTTCGATTTACGGGGGCGGAAGGGGGCGTGGCCAAAATCCAAAATAAACTTGATCAGCGTGCAATAATAACACGTACTGTCACCAAATTTGGTTGTCCTAGCTCTTATAATAGCTGAGATCTAGATTTTCACATGGACATACAGACGGACAGACGGACAGACGGACATGGCTATATCGACTCGGCTGTTGATCCTGAGCCAGAATATATATACTTTATGGGGTCAGAGGTGTCTCCTTCTGCCTGTTACATACATTTTCGGTTTGAACAAAGTTATAATACCCTTCTACTCTATGAGTAGCGGGTATAAAAACTGAAAGTATAGACTCTAAAAGAAATATAGAGTAAGTTAGTCTACGTCTGTTCTCTCTTGTTATCTTATCGCTCGGACAAACTTTATAGTGCTGAACGCTGCTTGCTACAATAAGTATTTGATTCCCGGCAGGATTCAGTTTCAGCAGAATCCTTAACAGTTTTATAGTTTTGCTAACATGAAGCGTGAGTCTTATGCCGTTCCTTCTAATTTATTGTTTAATAAAGCGGATGCTAATATTGATCCGGCCATTGCCGATTTGTTTGCTAAGTTTTTTTAAACGACTTACTGAAAGTTTACACAGTCCTCTCATACAAACCCGTATAGCATTCCAAGCTCGAGTGGAATTTCCGCCCCTGTCCTACATGAGCATACTCTCTATAGGAATATATGTCTGGTAAAACCTGTTTTCAATCCAGATCCTGACGGAGTTCCCACTTTCTCTTTGCCCTTGATTTGCAAGGAATCATCTATAATTTCTCTTCATAAAAAAAGGCAGTAAGTCTGATGCAAGCAATTATTGAGGTATCTCCAAATTGTCGGCAATACCAAAACTCTTTGTGTGTGTTCTGACTCTACAGAGTGATGTGTTTGTCCTGGTCCTTGTCCGTCCTATGGTTGAGTATGGTTCATGCGCTTGGTGTCTCAGTACTCGTTTTAAAAGGACTGCACTGAATCTGTGCAAAAGAATTTTTTTTAATTTTTGCCCTACGAGGCCCTTATTGGGATGCAAACTAAAGATTTTCTTCCTACTCTAGTAGAATCCTTTTATTAAATCTTCCATCTTTAGCCGATCGTAGAACCATGATGGGTGTACTCTTTATAAATACCCTTATTCAAGGTGACATTTACATTGATGACTTGGTTAGCCAATTACACTTCACTGTCCCCTTTAGAAACTCTCGTAACTTCCTACCTCTAACACTTTCTCATTGTAGGTCGAACTATAACTGAGATGTAGCTTTTAGAGTATTATGTTCAAACTATAATAACTTATATTTCACCAAAGCTAACTTAAGTTCTGTCGACTTAAAATCTTTAATTCTTTTCATTGGTGTAGAAATTAGTCCTTATTTATGTATTTACTTGTTTTCTTTCTTCTATCCATATTTATTATTATTTACTTACTTATTAACTTAAGTCGGATTTTCTTTTACGCTTCCTCCGGTCGATGGGGCGTACTAAAAACGAACACCTAACTAACTTTTCATATCTGATTGGCTTTTTCTTACCACAATCCTTCAGCAGCAAATGTTGGATAACTTTAGAGAATATATATACTCTATGGGGTCGCAGATGCCTCCTTCTACCTGTTACGCACATTTCGACAAACACAATGAAACTTGTATTTTTTTAAAATCCATGGTCTAAAAAAAACCATTTTTGCACACATTTAATTTTTGATGCGGGAGGGACTATAACCCGTAAATGCATAATAGTACTGTTTGTTTTGCGGTCCACAACTTAACCCATTTCACCACACTATTCGGCAAAACGCTGCTAGCAGCGCTGCTGGGCGCTTTGTGTTTATATCCGATTATAACCAAATTTTCAGATATCATCTATAGTTATCATGTAAACCGAAAATGAACAATATGGCATCAAAATTGCGCTTGTAATCAATTTTTTTCGATTTACGGGGGCGGAAGGGGGCGTGGCTAAAATCCAAAACAAACTTGATCAGCGTGCAATAATGACACATATTATCACAAAATTTGGAAGTCCTAGCTCTTATAATAGCTGAGATCTAGATTTTCACACGGACAGACAGACGAACAGACGGACGGACGGACAGACGGACATGGCTATATCGACTCGGCTGTTGATCCTGAGCCAGAATATATATACTTTATGGGGTCGGAGGTGTTTCCTTCTGCCTGTTACATACATTTTCGGTTTGAACAAAGTTATGATACCCTTCTCCTCTAAGAGTAGCGGGTATAAAAAGCGAAATATGGTAAGTTTAGGCGAATGCAGTACATAGTGAGTGTGCGTGTGATCGTCCGTGACATTAAAGGTAAAAAAAATCGCGCAAACACAATAAATTATACTTCCGAGTAAACGGACTCGTTTTTTCTTTGCTCCCCGCAGCTTAAATATTTTTTATTAACCCGGCGTTTAAATAAATTATTAACAATTCTAATCAGTCTTAATACATTTGCAAATCGGGAATTCGTTCACTCGCGTTCACATGCCTTATTATTAAAACTAGAAAATTTTGTTTTCTCAATTTGGATTTGGTTTGTACTTTGAACTTGTTTACTTCTTGCATATTTATTTTTAGAACTCTTGTTGTTGTTCCTGCCCTACTTTGCTTCTCCTCTTTCACCGTGGGAGCTCTAAACTCTCATTTACTCCCGCTTACTCTAATTTTTGGTAGCTTTTGTAGTAGTGCGCTCACTCTTATATTCTTGCTCTTTTTATACTATTCGACCATTGAAAATAGTCAAAAATGGTATACTAAGTTTGTGCAAATGTATGTAACAGGCATAAGGAGGCGTGGCAGACCCCACAAAGTATATATATTCTGACTCAGGATCACTAGCTGAGTCGATTGAGCCATGTCCGTCTGTCTGTCCGTCTGTCCGTTTGAACGTCTAGATCTCAGCTATTACAAAAGGTAGAGACACCATATTTCACATGAAGGTTTCTGTATACCATAGGTAGATCGAGTTTATTTTCAATTTTTGATGCCAATGCCCACAAAAAATCGATAATTTTCGATTATCTGGAGAAGTATTGAAGTTACAGCTTTCAATTGGACCATAAACACAGAAGTTATCCATGTTTCCGTTTTCCGTACTTCCACTGCTTGCGCCTGTGCTGCGCGTCCTGACGCCATCGTCACGATGCTTCGTTTCAGCCGTTGCGTGTGTAAAACTATGCAGTTTTCACATGTAGATGGCGCTATTCAGAGATAAATCTAATTTAAACAATAGGTGGCGGATAAACTTGTGCAGAGTTTTTTGATGGAATTAAATATGTGATAATTTGTTTCGAAACTGGGCGAAAGGTATCTTAAAGTCGGGCGTGCTCGACTGTAGCTTTCTTTACTTTATTTTGGTCTTGCGTATGCCTGGCGCTCTATCAAACCTATCTCTCTTACAATGGTCATCCCTTATAATGGAAGGAGGTATTGTATGCTAAAAAAAATCTTGCCAAAAGCAGATTACTTCTGCTCAGGCAAGTATTGCATTTTGTAAATGCAATAATATAGCTCATGCTTAATGTGCTGGCCTTAGAGGTACTACAGCTGATACCATAGCCAGCCGTAATGGGTTGCATTACAGATGCGATGCAAGTCGTGAGGTCAAAAACGAGTATCGTTTATGCGGCAGATAAGGACGGGATCATATTTTGACCGTAAAAGGCTATGGACTTATAATATTTATGCAAAGTCAAAATATAAAATAAAACAAGTAAGAAAGCTACAGTCGAGTGTGCTTGACTGTAATATACCCGCTACCCAGCTGCTTGTACATAATTTATTTGCGGAACAAAAAAACGGCTACAATCATATTTTGACCGTAAAAGTCTATGGACTTATAATATTTATGCAAAGTCAAAATATAAAATAAAAAAAAAAAACATTTTTGCACACATTTAATTTTTGATGCGGGCGGGACTCGAACCCGTAAATGCATAATAGTACTGTTCGTTTTGCAGCCAAAACTTAACCCATTTCACCACCGTACACGCACACACGATTCGGCACAATGCTGCAAGCAGCGCTGCCGGCACCGCTGCTTACAGCTATGCAAAACGTTAAGCTGAATAACTTCTGTGTTTATAATCCGATTGTTACCAAACTTTTAGAGATCATCTGCCTAGACATAGTTATCATATAAACCGAAAATGAATAATATGGCATCAAAATTGCGCTTGTAATCAATTTTTTTCGATTTACAGGGACGGAAGGGGGCTTGGCCACAATCCAAAATAAACTTGATCAGCGTGCAATAATCACACACTTTGTCACCAAATTTGGTAGTCCTAGCTCTTATAATAGCTGAGATCTAGATTTTCACACGGACAGACTGACGGACAGACGGACATGGCTATATCGACTCGGCTGATGATCCTGAGCCAGAATATATAAACTTTACGGGATCGGAGGTGTCTCCTTATGCCTGTTACATACGTATTCGGTTTAAACAAAAGTAATAATACCCTTCTACTCCATAAGTAGCGGGTATAAAAATATAAGAAAAAGCTGCGCTCTAACAATCGCACACAGCTGATTTAAGAGACTGTCACTTCTCCACTTTTTAACTAAGTTCATTGTGAGCAATTAAAAAAGTTTTAAGTTAAATACACGACCACCAATTAATGCATATTCAAAATTTATAGTAAAAGTTATTACAAAAAAAAAAAGAAAAAGCTTAAGCGGCATGAACTGGGAATCCAACCACGGGCCTGTCGGTTCAGGAGTTCATTGCTTTTCCACTAAGCTACTGACGCTGTTATCCAACAACTGCAAAAATTTGCATTGTAAGGCATTCTTATTATTTCCTGTACAAATAAAGAATTTGCGCGGCCGGCAGCGCTGCTTACAGCTATCGAAAACGTTAAGCTGAATAACTTCTGTGTTTATTATCCGATTGTTACCAAATTTTCAGAGATCATCTGGCTAGCTATAGTTATCATATAAACCGAAAATTAACAATATGGTATCAAAATTGCGCTTGTAATCAATGTTTTTTCGATTTACGGGGGCGAAAGGGGGCGTGGCCAAAATCCAATATAAACTTGATCAGCGTGCATTAATAACACATATTGTCACCATATTTGGTACTCCTAGCTCTTATAATAGCTGAGATCTAGATTTTCACACGGACAGACAGACGGACAGACGGACATGGCTAAATCGACTCGGCTGTTGATCCTGAGCCAGAATATATATACTTTATGGGGTCGGAGGTGTCTCCTTCTGCCTGTTACATACATTTTCGGTTTGAACAAAGTTGTAATACCCTTCTACTCTATGAGTAGCGGGTATAAAAAGCTTAAGCGGCATGAACTGGGAATCGAACCACGGGCCTGTCGGTTCAGGAGTTCATCGCTTTTCCACTAAGCTACTGACGCTGTTATCCAACAACTGCAAAAATTTGCATTGTAAGGCATTCTTATTATATCCTGTACAAATAAAGAACTTGCACTGCCGGCAGCGCTGCTTACGGCTCTGGAAAACGTTAAGCTGAATAACTTCTGTGTTTATTATCCGATTGTTACCAAATTTTCAGCGATCATCTGGCTAGCTATAGTTATCATATAAACCGAAAATATGGCATCAAAATTGAGCTTGTAATCAATGTTTTTTCGATTTACTGGGGCGTAAGGGGGCGTGGCCAAAATCCAAAATAAACTTGATCAGCGTGCAATAATAACACATCAATAGCTGAGATTTAGATTTTCACACGGACAGACAGACGGACAGACGGACATGGCTATATCGACTCGGCTGTTGATCCTGAGCCAGAATATATATACTTTATGGGGTCGGAGGTGTCTCCTTCTGCCTGTTACATACATTTTCGGTTTGAACAAAGTTATAATACCCTTCTACTCTATGAGTAGCGGGTATAAAAAGCTAAGCGGCATGAACTGGGAATCGAACCACGGGCCTGTCGGTTCAGGAGTTCATTGCTTTTCCACTAAGCTACTGACGCTGTTATCCAACAACTGCAAAAATTTGCATTGTAAGGCATTCTTATTATTTCCTGTACAAATAAAGAATTTGCGCGGCCGGCAGCGCTGCTTACAGCTATCGCAAACGTTAAGCTGAATAACTTCTGTGTTTATTATCCGATTGTTACCAAATTTTCAGCAATCATCTGGCTAGCTATAGTTATCATATAAACCGAAAATGAACAATATGACATCAAAATTGGACTTGTTATCAATGTTTTTTCGATTTGCGGGGGCGGAAGGAGGCGTGGCCAAAATCCAAAATAAACTTGATCAGCGTGCAATAATAACACATATTGTCACCAAATTTAGTTGTCCTAGTTCTTATAATAGCTGAGATCTAGATTTTCACACGGACAGACAGACGGACAGACGGACATGGCTATATCGACTCGGCTGTTGATCCTGAGCCAGAATATATATACTTTATCGGGTCGGAGGTGTCTCCTTATGCCTGTTACATACGTTTTCGGTTTAAACAAAAGTAATAATACCCTTCTACTCTATGAGTAGCGGGTATAAAAATATAAGAAAAAGCTGCGCTCTAACAATCGCACACAGCTGATTTAAGAGACTGTCACTTCTCCACTTTTTAACTAAGTTCATTGTGAGCAATTAAAAAAGTTTTAAGTTAAATACACGACCACCAATTAATGCATATTCAAAATTTTAAATAAAAGTTCTTACAAAAAAAAAGAAAAAGCTTAAGGGGCATGAACTGGGAATCGAACAACGGGCCTGTCGGTTAAGGAGTTCATTGCTTTTCGACTAAGCTACTGACGCTGTTATCCAACAACTGCAAAAATTTGCATTGTAAGGCATTCTTATTATTTCCTGTACAAATAAAGAATTTGCGCGGCCGGCAGCGCTGCTTACAGCTATCGAAAACGTTAAGCTGAATAACTTCTGCGTTTATTATCCGATTGTTACCAAATTTTCCGGCTAGCTATAGTTATCATATAAACCGAAAATATGGCATCAAAATTGCGCTTGTAATCAATGTTTTTTTGATTTACTGGGGCGTAAGGGGGCGTGGCCAAAATCCAAAATAAACTTGATCAGTGTGCAATAATAACACATTTTGTCACCAAATTTGGTAGTCCTAGCTCTTATAATAGCTGAGATCTAGATTTTCACACGGACAGACAGACGGACAGACGGACATGGCTATATCGACTTGGCTGTTGATCCTGAGCCAGAATATATATACTACAAAATCTAAAATAAAAAAAAAATATTTTTGCTCACATTTAATTTTTGATGCGGGCGGGACTCGAACCCGTAAATGCATAATAGTACTGATCGTTTTGCAGTCCACAACTTAAACCATTTCACCACCGTACACGGACACACTATTCGGCACAATACTGCAAGCAGTGCTGCCGGCAACGCTGCTTACAGCTATGGAAAACGTTAAGCTGAATAACTTCTGTGTTTATTATCCGATTGTTACCAAATTTTCAGAGATCATCAAGCTAGCTACAGTTATCATGTAAACCGAAAATGAACAATATGGCTTCAAAATTGCATTTGTAATTAATGTTTTTTCGATTTACGGGGGCGGAAGGGGGCGTGGCCAAAATCCAAAATAAACTTGATCAGCGTGCAATAATAACACGTACTGTCACCAAATTTGGTAGTTCTAGCTCTTTTAATAGCTGAGATCTAGATTTTCACACGGACAGACAGACGGACAGACAGACAGACGGACAGACGGACATGGCTATATCGACTCGGCTGTTGATCCTGAGCCAGAATATATATACTTTATGGGGTCGGAGGTGTCTCCTTCTGCCTGTTACATACATTTTCGGTTTGAACAAAGTTATAATACCCTTCTACTCTATGAGTAGCGGGTATAAAAACATTTTTGCACACATTTAATTTTTGATGCGGGCGGGACTCGAACCCGTAAATGCATAATAGTACTGATCGTTTTGCAGTCCACAACTTAAACCATTTCACCACCGTACACGGACACACTATTCGGTTCAATACTGCAAGCAGTGCTGCCGGCAACGCTGCTTACAGCTATGGAAAACGTTAAGCTGAATAACTTCTGTGTTTATTATCCGATTGTTACCAAATTTTCAGAGATCATCAAGCTAGCTACAGTTATCATGTAAACCGAAAATGAACAATATGGCTTCAAAATTGCATTTGTAATTAATGTTTTTTCGATTTACGGGGGCGGAAGGGGGCGTGGCCAAAATCCAAAATAAACTTGATCAGCGTGCAATAATAACACGTACTGTCACCAAATTTGGTAGTTCTAGCTCTTTTAATAGCTGAGATCTAGATTTTCACACGGACAGACAGACGGACAGACAGACAGACGGACAGACGGACATGGCTATATCGACTCGGCTGTTGATCCTGAGCCAGAATATATATACTTTATGGGGTCGGAGGTGTCTCCTTCTGCCTGTTACATACATTTTCGGTTTGAACAAAGTTATAATACCCTTCTACTCTATGAGTAGCGGGTATAAAAACATTTTTGCACACATTTAATTTTTGATGCGGGCGGGACTCGAACCCGTAAATGCATAATAGTACTGATCGTTTTGCAGTCCACAACTTAAACCATTTCACCACCGTACACGGACACACTATTCGCCACAATACTGCAAGCAGTGCTGCCGGCAACGCTGCTTACAGCTATGGAAAACGTTAAGCTGAATAACTTCTGTGTTTATTATCCGATTGTTACCAAATTTTCAGAGATCATCAAGCTAGCTACAGTTATCATGTAAACCGAAAATGAACAATATGGCTTCAAAATTGCATTTGTAATTAATGTTTTTTCGATTTACGGGGGCGGAAGGGGGCGTGGCCAAAATCCAAAATAAACTTGATCAGCGTGCAATAATAACACGTACTGTCACCAAATTTGGTTGTCCTAGCTCTTATAATAGCTGAGATCTAGATTTTCACATGGACATACAGACGGACAGACGGACATGGCTATATCGACTCGGCTGTTGATCCTGAGCCAGAATATATATACTTTATGGGGTCAGAGGTGTCTCCTTCTGCCTGTTACATACATTTTCGGTTTGAACAAAGTTATAATACCCTTCTACTCTATGAGTAGCGGGTATAAAAACTGAAAGTATAGACTCTAAAAGAAATATAGAGTAAGTTAGTCTACGTCTGTTCTCTCTTGTTATCTTATCGCTCGGACAAACTTTATAGTGCTGAACGCTGCTTGCTACAATAAGTATTTGATTCCCGGCAGGATTCAGTTTCAGCAGAATCCTTAACAGTTTTATAGTTTTGCTAACATGAAGCGTGAGTCTTATGCCGTTCCTTCTAATTTATTGTTTAATAAAGCGGATGCTAATATTGATCCGGCCATTGCCGATTTGTTTGCTAAGTTTTTTTAAACGACTTACTGAAAGTTTACACAGTCCTCTCATACAAACCCGTATAGCATTCCAAGCTCGAGTGGAATTTCCGCCCCTGTCCTACATGAGCATACTCTCTATAGGAATATATGTCTGGTAAAACCTGTTTTCAATCCAGATCCTGACGGAGTTCCCACTTTCTCTTTGCCCTTGATTTGCAAGGAATCATCTATAATTTCTCTTCATAAAAAAAGGCAGTAAGTCTGATGCAAGCAATTATTGAGGTATCTCCAAATTGTCGGCAATACCAAAACTCTTTGTGTGTGTTCTGACTCTACAGAGTGATGTGTTTGTCCTGGTCTTTGTCCGTCTTATGGTTGAGTATGGTTCATGCGCTTGGTGTCTCAGTACTCGTTTTAAAAGGACTGCACTGAATCTGTGCAAAAGAATTTTTTTTTAATTTTTGCCCTACGAGGCCCTTATTGGGATGCAAACTAAAGATTTTCTTCCTACTCTAGTAGAATCCTTTTATTAAATCTTCCATCTTTAGCCGATCGTAGAACCATGATGGGTGTACTCTTTATAAATACCCTTATTCAAGGTGACATTTACATTGACGACTTGGTTAGCCAATTACACTTCACTGTCCCCTTTAGAAACTCTCGTAACTTCCTACCTCTAACACTTTCTCATTGTAGGTCGAACTATAACTGGGATGTACCTTTTAGAGTATTATGTTCAAACTATAATAACTTATATTTCACCAAAGCTAACTTAACTTCTGTCGACTTAAATTCTTTAATTCTTTCCATTGGTGTAGAAATAGCTATAGTTATCATGTAAACCGAAAATGAACAATATGGCATCAAAATTGCGCTTGTAATCAATTTTTTTCTATTTACAGGGGCGGAAGGGGGCGTGGCTAAAATCCAAAATAAACTTGATCAGCGTGCAATAATACACATATTATCACCAAATTTGGTAGTCCTAGCTCTTATAATAGCTGAGATCTAGATTTTCACACGGACAGACAGACGGACAGACGGACATGGCTATATCGACTCGGCTGTTGATCCTGTGTCAGAATATATATACTTTATGGGGTCGGAGGTGTTTCCTTCTGCCTGTGACATACATTTTCGGTTTGAACAAAGTTATAATACCCTTCTTCTCTATGAGTAGCGGGTATAATGATTTCATTCCTTAAATTAATTGCCGTGGTACAGAGCACACCATTTAGAAAAGAATTAAAATTTATTGAAAAATCAGCCGTCTTAGCACCAATGCTTTAATCATTAAATCCATTTATTGACAAATTTGAAAAGAACGGCCTAAAATTTAAACTCATTCGTGTCGGAGGTCGTTTATTACACTGTCCTCTCTCGCATGAAGCTAAATTTCCTTTTTTAATGACAAAGGATTCCGCCTTTGCGCAGCTTTTTGTCAATCACTTGCACCTTAGGCACTACCACGCTGGTGCAAAAGTGCTAGTTGGGTTGTTGAGACAGCAAGTTTGGGTGGTGAACGCACGTAGCTTATGTACGGCAGTTGTGAGAACTTGCATACACTGTTTTAGGTGCAAGCCAAAATTGTTAGGCCAGCCGATCGTCTCCGAGAAGACCGACCCTTCAGAGTGTTTGGTGTAGATTTCTGTGGGCCGCTTTATGTCAGCTATAAGATTAGGGGGAGACCCCCTGTAAAATCATATGTTGCCGTTTTTGTTTGTTTCGCATCAAAATCAGTTCACTTGGAACTTGTAACGGACCTACTCACTGATGCTTTTTTGAATGTCTTCAAAAGGTTCATTGGGAGGCGCGGACTACCCGAGACGATGTTCAGCGACAATGCAACGAATTTCGTGGGAGCGAGCAAGGAGTGACTGACGGGGTACGCAGCGGAGAGAGGGGTGCACTGGAGATTCATTCCCCCTCGAGCACCGCACTTCGGAGGACTGTGGGAAGCAGCGGTGAAGGCACCGGTTAGTGCGAGGAGCGGGCAACGTGAATCTGACGCCGGACGAGTTGAGCACGCATCTGGTGGACGTCAACTCCAGACCACTACTCGTCGACAGCAGCGAGCCCAACGATGACGAGGTGATCACGCCAGGGCATCTACACATCGGGCAGCCTTTGCTTGCGCTGCCCCACGAATCAGGAGCGGGAGAGTCAAGCAACAAGCCGGGACCCGCGTACTTAAAGCGGTGGCAGCAGTTGTCGGCGCTCAGACTTGCACTTTTGGCGCAAGTGGTCCAAAGACTACCTGCTCAGTCTACAGCAGCGAACGCAGTGGACCAAAGAGGAGGCCAATTTGGTGGAAGGGGCGGTCGTCATGGTGCACGACGACAACACACCCCCGCAACGGTGGACCATTCGGCGCGTAACGCGCGTAGTCGCAGGAATCGACGGCAAGGTTCGGGTAGCGAAATTAAAAACACCAACAGGCGCAATTAGGCGCCCAGTACACAAGCTGGTAGTGCTCCCGAATTCTTAAAGACCGGAGCTCTTTAACGGGGCCGGAATGTTGGAGCAATTCCAACAATTAGAAGAAAATAGAAATACAATAGTTAAGAGAAAATAGGTAGTAAAGCTAGTAGTTAAGAGAGCACAAGAAGTGTCTTAGTTTTAGTCTCTTAGTTTAAGACGATCGGCAATTGCCGAAAGCGAATTCGGGGAGTGTGGTCGGACATTTATGGAGTGACTCTTTGTCGTACTTTGAAGCCAACTACACGCGTATTAAAAATTTGAAACCGAACTCCGCGTCTGCATTTGTCATTATTTCTTGTAATATTTCTAAAAAAGCTTAGAGATTTTTCAATAGTGATCTTGTTGCAGGCCATTTTAATCTTGGGGAACTTAATTATGAAATGCAATATGTTAGGGGATTGTAAAACTTTAACAGACGCAACGGACAAAATTTCCCTTATGGGGGTGTCGGTGGGCTCCTCGACCCAAACTTACTCCAGATCTGCATGATCCAAGATGCTTGGACTGACTACGTTAATTTTGGGGAGTGTGATAGTTAGCATCAAATTCTGTAGTTCCATAACAATAATCCTATTACGAGTTAATAACATCTCGAATAGGGTACCTGAATCAACTCGCGCATTTTTAGAAAATTTCAAGATTTGATTGACGGTGGTTGTGAGTTCGTTAATGTAGACTTGTGTTCTATTATTAATTTTAATCTGACTATTGTGCGCCTCAACTAGTCGTGCTTCTGTGAACTTTATCTTTTCTAAATCTTCGGCGTCAGGTGTCCCAGCGACGACCTTTAACGCAGTTCCCAGGAAGTCTAAGCTCCTGGTAACTCTGTGATGGATGCTCAACGAGTTAAGCATATCACGGAAATGAGCGATATCAATGCTCAGAAGCTTTCTCATGTGGGACTGGGAGAACATATTGAGCATGCTTTCGGTTTCATCAACTACTCGCCTATACTCAGAGAAATTAGCTGAGTGTCTAACGTAGGCATATTCCTCCCAGACCAAGACTTGACCGTCGATGACGGGAATATAATTTGTTTGGGAGTAATTAGTGATATGGGCCGATGTCACGGCCAGAAGCCAGAGTAAAAGCATTGGAAGCGACCTGTAAAATTTTTGGTTGATTAATATATGTTCGAATTAGAGTTGCCCACCACCAATAGATTTAAAAAATTAATGACGAGCGGCTATAAGTAGTGAAAACTATGACAAGTGGCTAAGGGTAATGAAAAACAAGTAAGAAAGCTACAGTCGAGTGTGCTCGACTGTAATATACGCGCTACCCAGCTGCTCGTACATCATTTATTTGCGGAAGAAAAAAAAAAACGGCTACAATCATATTTTGACCGTAAAAAGCTATGGACTTACAATAATTATGCAAAGTCAAAATCTAAAATAAACAAGTAAGAAAGCTACAGTCGAGTGTGCTCGACTGTAATATAGCCGCTACCCAGCTGCTTGTACATAATTTATTTGCGGAACAAAAAATGGGCTACAATCATATTTTGACCGTAAAAGGCTATGGACTTATAATATTTAAGCAAAGTCAAAATATAAAATAAAAAAAAAAACATTTTTGCACACATTTAATTTTTGATGCGGGCGGTACTCGAACCCGTAAATGCATAATAGTACTGTTCGTTTTGCAGTCCACAACTTAACCCATTTCACCACCGTACACGCACACACGATTCGGCACAATGCTGCAAGCAGCGCTGCCGGCAGCACCAAAAATCTGGGCAGTTTGAATGATTTGTGGATAGTTATCCGAGAAGCGTGGTAGAGTATTCCGCAGAACAGATGCTTTAGTGGAGAGTCAGCACAGAAGATTGGATGTAGTTATCAAAAACAAAGGATATCCAACAAAATGTTAGTCCCCTTTCTTATGTTTTCTCATTCTACTTAATAAATTAATAAAAAAATGTATAAGTGTGCTAAACTCATGTCCAGCTGAAAATCATAGTTAATTCATTCATACCAACGCAGAAAAAAAACGACGAAAGGGAATAGGCTGAAAGTAACGGTACATCTTATCAACTAATAAGGCAACAACCAGAAAAAAAATTGGTGAACTATTCACTATACAATCGGTAAAAATTCATGTTGAAGTGTGCTGCTAAATAGTGTGCTAAATAAAAGGCCACCACTGTATATATATTTAAAATTTAGTTACAAGTTTTACCAAATATATTTAAAAGTCGTTATAGAAAAGATATTAAATTAAATATATTATTACTATAGATTGAAAACAAAGCAAACATTACTATAGATTGAAAACAAAGCAAACAAGGAAACAAACAATATAGTAAACCAAGACCAAAAATTCAAAAAATCAGTTAGTGTAAAAAAGAAATTAAATAATTTGTTGAATAGTTATGGAGCTCGATCAGTTTGCGCAGACCTTCAAGCAGCGTCGCATCGAGCTCGGCTTCACCCAGCGCGATGTGGCTCTGGCCATGGGCAAACTCTATGGCAACGATTATTCGCAGGCGACAATCTCACTCTTTGAGACACACAAGTTGAGCGTCAAGAGCATGCGCAAGCTTAAGCCATTGGTGCAGAAGTACCGGGTATAAAAAAAAAACGATGATATGAAACATTTTTGTGTACTTACTTACCAAAAATGAAGAGAATTGCTCTACTTGTTAAAAAAAGGCATACTTTAATGCAAATGCACTACGAAAAAAAAGAAGAGCTATAAAAAAAGAGATTCCAGTCCCACCCTGAGAAAAAACAAGTAAGAAAGCTACATTCGAGTGTGCTCGACTGTAATATACCCGCTGCCCAGCTGCTCGTACGTAAAAGGCGTTGGACTTACAATATTTATGCAAAGTGAAAATCTAAAATAAAAAAAAAACATTTTTGCACACATTTAATTTTTGATGCGGGCGGGACTCGAACCCGTAAATGCTTAAGAGTACTGTTCGCTTTGCAGTCAACAACTTAACCCATTTCACCACCGTACACGCACACACGATTCGGCACAATGCTGCAAGCAGCGCTGCCGGCAGCGCTGCTTACAGCTATGGAAAACGTTGAACTGAATAACTTCTGTGTTTATTATCCGATTGTTACCAAATTTTCAGATGTAAACCGAAAATGAACAATATGGCATCAAAATTGCGCTTGTAATCAATGTTTTTTCGATTTACGGGGGCGGAAGGGGGCGTGGCCAAAATCCAAAATAAACTTGATTAGCGTGCAATAATAACACATATTCTTACCAAATTTGGTAGTCCTAGCTCTTATAATAGCTGAGATCTAGATTTTCACACGGACAGACAGACGGACATGGCTATATCGACTCGGCTGTTGATCCTGAGCCAGAATATATATACTTTATGGGGTCGGAGGTATCTCCTTCTGCCTGTTACATACATTTTCGGTTTGAACAAAGTTATAATACTCTTCTACTCTATGAGTAGCAGGTATAAAAATAAAGTAAAAATTAATCTTCTTTCAAAAAATAGATAAAATATACATAAACCTATTCTTCTAAATGTTAAAACTAATAATATAAACAATAAAACAATATTTAATATAAATAAATTTTTATAATTATTATATTTATAAACACTTTCTCTTGCCAATAATATTAAAGAACAAATCGATAAACTTATTAAAATTAACCCATAAGATACGAGGGTCGTTTGATAAGACCGTGACTTTTTGTATTTGCCGCGCACCTGCTCTAAATACAACACTGCTCCTGTCAGCAGTTATCGATTAACAGCTGACTGTAAAATTTTGAGAAAGCTGCGTTTTTTGGTTTGCGTTTTATAGGCATTGAAAGCAGACGATCTCGTGAATTTTAACGAAAATGGAAAAAAGTGAATTTCGTGTGCTAATTAAGCATTATTTTTTGCGTAAAAAATCCATCACCGAAACCAAGGAAAGACTTGATAAATATTATGGGGACTCTGCACCATCAATTTCAATGGTTAAGAAATGGTTTACTGAGTTCCGTTGTGGTCGTACCAGTACAAGTGATGCCGAACGTTCAGGTCGCCCAAAAGAGGTCGTCATGCCAGAAATCGTCGACAAAATCCATGGAATGATATTGGATGATCGGAGAATGAAAGTGCGTGAGGTAGCTGAGGCTGTAGGCATCTCAACTGAACGGGTACATCACATTTACATGAATATTTGGACATGAAAAAGCTTTCCGCGCGATGGGTGCCGCGATTGCTCACACACGACCATAAGCGCAACCGTGTGACCATTTCAAAGGAGTGTTTGGCGATGTTCAACCGCAATCCAAACGAATTTTTGCGCCGTTTCGTTACCGTAGACGAAACATGGATCCACCACACCACACCAGAGACCAAAGAACAATCAAGACAGTGGGTTTCTCCGGGTGAACGTGCACCAAAGAAGGCCAAGGTGGGTCTGTCGGCCAACAAGGTCATGGCCACAGTTTTTGGGATGCACAAGGTATCATTCACATCGATTACCTTGAAAAGGGTAAAACGATCACCGGCGAATATTATTCAGAGCTTTTGGACAGATTCGATATTGATTTGAAGCAGAAACGACCGCATTTGGCGAAAAAAAGTGCTGTTCCATCAGGACAATGCACGGGTGCACACGTGTGTAGTCAGCATGGCAAAATTTCATAAATTGGGCTACGAACTGCTACCCCATCCAGCATATTCTCAGATTTAGCCCCCTGTGACTATTTTTTGTTTCCAAACATGAAGAAATGGCTCGGCGGTAAGAGATTCGGGTCAAATGAAGAGGTCATCACAGAAACAAACGACTATTTTGAGGGCCTTGAGAAAACCTATTATTTGGAAGGAATAAAAAAATTGGAAAAACGCTGGACTAAATGTATAGAGCTAAAAGGAGATTATGTTGAGAAATAAAACGCTTCTTTGACGAAAAAAATATATTTTATTCAAAAAGTCACGGACTTATCAAACGACCCTCGTAGTATATCAGCACCTAAATATTCAACAATTTATAAAAATATTTATTAATAAAAATAAAATACTCATAAAAGACGGACATGGCTGTATCGACTAGGCTGATGATCCTGAGCCAGAATATATAAACTTTACGGGATCGGAGGTGTCTCCTTATGCCTGTTACATACGTTTTCAGTTTAAACAAAAGTAATAATACCCTTCTACTCTATGAGTAGCGGGTATAAAAAATATAAGAAAAAGCTGCGCTCTAACAATCGCACACAGCTGATTTAAGAGACTGTCACTTCTCCACTTTTTAACTAAGTTCATTGTGAGCAATTAAAAAAGTTTTAAGTTAAATACACGACCACCAATTAATGCATATTCAAAATTTTAAGTACAAGTTCTTACAAAAAAAAAAAAGAAAAAGCCTAAGCGGCATGAAATGGGAATCGAACCACGGCCCTGTCGGTTCAGGAGTTCATCGCTTTTCCACTAAGCTACTGACGCTGTTATCCAACAACTGCAAAAAATTGCATTGTAAGGCATTCTTTTTATATCCTGTACAAATAAAGAATTTGCGCTGCCGGCAGCGCTGCTTACAGCTATGGAAAACGTTAAGCTGAATAACTTCTGTGTTTATTTTCCGATTGTTACCAAATTTTCAGAGATCATCTGGCTAGCTATAGTTATCATGTAAATATAATGAACAATATGGCATCAAATTTACTGGATTTACTGGAGCGTAAGGGGGTGTGGCCAAAATCCAAAATAAACTTGATCAGCGTGCAATAATAACACATTTTGTCACCAAATTTGGTAGTCCTAGCTCTTATAATAGCTGAGATCTCGATTTTCACACGGACAGACAGATGGACAGACGGACATGGCTGTATCGACTCGGCTAATGATCCTGAGCCAGAATATATAAACTTTACGGGATCGGAGGTGTCTACTTATGCCTGTTACATACATTTTCGGTTTAAACAAAAGTAATAATACCCTTCTACTCTATAAGTACCGGGTATAAAAATATAAGAAAAAGCTGCGCTCTAACAATCGCACACAGCTGATTTAAGAGACTGTCACTTCTCCACTTGTTAACTAAGTTCATTGTGAGAAATTAAAAAAGTTTTAAGTTAAATACACGACCACCAATTAATGCATATTCAAAATTTGAAGTAAAAGTTCTTACAAAAAAAAAAAGAAAAAGCTTAAGCGGCATGAACTGGGAATCGAACCACGGGCCTGTCGGTTCGGGAGTTCATCGCTTTTCCACTAAGCTACTGACGCTGTTATTCAACAACTGCAAAAATTTGCATTGTAAGGCATTCTTATTATATCCTGTACAAATAAAGTACTTGCGCTGCCGGCAGCGCTGCTTACAGCTCTGGAAAACGTTAAGCTGAATAACTTCTGTGTTTATTATCCGATTGTTACCAAATTTTCAGCGATCATCCGGCTAGCTATAGTTATCATATGAACCGAAAATCAAAATTGCGCTTGTAATCAATGTTTTTTCGATTTACTGGGGCGTAAGAGGGCTTGGCCAAAATCCAAAATAAACTTGATCAGGGTGCAGTAATAACACATATTGCCACCAAATTTTGTAGTCCTAGCTCTTATAATAGCTGAGATCTAGATTTTCACACGGACAGACAGACGGACAGACGGACATGGCTATATCGACTCGGCTGTTGATCCTGAGCCAGAATATATATACTTTATGATGTCGGAGGTGTCTCCTTCTGCCTGTTACATACATTTTCGGTTTGAACACAGTTATAATACCCTTCTACTTTATGAGTAGCGGGTATAATAATAAAAACTTATGCCAAGTGGCTATAAATAATAAAAATGTAACTGAAAACTTATGCCAAGTGGCTACAAATGGGAAGAATGAAAACAAACCTCCGAGGGAACCGCAACTAGGCTCTGCTCGGGTTACCTGAGGTTGTCCTTGTGGATCACCCTCCCTTTAATTAGGACTGTGGTCCCCAAATTTGCCTCGATGGTCATCTAGCGAGCTCGATTAACGTGCTGTGGAATCGCTCCACCTGTCCGTTTGCGACGCTATGTAGGGGAAAACATTCATTTACTGTAGCAGGGGTGGTTTTAGATCCTCTATGGTTCTAGATGGAATCGGCTGAACCATGGCGAATTTCGGGATTGGAGTTTCCCCGAGCTGTTGTTTCTTTGGATGCCTGTCGTATTTCGCTTTGGCGCAAGTTTTTCAATTGGCTGCTATTTCGCTCGCCAATTTGGTCATTTTCGGGAAGTAGTACTCGGAGAGTACCTGCTTCACGATTTCTTGGCCCGACCTGTGAGCTCTGTTGTGCTCGAAGGTGAGGATTTCTTTTCTCTCCTGGACCGCGAAAATGTCGGTGACCCTATTTTTGCAATGCCAAAATCTCGTGGCTGGGAATTGTCGCACCACATCGTCCTGGATTAGCGCCAACGAGTGAAGATCACTGTGGAAGGCGTTTACCCCGTTAGGGATAATGATGTTAGCAAGTTCCTCTAGCAAAGTTTGTTTGCACGAGAAATTGATCGAGTGACGCCTCTTATTCCCAAATAATATAAAAGTGCGTTTCCAACGGGAGCGCGCCTCTTCTAATATTATCTGGTTCTAAAAGCAATTCACGGGTTTGTCCGTTGACTCGATGGTATGTGTGAGCGAAAGTTCGCTGTGGACTGTGGCCGCGCACGAGGTTCTTGGCCATCAACAACGTTGACTTGTTGCCTGGAGAGTCCATCTGCAACGAGGTTATTTTTTCCGGGGTTGTAAAACATTCGTGCGCCGGACTCATCGATGCGTGCTTTCCACCTCTTGATCTTGACGTTCGGATTGGATTCCGATACCGCAAACGTCAAGGGTTGGTGGTCGGTAAAGATGATTATTTCTTTGACCGCATAAAGATAGTGTCGCAATTTGGCTAGCGCCCAGACTATGGCTAACAGCTCCCTTTCATTGGTAGCGTAGTTAACCTCTGTGTCGCACAATGTCCTAGAGATCATTGTAATAGGACGTCCCTCTTGGGACAGCACCGCGCCAATGCCGTAGGCCGAAGCGTCTGTCTTTAGATCAAACGCCTTTTTGTAATCGGGGTATCTAAGGATGACGTCCTCAGACGCCAGAATATTGCGTAGTTTTTCGAAGGCACGTTTCTGCGCTTCGGAAAATTCTACCTTGATACTCCTGGACCTGTGTCGGCTAACACTCCCGTTCTCGCCCCTCAGTATGTCTGAAATGGGACTCAAAAGCCCAAGAATGACCTTACCTGAAATACGTTTTTGGGTACTGGAAATTCCTTTATGGCCTTAACCTTCTCTGGGTCAGTCGCACGCCATTCATACTTTCATACTTTCCTCCGTTCACTGAGAATAACGTTTTCTCACGGTCGCGTTCAGCGAGACCGAGATTCCCCTTGCCGGAATTCCCCAATATCATTGAGATATTTGGCATGGGGTAAATGTCTGGTACCGTCCTTTCGTTCAGTTTGCGGAAGTCCAGTACCAAACGCATTTTTTTGTTTCCCGCCTCGTCGGTGGCCTTTTTGTCCACGACCCATATTGGGTTATTGTAGGGGGACTTCGACTTTTGGATTATGCCATTTTTCAGCAGTTCCTGAATTTCGCCGTTGACGAAGTCAGCTGCTCCCATGGGATATGGGTATAACTTGGCATAAATGGGCTCCTCGTCAATCGTCCGGATGGTTGCTACCACCGACGTATTGTAAGGAAGAGCCTCATTAGGATCAGCAAAAGCTTTTTTCCTATTCCCTAGCATTTTCAAAAATGCACCCTTAATTAGGGGCGGTGCGTCCGAGCAATCTACGTTGGTAAAATTGACATCGGGGCAAGTGTGAAAGTCAATCTACTCTGTTTTGGAGCCCCATTTGAGTTGGCCGGAAGCTAGGCAAAGCGACACGCCGGCCTGTTTTAACAGGTCTAGGCCAAATCTGATAGTAAAAACAAGTAAGAAAGCTACATTCGAGTGTGCTCGACTGTAATATACCCGCTACCTAGCTGTTCGTACATCAAACTTATTTGCGGAAGAATAAAGAACGGCTACAATCATATTTTAACCGTAACAGGCCTTAGAATATTTATGCAACGTTTAAATCTAAATTAAAAATATAATTTTATGCACACATTTAATTTTTGATGCGGGTGGGACTCGAACCCGGAAATGCATAATAGTTTTGTTCGTTTTGCAGTCCACAACTTAACCCATTTCACCACCGTACACGCACTCACTATTCGGCACAATGCTGCAAGCAGAGCTGCCGGTAAAAGGAGTAAAAAGTATTGAAAACGTATAACTTTTATTCAGATACCAAAAAAATCCAAGATTTATCCCTTAAACAGAAAAAAAATAATAATTCTTCCTGTTGAGGACTATAAATCGAATACGTGCATGTAAAAAACGATATGTGCCCTTTTAATACCTCCTTATATACTTTAATGGAAAGTGCTCTAGAGCACTCTAACTTTAATAAATTTTGTTAAAAAAAACGACCGATAGGTTCTATGGCATCTGTACGATGTATCGGTCCGTACCGGCTCGTTCCGACTTATTTACAACGGGCAGCAATATAAACATGTATACAAAGTTTCTTGAAGGTAGCTTAAAAAGGGAGGCAACAACTTTTTTTTTGAAAAAATAAGAAAAGTTCGATCTCCCCCACCACCACACGCATGCATGCGGAATCGAACCTTGGACCCATTACCTAAGAGGTCCACCACTTCTCCGTTCGGTCATAACTACGTGACTACGTGATGTTTGATTCCTTCATCTTCGCAGTATTGCTTAAACTCTTCTGAAGTGAAAGCAGCTCCTCGGTCGGAAATTATAAGCGTTGGATTCCCAAAGGTCATACTCTGCGTTCTAAGAATCGGCGTAACTTCAATCGCTGCCGTCGTCTTTGTAGGATACAACCAACAGAACTTGGTAATCTATTATGACAAGTATGTGCTTATACTGTTTGTGTGTATATTCCAAAGGTACAAGAAAGTCTCTATTATTCGTCTGAAGTGGCTGCTCGTTTTTCGGAATTGGATTGAGTTCACCTTCCTTCTTGCCTTGTTTCCAATAAGACACAATACAGGGTATACACTGACTAATAAGCTTTTGTATTTTTTCGTCAAGTCTGGGAATATATAAGTCTTTAGTTAGCTCTTTTGTTTTTTAACGGAAAAATGTCCTCTTTCGTGCGCTTGCTTTATGATTTCGTTTTGCATTCCAAGAGGCACTACAATTAGTTCGTCGTCGTTGACCACTTTGTGCAAACTACCGAATTTCATTAAATATCCGTTGTGTGATGTCTTCTCGCACGTAACTCGTCATCTTGATTTTGCACATATTTTATTTTGCTATGTACGGTGTTGTCCTTTATAATCATGGTCGGGTGACGGCTTAAAGCATCGACGTGACGTATTCGTGTTCCACTCCTGTGTTCAATTTCGTAATTGAATTCCTGTAGCAACAGGACCAATCGAGCCTCTCGTGTGGATAAGAGATTCGTTTTGTCCAACGTTTTTGTAAAGGCGTTACAATCTGTTATAAGTTTGAAACGAATACCTAGAAGATAAACACGAAATCTGCTTAGTGCTTCTACAACTGCAAGAATCTCCAAATGATAACTAGACAGCTTTCTATCAGCTTCGGACGTTTTCTTGCTCATATAATATACAGAGTGCATCAGGTCATCGTCAGGTGATTTTTGTAAAAGGACCGCTCCATATCCTTCCTAGTGTTATTGGTGGTAAATCTTTAATACTGGCTTCTTTGTTATAATATCTTTTAACTTTCTGATTGCAAACAAAGCTTTTTCATTCACCTGAAACTTTGCATCTTGTTTTGTAAGATCGCTAAGAGGCTTCGCAATACTTGCGAATCCTGGTATAAATCTTTGGAAATAACCAACAAGTCCTAGAAAACTCAACAGTTCTTTATTATTTCGTGATTGAATGAAATTAGTAACAGCTTTCGTTTTTCGTCAGAAAGGCTTATTTATTTATTATTATTATTATTATTATTTATTATTATTATTATTTATATAATTATATTTATTATTATTATATTAATATTATTTATTATTATATAGCCAAGAAATTCTATTTTACTCTTTAGGAAAGGACTCTTTTTAATATTTAGCATCAGACCATTTTCTGCACATCTTTGAATAACTATTTTAGGTTAATCGCTTAGTCTTCGTCTTTCGCTGGTATAATGACATCATCAATATAAGGTAAAGCTATACCTTGACTTGTCAGATCTCTAAATACTGCATTAACGTGTCGTTGGAAAACGCTCGGAGAGTTGGATAAAGCAAACGGAACTCTCTTGAACTCAAACTGACCATTATGAGTTACAAATGAAGTGAACTTACGACTGTTCTTTTCTACGTCAACATGAAACAAGTAAGAAAGCTACAGTCGAGTGTGCTCGACTGTAATATACCCGCTACCCAGCTGCTTGTACATAATTTATTTGCGGAACAAAAAAACGGCTACAATCATATTTTGACCGTAAAAGGCTATGGACTTCTAATATTTATGCAAAGTATATAAAAAAAAAAAAACATTTTTGCACACATTTAATTTTTGATGCGGGCGGGACTCGAACCCGTAAATGCATAATAGTACTGTTCGTTTTGCAGTCCACAACTTAACCCATTTCACCACCGTACACGCACACATAATTCGGCACAATGCTCCAAGCAGCGCTGCCGGCAGCGCTGCTTACAGCTATGGAAAACGTTAAGCTGAACAACTTCTGTGTTTATTATCCGATTGTTACCAAATTTTTAGAGATCATTTGGCTAGCTATAGTTATCATGTAAACCGAAAATGAACAATAAGGCATCAAAATTGCGCTTGTAATCAATGTTTTTTCGATTTACGGGGGCGGAAGGGGGCGTGGCCAAATTCCAAAATAAACTTGATCAGCATGCAATAATAACACATATTGTCACCAAATTTGGTAGTTCTAGCTCTTATAATAGCTGAGATCTAGATTTTCACACGGACAGACAGACGGACAGACGGACAGACGGACATGGGTATATCGACTCGGCTGTTGATCCTGAGCCAGAATATATATACTTTATGGGGTCGGAGGTGTCTCCTTCTGCCTGTTACATACATTTTCGGTTTGAACAAAGTTATAATACCCTTCTACTCTATGAGTAGAGTGTATAATAAAAAGAACAAGCTTAAGCGGCATGAACGGGGAATCGAACCACGGACCTGTCGGTTCAGGAGTTCATCGCTTTTCCACCAAGCTACTCACGCTGTTATCTAACAACTGCAAAAATTTGCATTGTAAGGCATTCTTGTTATTTCCTGTACAAATAAAGAGTTTGCGCTGCCGGCAGAGCTGCTTACAGCTATGGAAAACGTTAAGCTGAATAACTTCTGCGTTTATTATCCGATTGTTACCGGATTTTCATAGATCATCTGGCTAGCTATAGTTATCATATAAACCGAACATGAACAATATGGCATCAAAATTGCGCTTGTAATCAATTTTTTTCGATATAGAGGGGCGGGAGGGGGCGTGGCCGAAATCCAAAATAAACTTAATCAGCGTGCAATAATAACACATACTGTCACCAAATTTGGTACTTCTAGCTCTTATAATAGGTGAGATCTAGATTTTCTCACGGACAGACAGACGGACAGACGGAAATGGCTATATCGACTCGGCTGTTGATCCTGAGCCAGAATATATATACTTTATGGGGTCGGAGGTGTCTCCTTCTGCCTGTTACATACATTTTCGGTTTGAACAAAGTTATAATACCCTTTTAGTCTATGAGTAGCGGGTATAAAAAGAAAAAGCTTAAGCGGCATGAACTGGGAATCGAACCACGGGCCTGTCGGTTTAGGAGTTCATCGCTGTTCCACTAAGCTACTGACGCTGTTATCCAACAACTGCAAAAATTTGAATTGTAAGGCATTCTTGTTATTTCCTGTACAAATAAAGAATTTGCGCTGCCGGCAGCGCTGCTTACAGCTATGGAAAACGTTAAGCTGAATAACTTCTGTGTTTATTATCCGATTGTTACCAAATTTTCAGAGATCATCTGGCTAGCTATAGTTATCATGTAAGCCGAAAATGCAGAATATGGCATCAAAATTGCACTTGTTATCAATGTTTTTTCGATTTGCGGGGACGGAAGGGGGCGTGGCCAAAATCCAAAATAAACTTGATCAGCGTGCAATAATTACACATATTGTCACCAAATTTGGTTGTCCTAGCTCTTATAATAGCTGAGATCTAGATTTTCACACGGACAGACAGACGGACAGACGGACATGGCTATATCGACTCGGCTGTTGATCCTGAGCCAGAATATATATACTTTATGGGGTCGGAGATGTCTCCTTCAACTGTTACATACATTTTCGGTTTGAACAAAGTTATAATACCCTTCTACTCTATGAGTAGCGGGTATAAAAATCCGTTCTTGAGATCGATTGTGGTGAAAATTTTAGCGTCTTGTAGTCGATCCAGCGGATCTTCGATAAGCGGCAAAGGAAAATGGTCTCGTATAATAAGTTTATTGATGTGTCTGTAATCTATGCAGAGTCGTGGTGATCCATCGCGTTTTCGCACCAATACAACTGGACTGCTGTATTCTGATTCCGATGTCTGAATAATGTCGTCTCTGAGCCATTCTTCGATCTGGTTGTCCACAATGCGTCTCTCGGAGTAAGGCAATCGATAAGGTCGTGAAAATATCGGCGTGTCTTCGTTTAATGTTATGCGCATTTGAATTTGTGTTGTTTTAGTTTTAATCGGTTTATAATTGTTTATCAGGTTAACGACTTTACCTTTTATTTGTGGACTTGCTCTTTCATCGATATTTAGTTCAATCTCTTCACTAGTGTCTATTTTCATTAGAAATTTTTCTTCTTCAATTTCGTCTTTAATCTTTTTAATCGTTATTCCATTACGCGTTATTTTGATTTCTGCAAGTTTGCAAAACTGTTCACCAAGAATTAAATCAACGTCTAGAAGCTCTGTGCTTACTACCAAACAATTACTGATAAATTCTTTGTTGTCTATTATAAAAGATTGTTCAATTTTACCAAAAGGTTTCACTCTGTTTTAGTTATTCTTATTTCCGAATCCAATAAG
The DNA here is from genome assembly GCA_018904095.1 of Zaprionus ghesquierei. Classification (NCBI taxonomy): domain Eukaryota; kingdom Metazoa; phylum Arthropoda; class Insecta; order Diptera; family Drosophilidae; genus Zaprionus; species Zaprionus ghesquierei. Next base: position 55,873 of record JAEIGP010000831.1, read on the forward strand.
ATATACATTAGTTTCGGTAAGTTTAGCATTTAAGTTTTTATAGGTTTCCACCGTCATTATATTATGTTTACTTCCCGTATCAATCAGCGCTTTAAATTCATTTTCTTTAATTTTCACAATCTTACACAACATTGAGTCATCAGCTACCTTACGCATATTTGCAACGTTTGAATTGTTTTTTGAACTCTGACATTCTTTAGAAATGTGCCCGAAATTGTTGCACTTAAAACATTTTTTTCCTTTAAGTTTATCGGCACAGTTATTAGATGTGTGTCCTTTCTCACCACAATTAAAACATTTTACTTCATGATCATTTTTATTTATTGTATTTTCTTTTTCATTGTCAATTTTATTTTTATCGTAACGGCGGTTAGACTGATATTTTTATACCCGCTACTCATAGAGTAGAAGGGTATTATAACTTTGTTCAAACCGAAAATGTATGTAACAGGCAGAAGGAGACACCTCCGACCCCATAAAGTATATATATTCTGGCTCAGGATCAACAACCGAGTCGATATAGCCATGTCCGTCTGTCTGTCCGTGTGAAAATCTAGATCTCAGCTATTATAAGAGTTAGAACTACCAAATTTGGTGACAGTATGTGTTATAATTGCACGCTGATCAAGTTTATTTTGGATTTTGGCCACGCCCCCTTCCGCCCCCGTAAATCGAAAAAACATTGATTACAAGCGCAATTTTGATGCCATATTGTTCATTTTCGGTTTACATGATAACTATAGCTAGCCATATAATCTCTGAGAATGTGTGCAAACATGTTTTTTTTTTATTTTAGATTTTGACTTTGCATAAATATTATAAGTCCATAGCCTTTTACGGTCAAAATATGATTGTAGCCGTTATTTTTGTACTGCAAATAAATGATGTACGAGCAGCTGGGTAGCGGGTATATTACAGTCGAGAAAACTCGACTGTAGCTTTCTTACTTGTTTTTTTCTAATAACTCTTCTTTTTTTTCGTAGTGCATTTGCATTAAAGTATGGCTTTTTTGGCAAGTAGAGCAAATTTCTTCATTTTTGGATAAGTGAACAAAAATGTTTTATATTTTTTTTTTTTTTTATACCCGCTACTCATAGGGTAGAAGGGTATTATAACTTTGTTCAAACCGAAAATGTATGTAACAGGCAGATGGAGACACCTCCGACCCCATAAAGTATATATATATTCTGGCTCAGGAACAACAGCCAAGTCGACATAGCCATGTCCGTCTGTCCGTCTGTCTGTGTAAAAATCTAGATCTCAGCTATTATAAGAGCTAGGACTACCAAATTTGGTGACAATATGTGTTATTATTGCACGCTGATCAAGTTTATTTTGGATTTTGGCCACGCCCCCGTAAATCGAAAAAACATTGATTACAAGCGCAATTTTGATGCCATATTATTCATTTTCGGTTTACATGATAACTATAGCTAGCCATATGATCTCTGAAGATGTGTGCAAACATGTTTTTTTTTATTTTAGATTTTGACTTTGCATAAATATTATAAGTCCATAGCCTTTTACGGTCAAAATATGATTGTAGCGGTTTTTTTTGTTTTGCAAATAAATGATGTACGAGCAGCTGGGTAGCGGGTATATTACAGTCGAGCACACTCGACTGTAGCTTTCTTACTTGCTTTTTCTAATAACTCTTCTTTTTTTCGTAGTGCATTTGCATTAAAGAATGGCTTTTTTTGACAAGTAGAGCAAGTCTCTTCATTTTTGGATAAGTGAACAAAAATGTTTCATATCATCGTTTTTTTTATACCCGCTACTCATAGGTTAGAAGGGTATTGTAACTTTGTTCAAACCGAAAATGTATGTAGCAGGCAGAAGAAGACACCTCCGACCCCATAAAGTATATATATTCTGGCTCAGGATCAACAGCCGAGTCGATATGGCCATGTCCGTCTGTCCGTCTGTCTGTCCGTGTGAAAATCTAGATCTCAGCTATTATAAGAGCTAGAACTACCAAATTTTTTGACAATATGTGTTATTATTGCACGCTGATCAAGTTTATTTTGGATTTTGCCCACGCCCCATTCCGCCCCCGTAAATCGAAAAAACATTGATTACAAGCGCAATTTTGAAGCCATATTGTTCATTTTCGGTTTACACGATAACTATAGCTAGCCAGATGATCTCTGAAAATTTGGTACAAATCGGATAATAAACACAGCTTAACGTTTTCCCTAGCTGTAAGCAGTGCTGCCGGCAGCGCTGCGTGCAGCATTGTGCAGAATCGTGTGTGCGTGTACTGTGGTGAAATGGGTTAAGTTGTGGACTGCAAAACGAACAGTACTATTATGCATTTACGGGTACGAGTCCCGCCCGCATCAAAAATTAAATGTGTGCAAATATGTTTTTATACCCGCTACTCATAGAGTAGAAGGGTATTATAACTTTGTTGAATCCGAAAATGTATGTAACAGGCAGAAGGAGACTCCTCCGACCCCATAAAGTATATACATTCTGGATCAGGATCAACAGCCGAGTCGATATAGCCATGTCCTTCTGTCCGTCTGTCTGTGTAAAAATCTAGATCTCAGCTATTATAAGATCTAGGACTACCAAATTTGGTGACAATATGTGTTATTATTGCACGCTGATCAAGTTTATTTTGGATTTTGGCCACGCCCCCGTTAATCGAAAAAACATTGATTACAAGCGCAATTTTGATGCCATATTATTCATTTTCGGTTTACATGATAACTATAGCTAGCCATATGATCTCTGAAAATGTGTGCAAAAATTTTTTTTTTTTTTTATGTTAGATTTTGACTTTGTATAAATATTATAAGTCCATAGCCTTTTACAGTCAAAATATGATTGTAGCCGTTTTTTTTGTTTCGCAAATAAATGATGTACGAGCAGCTGGGTAGCGGGTATATTACAGTCGAGCACACTCGACTGTAGCTTTCTTACTTGCTTTTTCTAATAACTCTTTTTTTTTCGTAGTGCATTTGCATTAAAGAATGGCTTTTTTTGACAAGTAGAGCAATTCTCTTCATTTTTAGATAAGTGAACAAAAATGTTTCATATCTTCGTTTTTTTTATACCCGCTACTCATAAAGTAGAAGGGTACTATAAGTTTGTTCAAACCGAAAATGTATGTAACAGGCAGAAGGAGACACCTCCGACCCCATAAAGTATATATATTCTGGCTCAGGATCAACAACCGAGTCGATATAACCATGTCCGTCTGTCTGTCCGTCTGTCTGTCTGTCCGTGTGAAAATCTAGATCTCAGGTATTATAAGAGCTAGAACTACCAAATTTCGTGACAATATGTGTTATTTTTGCACGCTGATCAAGTTTATTTTGGATTTTGGCCACGCCCCCTTCCGCCCCCGCAAATCGAAAAAAACATTGATTACAAGCGCAATTTTGAAGCCATATTATTCCTTATATTACATGATAACTATAGCTAGCCAGATGATCTTTGAAAATTTGGTAACAATCGGATAATAAACACAGAAGTTATTCAGCTTAACGTTTTCCATAGCTGCCGGCAGCGCTGCTTGCAGCATTGTGCCGAATCGTATGTGCGTGAATGGTGGTGAAATGGGTTAAGTTGTTGACTGCAAAACGAACAGTACTATTATGCAGTAACGGGTTCGTGTCCCGCCCGCATCAAAAATTAAATGTCTGCAAAAATTTTTTTTTTTTATTTTAGATTTTGACTTTGCATAAATATTATAAGTCCATAGCCTTTTACGGTCAAAATATGATTGTAGCCGTTTTTTTTGTTCCGCAAATAAATGATGTACGAGCAGCTGGGTAGCGGGTATATTACAGTCGAGCACAGTCGACTGTAGCTTTCTTACTTGGTCTTTTTATACCTGCTACTCATAGAGTAGAAGGGTATTATAACTTTTTTCAAACCGAAAATGTATGTAACAGGCAGAAGGAGACACCTCCGACGCCATAAAGTATATATATTCTGGCTCAGGATTAACAGCCGAGTCGATTTAGCCATGTCCGTCTGTCCGTCTGTCTGTCCGTGTGAAAATCTAGATCTCAGCTATTATAAGAGCTAGGACTACCAAATTTGGTGACAATATGTGTTATTATTGCACGCTGATCAAGTTTATTTTGGCTTTTGGCCACGCCCCCTTCCGCCCCCGTAAATCGAAAAAACATTGATTACAAGCGCAATTTTGATGCCATATTATTCATTTTCGGTTTACATGATAACTATAGCTAGCCAGATGATCTCTGAAAATTTGGTACCAATCGGATAATAAACACAGCTTAACGTTTTCCATAGCTGTAAGCAGCGCTGCCGGCAGCGCTGCGTGCAGCATTGTGCCGAATCGTGTGTGCGTCTACGGTGGTGAAATGGGTTAAGTTGTGGACTGCAAAACGAACAGTACTATTATGCATTTACGGGTTCGAGTCCCGCCTGCATCAAAAATTAAATGTGTGCAAATACGTTTTTATACCCGCTAGTCATAGAGTAGAAGGGTATTATAACTTTGTTCAAACCGAAAATGTATGTAACAGGAAGAAGGAGATACCTCCGTCCCCATAAAGTATATATACTCTGGCTCAGGATCAACAGCCGAGTCGATATTGCCATGTCCGTCTTTTTGTCTGTCCGTCTGTCTGTCCGTGGGAAAATCTAGATCTCAGCTATTATATAAGCTAGAACTACCAAATTTGGTGACAGTATGTGTTATTATTGCACGCTGATCAAGCTTTTTCTTTTTATACCCGCTACTCATAGAGTAGAAGGGTATTATAACTTTGTTCAAACCGAAAATGTTTGTAACAGGCAGAAGGAGACACCTCCGTCCCCATAAAGTATATATACTCTGGCTCAGAATCAACAGCTGAGTCGATATAGCCATGTCCGTCTGTCTGTCTGTCCGTCTGTCTGTCCGTGTGAAAATCTAGATCTCAGCTATTATAAGAACTAGAACTACCAAATTTGGTGACAGTATGTGTTATAATTGCACGCTGATCAAGTTTATTTTGGATTTTGGCCACGCCCCCTTCCGCCCCCGTAAATCGAAAAAACATTGATTACAAGCGCAATTTTGATGCCATATTGTTCATTTTCGGTTTACATGATAACTATAGCTAGCCATATAATCTCTGAGAATGTGTGCAAACATGTTTTTTTTTTATTTTAGATTTTGACTTTGCATAAATATTATAAGTCCATAGCCTTTTACGGTCAAAATATGATTGTAGCCGTTTTTTTTGTTTCGCAAATAAATGATGTACGAGCAGCTGGGTAGCGGGTATATTACAGTCGAGCACACTCGACTGTAGCTTTCTTACTTGCTTTTTCTAATAACTCTTTTTTTTTTCGTAGTGCATTTGCATTAAAGAATGGCTTTTTTTGACAAGTAGAGCAATTCTCTTCATTTTTGGATAAGTGAACAAAAATGTTTCATATCTTCGTTTTTTTTATACCCGCTACTCATAAAGTAGAAGGGTACTATAAGTTTGTTCAAACCGAAAATGTATGTAACAGGCAGAAGGAGACACCTCCGACCCCATAAAGTATATATATTCTGGCTCAGGATCAACAACCGAGTCGATATAACCATGTCCGTCTGTCTGTCCGTCTGTCTGTCTGTCCGTGTGAAAATCTAGATCTCAGGTATTATAAGAGCTAGAACTACCAAATTTCGTGACAATATGTGTTATTTTTGCACGCTGATCAAGTTTATTTTGGATTTTGGCCACGCCCCCTTCCGCCCCCGCAAATCGAAAAAAACATTGATTACAAGCGCAATTTTGAAGCCATATTATTCCTTATATTACATGATAACTATAGCTAGCCAGATGATCTTTGAAAATTTGGTAACAATCGGATAATAAACACAGAAGTTATTCAGCTTAACGTTTTCCATAGCTGCCGGCAGCGCTGCTTGCAGCACTGTGCCGAATCGTGTGTGCGTGAACGGTGGTGAAATGGGTTAAGTTGATGACTGCAAAACGAACAGTACTATTATGCAGTAACGGGTTCGAGTCCCGCCCGCATCAAAAATTAAATGTGTGCGAAAATGTTTTTTTTTTTTCCCCGCTACTCATAGAGTAGAAGGGTATTATAACTTTGTTCAAACCGAAAATGTATGTAACAGGCAGAAGGAGACACCTCCGACTCCATAAAGTATATATATTCTGGCTCAGGATCAACAGCCGAGTCGATATAGCCATGTCCGTCTGTCCGTCTGTCTGTCCGTGTGAAAATCTAGATCTCAGCTATTATAAGAGCTAGGACTACCAAATTTGGTGACAATATGTGTTATTATTGCACGCTGATGAAGTTTATTTTGGATTTTGGCCACGCCCCCGTAAATCGAAAAAACATTGATTACAAGCGCAATTTTGATGCCATATTATTCATTTTCGGTTTACATGATAACTATAGCTAGCCAGATGATCTCTGAAAATTTGGTACCAATCGGATAATAAACACAGCTTAACGTTTTCCATAGCTGTAAGCAGCGCTGCCAGCAGACGTGCTTGCAGCATTGTGCCGAATCGTGTGTGCGTGTACGGTGGTGAAATGGGTTTAGTTGTGGACTGCAAAACGAACACTACTATTATGCATTTACGGGTTCGAGTCCCGCCCGCATCAAAAATTAAGTGTGTGCAAATAAGTTTTTATACCCGCTACTCATAGAGTAGAAGGGTATTATAACTTTGTTCAAACCGAAAATGTATGTAACAGGCAGAAGGAGACACCTAATTTCTAATTTCATAATTTCCGGTATACCATAGGTAGATCGAGTTTATTTTCAATTTTCGATGTCGCGCCCACCGCCCACGCAAAACGATAATTACGATTATAAGGAAAAGTATTAAAGTTATAGCTTTCTGCTTTGGTATAAACATAGATAATTACAATATAAATCTATTTTCAAAATTACAATCCGATCGAACAATAAACACAGAAGATATTCATCTAAACATTTTCCATAGTTACACTCTTTGCGCCTTTGCAGCATATCGTGACGTCATCGTCAAATTTCCACATTTTTCCGAAATTTGCGTATTATTTAAAATTTATTAAGAATATTTAAAGCTTTTAAAAATGTTTTAAAAATATTAACTGTCAATTTTCTTAATTTCAAAATATTTAAAAATTTCTATAATTTATTAAAAATTTTTTCCCACTTTTCCAAAGTTCCATAATTTTTAAAATTGCTTATCAATGAAAAAGGGATTAACTCTTTGTTTCCCTTTTGATTTTTTTTGCCTTTCTTATCATTTCTAATATTCTTATAATCTATTCTAATATTCAGTTACCACTGTATTTAGTTAGTGGTTTCGGCACCTTTAGCAGTAAGAGATGTTGTGCCAGCGCTGATACTTTAGATTGAATTCCCAGCAGCATGCGTTGCAAGACTCCCCATACAGCGCCAACTGCCTGCGCCAACTACCTGTGCCTGCATCTGCGTGTACGTCGGCGTCGATTGTAATCAACACGCTGGGATCAATCAGCAAACTTTAAAACTGAACGCCACACAGCAGTCAGCTCGAATGAATCCATCAAACGTATCAATCATGATGACAGGTCACAGTGCGAGCACAGTATAACTGGAAAAGACCAGGCCAGACCAGACACAGGCAGGACCAGGCAACGGCAGCAGGTCCAGTTTTAGCTTTTCCTAACATGTCTGTGAAACGTCTCAGTTGTTGTTTTTGTTGTAGTTGGCGTTGCCTCACTTGTGAAGTCTCCACGCGCGTTGCGCCCATTAAATTCGAATAATCTTAGTTGTTGTTGCTTTTTTTTCATCAATCTCCCCACTCTGGACTCGAGTTGCAACTGTCGCATATAGCAGCTGGACACGGTGCTTGTGTGAGACGCTGCAGGCAGGCAGGCAGCATCAGCCCAACTGATTTGAAATTCTAAAGTGATTTTGATTACTTGAGGTATTGATATTTTGACTTGTACGTTGATTAGATAGTTGAAGGCTTGTTAGATGCATGTCAGCAGCAGCAGCATGGCTGCATGTCTTGGTCTTGGTCTCTACGTCTCCATTTTCGTCTGCATCTGCGTGATGCGCCTGGCTTGATGTTGATTATAATTTAATTATAAGCAATCTGTAACAAGTAAATGGCTTGCATGGTGCTCTCACTCCATGGCACTCCTGGTCATGGCGCATAATTTAGCAGGCAGGTGTGAAAAAGCTTCATTAGCTTAGACGTCTCAGTCCGAGCCCGCTGCATGACTAATAATAGTCATGGGCCGGTCACATTCTGCTCTCTTGCCACATTTGTCACCGGCACAAACCATACTTATTCTCAATCTGCAGCCACGATGTCTGCTAACGAAAGTTGCAGACATTTGAGTGACTGAAGCAAGGCAAAATGCTGTAGAAATATCCCCTTGCGATTTGCGGCTAATCCCATGGAAAATAATATAGACTTAAGACTTGCTGGCTTTATATGTAGAATTTGTAGCAAGGAGGTAGGCTGAGTTGCTTCTGTCTTAATTTCTGACTACGTAAGCTCTCAATGTGTTCGGATTTTCAGTCCGCTCTCAGCTCTCAATTGAGACTGGACTGGGTTTTTATACCCGCTACTCATAGAGTAGAAGGGTATTATAACTTTGTTCAAACCGAAAATGTATGTAACAGGCAGAAGGAGACACCTCCGACCCCATAAAGTATATATATTCTGGCTCCAGGATCAACAGCCGAGTCGATATAGCCATGTCCGTCTGTCCGTCTGTCCGTCTGTCTGTCCGTGTGAAAATCTAGATCTCAGCTATTATAAGAGCTAGGACAACCAAATTTGGTGACAATATGTGTTATTATTGCACGCTGATCAAGTTTATTTTGGATTTTGGCCACGCCCCCTTCCGCCCCCGCAAATCGAAAAAACATTGATAACAAGTGCAATTTTGATGCCATATTGTTCATTTTCGGTTTAGCCAGATGATCTCTGAAAATTTGGTAACAATCGGATAATAAACACAGAAGTTATTCAGCTTAACATTTTCCATAGCGGTAAGCAGCGCTCCCGGCAGCACAAATTCTTTATTTGTACAGGAAATAATATGAATGCCTTACAATGAAAATTTTTGCAGTTGTTGGATAACAGCGTCTGTAGCCTAGTGGAAAAGCGATGAACTCCTGAACCGACAGGTTCAGGTATATATACAGTGGTGGCCTTTTATTTAGCACACTATTTAGCAGCACACTTCAACATGAATTTTTACCGATTGTATAGTGAATAGTTCACCAATTTTTTTTCTGGTTGTTGCCTTATTAGTTGATAAGATGTACCGTTACTTTCAGCCTATTTCCTTTCGTCGTTTTTTTTCTGCGTTGGTTTGAATGAATTAACTATGATTTTCAGCTGGACATGAGTTTAGCACACTTATACTTTTTTTATGAATTTATTAAGTAGAATGAGAAAACATAAGAAAGGGGACTAATATTTTGTTGGATATCCTTTGTTTTTGATAACTACATCCAATCTTCTGTGCTGACTCTCCACTAAAGCAGCGCATCTGTTCTGCGGAATACTGTACCACGCTTCTCGGATAACTATCCACAAATCATTCAAACTGCCCAGATTTTTGGTGCGAATGTGCTGCTCAACATCATTCTAGAGATTCTCTATCGGATTGAGGTCCGGTGACTGAGCTGGCCACTTCAGCGTAACAACTTGATGCTCCTAAAGGTAACTTTTCATAAGCCGTGAAGTGTGCTTAGGATCGTTGTCGTGCATAAAACGCCATGATAGTGGCATATTGTCCTCGGAATATGGCACCATTATATCCTCTATAATTTCTTTATAGACGTATTGGTCCATACGAGTGTCTATCCGGTAAATCATTAATACATATTTTTTAATAACATTTAAATTTTTAATTAAAATAAATAGGTAATACTAAATATGCGAGTCCTTAAAAGAAAGAAAAAAGAAAATAATGCTTGCAGCATTGTGCCGAATCGTGGGTGCGTGTACGGTGGTGAAATGGGTTAAGTTGTGGACTGAAAAACGAACAGTACTATTATGCATTTACGGGTTCGAGTCCCGCCCGCATCAAAAATTAAATGTGTGCAAAAATGTTTTTTTTTAATTTTATATTTTGACTTTGCATAAATATTATAAGTCCATAGCCTTTTACGGTCAAAATATGATTGTAGCCCATTTTTTGTTCCGCAAATAAATTATGTACAAGCAGCTGGGTAGCGGCTATATTACAGTCGAGCACACTCGACTGTTGCTTTCTTACTTGTTTTTATTTTAAATTTTGACTTTGCATAAATATTATAAGTCCACAGCCTTTTACGGTCAAAATATGATTGAAGCCGTTATTTTTGTTCCGCAAATAAATGATGTACGAACAGCTGGGTAGCGGGTATATTACAGTCGAGCGTGGTCGACTATAGCTTTCTTGCTTGTTTTTTTCTAATAACTCTTCTTTTTTTTGTAGTGCATTTGCATTAAAGTATGGCTTTTCTTGACAAGTAGAGCAATTCGCTTCATTTTTGGATAAGTGAACAAAAATGTTTCATATCATCGTTTTTTTTATACCCACTACTCATAGAGTAGAAGGGTATTATAAATTTGTTCAAACCGAAAATGTATGTAACAGGCAGAAGGAGACACCTCCGACCCCATAAAGTATATATATTCTGGCTCAGGATCAACAGCCGAGTCGATATAGCCATGTCCGTCTGTCCGTCTGTCTGTCCGTGTGAAAATCTGGATCTCAGATATTATAAGAGCTACGACTACCAAATTTGATGACAATATGTGTTATTATTGCACGCTGATCAAGTTTATTTTGGATTTTGGCCACGCCCCCTTCCGCCCCCGTAAATCAAAAAAAAAATTGATTACAAGCGCAATTTTGATGCCATATTGTTCATTTTCGGTTTACATGATAACTATAGCTAGCCAGATCATCTCTGAAAATTTAATACCAATCGGATAATAAACACAGCTCAACGTTTTCCATAGCTGTAAGCAGCGCTGCCGGCAGCAAAATTCTTTATTTGTACAGGAAATAATAAGAATGCCTTTCAATGCAAATTTTTGCAGTTGTTGGATAACAGCGTCTGTAGCTTAGTGGAAAAGCGATGAACTCCTGAACCGACAGGCCCGTAGTTCGATTACCAATTCATGCCGCTTAAGTTTTTCTTTTTATACCCGCTACTCATAGAGTAGAAGGGTATTATAAATTTTTTCAAACCGAAAATGTATGTAACAGGCAGAAGGAGACACCTCCTACCCCATAAAGTATATATATTCTGGCTCATGATCAACAGCCGAGTCGATATAGCCATGTTCGTCTGTCCTTCTGTCTGTCCGTGTGAAAATCTGGATCTCAGCTATTATAAGAGCTACGACTTCCAAATTTGATGACAATACGTGTTATTATTGCACGCTGATCAAGATTATTTTGGATTTTGGCCACGCCCCCTTCCGCCCCCGTAAATCAAAAAAAAAAATTGATTACAAGCGCAATTTTGATGCCATATTGTTCATTTTCGGTTTACATGATAACTATAGCTAGCCAGATCATCTCTGAAAATTTAATACCAATTGGATAATAAACACAGCTCAACGTTTTCCATAGCTTTAAGCAGCGCTGCCGGCAGCAAAATTCTTTATTTGTACAGGAAATAATAAGAATGCCTTTCAATGCAAATTTTTGCAGTTGTTGGATAACAGCGTCTGTAGCTTAGTGGAAAAGCGATGAACTCCTGAACCGACAGGCCCGTAGTTCGATTACCAATTCATGCCGCTTAAGTTTTTCTTTTTATACCCGCTACTCCTAGAGTAGAAGGGTATTATAAATTTTTTCAAACCGAAAATGTATGTAACAGGCAGAAGGAGACACCTCCTACCCCATAAAGTATATATATTCTGGCTCATGATCAACAGCCGAGTCGATATAGCCATGTCCGTCTGTCCTTCTGTCTGTCCGTGTGAAAATCTGGATCTCAGCTATTATAAGAGCTACGACTACCAAATTTGATGACAATACGTGTTATTCTTGCACGCTGATCAAGTTTATTTTGGATTTTGGCCACGCCCCCTTCCGCCCCCGTAAATCGAAAAAAATTGATTACAAACGAAATTTGATGCCATATTATTCATTTTCGGTTTACATGATAACTATAGCTAGCCAGATCATCTCTGAAAATTTGGTACCAATCGGATAATAAACACAGCTGAACGTTTTCCATAGCTGTAAGCAGCGCTGCCGGCAGCACAAATTCTTTATTTGTACAAGAAATAATAAGAATGCCTTACAATGTAAATTTTTGCAGTTGTTGGATAACAGCGTCAGTAGCTTAGTGGAAAAGCGATGAACTCCTGAACCGACAGGCCCGTAGTTCGATTACCAGTTCATGCCGCTTAAGCTTTTTCTTTTTATACCCGCTACTCATAGAGTAGAAGGGTATTATAACTTTGTTCAAACCGAAAATGTATGTAACAGGCAAAAGGAGACACCTCCGACCCCATAAAGTATATATATATTCTGGCTCAGGAACAACAGCCGAGTCGATATACCCATATCCGTCTTTCTGTCTGTCCGTCTGTCTGTCCGTGTGAAAATCTAGATCTCAGCTATTATAAGAGCTACGACTACCAAATTTGATAACAATATGTGTTATTATTGCACGCTGATCAAGTTTATTTTGTATTTTGGCCACGCCCCCTTCCGCCCCCGTAAATCAAAAAAAAAATTGATTACAAGCGTAATTTTGATGCCATATTGTTCATTTTCGGTTTACATGATAACTATAGCTAGCCAGATCATCTCTGAAAATTTAATACCAATCGGATAATAAACACAGCTCAACGTTTTCCATAGCTTTAAGCAGCGCTGCCGGCAGCAAAATTCTTTATTTGTACAGGAAATAATAAGAATGCCTTTCAATGCAAATTTTTGCAGTTGTTGGATAACAGCGTCTGTAGCTTAGTGGAAAAGCGATGAACTCCTGAACCGACAGGCCCGTAGTTCGATTACCAATTCATGCCGCTTAAGTTTTTCTTTTTATACCCGCTACTCCTAGAGTAGAAGGGTATTATAAATTTTTTCAAACCGAAAATGTATGTAACAGGCAGAAGGAGACACCTCCTACCCCATAAAGTATATATTCTGGCTCATGATCAACAGCCGAGTCGATATAGCCATGTCCGTCTGTCCTTCTGTCTGTCCGTGTGAAAATCTGGATCTCAGCTATTATAAGAGCTACGACTACCAAATTTGATGACAATACGTGTTATTATTGCACGCTGATCAAGTTTATTTTGGATTTTGGCCACGCCCCCTTCCGCCCCCGTAAATCGAAAAAAATTGATTACAAACGAAATTTGATGCCATATTATTCATTTTCGGTTTACATGATAACTATAGCTAGCCAGATCATCTCTGAAAATTTAATACCAATCGGATAATAAACACAGCTCACCGTTTTCCATAGCTTTAAGCAGCGCTGCCGGCAGCAAAATTCTTTATTTGTACAGGAAATAATAAGAATGCCTTTCAATGCAAATTTTTGCAGTTGTTGGATAACAGCGTCTGTAGCTTAGTGGAAAAGCGATGAACTCCTGAACCGACAGGCCCGTAGTTCGATTACCAATTCATGCCGCTTAAGTTTTTCTTTTTATACCCGCTACTCCTAGAGTAGAAGGGTATTATAAATTTTTTCAAACCGAAAATGTATGTAACAGGCAGAAGGAGACACCTCCTACCCCATAAAGTATATATATTCTGGCTCATGATCAACAGCCGAGTCGATATAGCCATGTCCGTCTGTCCTTCTGTCTGTCCGTGTGAAAATCTGGATCTCAGCTATTATAAGAGCTACGACTACCAAATTTGATGACAATACGTGTTATTATTGCACGCTGATCAAGTTTATTTTGGATTTTGGCCACGCCCCCTTCCGCCCCCGTAAATCAAAAAAAAAAATTGATTACAAGCGCAATTTTGATGCCATATTGTTCATTTTCGGTTTACATGATAACTATAGCTAGCCAGATCATCTCTGAAAATTTAATACCAATCGGATAATAAACACAGCTCAACGTTTTCCATAGCTGTGAGCAGCGCTGCCGGCAGTATTATGGTATTATAACTTTGCTCAAACCGGGTATTATAACTTTGTTCAAACCGAATATGTATGTAACAGGCAAAAGGAGACACCTCCAACCCCATAAAGTATATATACTCTGACTCAGGATCAACAGCCGAGTCGATATAGCCATGTCCGTCTGTCCGTCTGTCTGTCCGTGTGATAATCTAGATCTCAGCTATTATAAGAGCTAGGACTAACAAATTTGGTGACAATATGTGTTATTATTGCACGCTGATCAAGTTTCATTTGGATTTTGGCCACGCCCCCCTCTGCTCCCGTAAATCGAAAAAACATTGATTACAAGCGCAATTTTGATGCCATATTATTCATTTTCGATTTACATGATAACTATAGCTAGCCAGATGATCTCTGAAAATTTGGTAACAATCGGATAATAAACAGAGAAGTTATTCAGCTTAACATTTTCTATAGCTTTAAGCAGCGCTGCCGGCAGCGCAAATTCTTTATTTGTACAGGAAATAATAAGAATGCCTTACAATGCAAATTTTTGCAGTTGTTGGATAACAGCTGTGAGCAGGCTCCGGCTAGTATTATGGTATTATAACTTTGCTCAAACCGGGTATTATAACTTTGTTCAAACCGAATATGTATGTAACAGGCAGAAGGAGACACCACCAACCCCATAAAGTATATATACTCTGGCTCATGATCAACAGCCGAGTCGATATAGCCATATCCGTCTTTCTGTCTGTCCGTCTGTCTGTCCGTGTGAAAATCTGGATTTCAGCTATTATAAGAGCTAAGACTACCAAATTTGGTGACAATATGTGTTATTATTGCACGCTGATGAAGTTTATTTTGGATTTTGGCCACGCCACCTTCCTCCCCTGTAAATTGAAAAAACATTGATTACAAACGAAATTTGATGCCATATTATTCATTTTCGGTTTACATGATAACTATAGCTAGCCAGATCATCTCTGAAAATTTGGTACCAATCGGATAATAAACACAGCTGAACGTTTTCCATAGCTGTAAGCAGCGCTGCCGGCAGCACAAATTCTTTATTTGTACAAGAAATAATAAGAATGCCTTACAATGTAAATTTTTGCAGTTGTTGGATAACAGCGTCAGTAGCTTAGTGGAAAAGCGATGAACTCCTGAACCGACAGGCCCGTAGTTCGATTACCAGTTCATGCCGCTTAAGCTTTTTCTTTTTATACCCGCTACTCATAGAGTAGAAGGGTATTATAACTTTGTTCAAACCGAAAATGTATGTAACAGGCAGAAGGAGACACCTCCGACCCCATAAAGTATATATATTCTGGCTCAGGATCAACAGCCGAGTCGATATAGCCATATCCGTCTTTCTGTCTGTCCGTCTGTCTGTCCGTGTGAAAATCTGGATTTCAGCTATTATAAGAGCTAGAACTACCAAATTTGGTGACAGTATGTTTTATTATTGCACGCTGATCAAGTTTATCTTTGGATTTTGGCCACGCCCCCTTTCGCCCCTGTAAATCGAAAAAACATTGATTACAAGCGCATTTTTGATGACATATTGTTCATTTTCGGTTTACATGATAACTATAGCTAGCCAGATCATCTCTGAAAATTTAATACCAATCGGATAATAAACACAGTTCAACGTTTTCCATAGCTGTAAGCAGCGCTGCCGGCAGCAAATTTCTTTATTTGTACAGGAAATAATAAGAATGCCTTTCAATGCAAATTTTTGCAGTTGTTGGATAACAGCGTCTGTAGCTTAGTGGAAAAGCGATGAACTCCTGAACCGACAGGCCCGTAGTTCGATTACCAGTTCATGCCGCTTAAGTTTTTGTTTTTATACCCGCTACTCATAGAGTAGAAGGGTATTATAAATTTTTTCAAACCGAAAATGTATGTAACAGGCAGAAGGAGACACCTCCTACCCCATAAAGTATATATATTCTGGCTCAGGATCAACAGCCGAGTCGATATAGCCATGTTCGTGTGTCCGTCTGTCTGTCCGTGTGAAAATCTGGATCTATTATAAGAGCTACGACTACCAAATTTGATGACAATATGTGTTATTAGTGCACGCTGATCAAGTTTATTTTGGATTTTGGCCACGCCCCCTTCCGCCCCCGTAAATCAAAAAAAAAATTGATTACAAGCGCAATTTTGATGCCATATTGTTCATTTTCGGTTTACATGATAACTATAGCTAGCCAGATCATCTCTGAAAATTTAATACCAATCGGATAATAAACACAGCTCAACGTTTTCCATAGCTGTAAGCAGCGCTGCCGGCAGCAAAATTCTTTATTTGTACAGGAAATAATAAGAATGCCTTTCAATGCAAATTTTTGCAGTTGTTGGATAACAGCGTCTGTAGCTTAGTGGAAAAGCGATGAACTCCTGAACCGACAGGCCCGTAGTTCGATTACCAGTTCATGCCGCTTAAGTTTTTCTTTTTATATCCGCTACTCATAGAGTAGAAGGGTATTATAAATTTTTTCAAACCGAAAATGTATGTAACAGGCAGAAGGAGACACCTCCTACCCCATAAAGTATATATATTCTGGCTCATGATCAACAGCCGAGTCGATATAGCCATGTCCGTCCCACCTCCTACCCCATAAAGTATATATATTCTGGCTCATGATCAACAGCCGAGTCGATATAGCCATGTCCGTCTGTCCTTCTGTCTGTCCGTGTGAAAATCTGGATCTCAGCTATTATAAGAGCTACGACTACCAAATTTGATGACAATACGTGTTATTATTGCACGCTGATCAAGTTTATTTTGGATTTTGGCCACGCCCCCTTCCGCCCCCGTAAATCGAAAAAAATTGATTACAAGCGCAATTTTGATGCCATATTGTTCATTTTCGGTTTACATGATAACTATAGCTAGCCAGATGATCTCTGAAAATTTGGTACCAATCGGATAATAAACCATTTTAACGTTTTCCATAGCTGTGAGCAGCGCTGCCGGCAGTATTATGGTATTATAACTTTGCTCAAACCGGGTATTATAACTTTGTTCAAACCGAATATGTATGTAACAGGCAAAAGGAGACACCTCCAACCCCATAAAGTATATATACTCTGACTCAGGATCAACAGCCGAGTCGATATAGTCATGTCCGTCTGTCCGTCTGTCTGTCCGTGTGATAATCTAGATCTCAGCTATTATAAGAGCTAGGACTAACAAATTTGGTGACAATATGTGTTATTATTGCACGCTGATCAAGTTTCATTTGGATTTTGGCCACGCCCCCCTCTGCTCCCGTAAATCGAAAAAACATTGATTACAAACGAAATTTGATGCCATATTATTCATTTTCGGTTTACATGATAACTATAGCTAGCCAGATCATCTCTGAAAATTTAATACCAATCGGATAATAAACACAGCTCAACGTTTTCCATAGCTGTAAGCAGCGCTGCCGGCAGCAAAATTCTTTATTTGTACAGGAAATAATAAGAATGCCTTTCAATGCAAATTTTTGCAGTTGTTGGATAACAGCGTCTGTAGCTTAGTGGAAAAGCGATGAACTCCTGAACCGACAGGCCCGTAGTTCGATTACCAGTTCATGCCGCTTAAGTTTTTCTTTTTATACCCGCTACTCATAGAGTAGAAGGGTATTATAAATTTTTTCAAACCGAAAATGTATGTAACAGGCAGAAGGAGACACCTCCTACCCCATAAAGTATATATATTCTGGCTCATGATCAACAGCCGAGTCGATATAGCCATGTCCGTCTGTCCTTCTGTCTGTCCGTGTGAAAATCTGGATCTCAGCTATTATAAGAGCTACGACTACCAAATTTGATGACAATACGTGTTATTATTGCACGCTGATCAAGTTTATTTTGGATTTTGGCCACGCCCCCTTCCGCCCCCGTAAATCGAAAAAAATTGATTACAAGCGCAATTTTGATGCCATATTGTTCATTTTCGGTTTACATGATAACTATAGCTAGCCAGATGATCTCTGAAAATTTGGTACCAATCGGATAATAAACGCATTTTAACGTTTTCCATAGCTGTGAGCAGCGCTGCCGGCAGTATTATGGTATTATAACATTGCTCAAACCGGGTATTATAACTTTGTTCAAACCGAATATGTATGTAACAGGCAAAAGGAGACACCTCCAACCCCATAAAGTATATATACTCTGACTCAGGATCAACAGCCGAGTCGATATAGCCATGTCCGTCTGTCCGTCTGTCTGTCCGTATGATAATCTAGATCTCAGCTATTATAAGAGCTAGGACTAACAAATTTGGTGACAATACGTGTTATTATTGCACGCTGATCAAGTTTCATTTGGATTTTGGCCACGCCCCCCTCTGCTCCCGTAAATCGAAAAAACATTGATTACAAGCGCAATTTTGATGCCATATTATTCATTTTCGGTTCACATGATAACTATAGCTAGCCAGATGATCTCTGAAAATTTGGTAACAATCGGATAATAAACAGAGAAGTTATTCAGCTTAACATTTTCTATAGCTTTAAGCAGCGCTGCCGGCAGCGCAAATTCTTTATTTGTACAGGAAATAATAAGAATGCCTTACAATGCAAATTTTTGCAGTTGTTGGATAACAGCTGTGAGCAGCGCTGCCGGCAGTATTATGGTATTATAACTTTGCTCAAACCGGGTATTATAACTTTGTTCAAACCGAATATGTATGTAACAGGCAGAAG
This sequence comes from Zaprionus ghesquierei, assembly GCA_018904095.1. Lineage (NCBI taxonomy): Eukaryota > Metazoa > Arthropoda > Insecta > Diptera > Drosophilidae > Zaprionus > Zaprionus ghesquierei. Next base: position 74,614 of record JAEIGP010000831.1, read on the forward strand.
GAGACACCTCCAACCCCATAAAGTATATATACTCTGGCTCAGGATCAACAGCCGAGTCGATATAGCCATATCCGTCTTTCTGTCTGTCTGTCCGTGTGAAAATCTGGATCTCAGCTATTATAAGAGCTAGGACTACCAAATTTGGTGACACTATGTGTTATTATTGCACGCTGATGAAGTTTATTTTGGATTTTGGCCACGCCACCTTCCTCCCCTGTAAATCGAAAAAACATTGATTGCAAACGAAATTTGATGCCATATTATTCATTTTCGGTTTACATGATAACTATAGCTAGCCAGATCATCTCTGAAAATTTGGTACCAATCGGATAATAAACACAGCTGAACGTTTTCCATAGCTGTAAGCAGCGCTGCCGGCAGCACAAATTCTTTATTTGTACAAGAAATAATAAGAATGCCTTACAATGTAAATTTTTGCAGTTGTTGGATAACAGCGTCAGTAGCTTAGTGGAAAAGCGATGAACTCCTGAACCGACAGGCCCGTAGTTCGATTACCAGTTCATGCCGCTTAAGCTTTTTCTTTTTATACCCGCTACTCATAGAGTAGAAGGGTATTATAACTTTGTTCAAACCGAAAATGTATGTAACAGGCAAAAGGAGACACCTCCGACCCCATATAGTATATATATTCTGGGTCAGGATCAACAGCCGAGTCGATATACCCATATCCGTCTTTCTGTCTGTCCGTCTGTCTGTCCGTGTGAAAATCTAGATCTCAGCTATTATAAGAGCTAGAACTACCAAATTTGGTGACAGTATGTTTTATTATTGCACGCTGATCAAGTTTATCTTGGATTTTGGCCACGCCCCCTTTCGCCCCTGTAAATCGAAAAACATTGATTACAAACGAAATTTGATGCCATATTATTCATTTTCGGTTTACATGATAACGATAGCTAGCCAGATGATCTCTGAAAATTTGGTAACAATCGGATAATAAACAGAGAAGCTATTCAGCTTAACATTTTCTATAGCTTTAAGCAGCGCTGCCGGCAGCGCAAATTCTTTATTTGTACAGGAAATAATAAGAATGCCTTACAATGCAAATTTTTGCAGTTGTTGGATAACAGCGTCTGTAGCCTAGTGGAAAAGCGATGAACTCCTGAACCGACAGGCCCGTAGTTCGATTACCAGTTCATGCCGCTTAAGATTTTCTTTTTATACCCGCTACTCATAGAGTAGAAGGGTATTATAAATTTTTTCAAACCGAAAATGTATGTAACAGGCAGAAGGAGACACCTCCTACCCCATAAAGTATATATATTCTGGCTCATGATCAACAGCCGAGTCGATATAGCCATGTCCGTCCCACCTCCTACCCCATAAAGTATATATATTCTGGCTCATGATCAACAGCCGAGTCGATATAGCCATGTCCGTCTGTCCTTCTGTCTGTCCGTGTGAAAATCTGGATCTCAGCTATTATAAGAGCTACGACTACCAAATTTGATGACAATATGTGTTATTATTGCACGCTGATCAAGTTTATTTTGGATTTTGGACACGCCCCCTTCCGCCCCCGTAAATAAAAAAAAATTGATTGCAAGCGCAATTTTGATGCCATATTGTTCATTTTCGGTTTACATGATAACTATAGCTAGCCAGATCATCTCTGAAAATTTAATACCAATCGGATAATAAACACAGCTCAACGTTTTCCATAGCTGTAAGCAGCGCTGCCGGCAGCAAAATTCTTTATTTGTACAGGAAATAATAAGAATGCCTTACAATGCAAATTTTTGCAGTTGTTGGATAACAGCGTCTGTAGCCTAGTGGAAAAGCGATGAACTCCTGAACCGACAGGCCCGTAGTTCGATTACCAGTTCATGCCTCTTAAGTTTTTCTCTTTATACCCGCTACTCATAGAGTAGAAGGGTATTATAAATTTTTTCAAACCGAAAATGTATGTAACAGGCAGAAGGAGACACCTCCTACCCCATAAAGTATATATATTCTGGCTCATGATCAACAGCCGAGTCGATATAGCCATGTCCGTGCCACCTCCTACCCCATAAAGTATACATATTCTGGCTCAGGATCAACAGCCGAGTCGATATAGCCATGTCCGTCTGTCCGTCTGTCTGTCCGTGTGAAAATCTGGATCTCAGCTATTATAAGAGCTACGACTACCAAATTTGATGACAATATGTGTTATTATTGCACGCTGATCAAGTTTATTTTGGATTTTGGACACGCCCCCTTCCGCCCCCGTAAAAAAAAAAAAATTGATTGCAAGCGCAATTTTGATGCCATATTGTTCATTTTCGGTTTACATGATAACTATAGCTAGCCAGATCATCTCTGAAAATTTAATACCAATCGGATAATAAACACAGCTCAACGTTTTCCATAGCTGTAAGCAGCGCTGCCGGCAGCAAAATTCTTTATTTGTACAGGAAATAATAAGAATGCCTTACAATGCAAATTTTTGCAGTTGTTGGATAACAGCGTCTGTAGCCTAGTGGAAAAGCGATGAACTCCTGAACCGACAGGCCCGTAGTTCGATTACCAGTTCATGCCTCTTAAGTTTTTCTCTTTATACCCGCTACTCATAGAGTAGAAGGGTATTATAAATTTTTCAAACCGAAAATGTATGTAACAGGCAGAAGGAGACACCTCCTACCCCATAAAGTATATATATTCTGGCTCATGATCAACAGCCGAGTCGATATAGCCATGTCCGTCTGTCCGTCTGTCTGTCCGTGTGAAAATCTGGATCTCAGCTATTATAAGAGCTACGACTACCAAATTTGATGACAATATGTGTTATTATTGCACGCTGATCAAGTTTATTTTGGATTTTGGCCACGCCCCCTTCCGCCCCGTAAATCAAAAAAAAATTGATTGCAAGCGCAATTTTGATGCCATATTGTTCATTTTCGGTTTACATGATAACTATAGCTAGCCAGATGATCTCTGAAAATTTGGTACCAATCGGATAATAAACACAGTTTAACGTTTTCCATAGCTGTGAGCAGCGCTGCCGGCAGTATTATGGTATTATAACTTTGCTCAAACCGGGTATTATAACTTTGTTCAAACCGAATATGTATGTAACAGGCAGAAGGAGACACCTCCAACCCCATAAAGTATATATACTCTGGCTCAGGAGCAACAGCCGAGTCGATATAGCCATGTCCGTCTGTCCGTCTGTCTGTCCGTGTGAAAATCTAGATCTCAGCTATTATAAGAGCTAGGACTAACAAATTTGGTGACAATATGTGTTATTATTGCACGCTGATCAATTTTATTTTAGATTTTGGCCACGCCCCCTTTCGCCCCCGTAAATCGAAAAAACATTGATTACAAGCGCAATTTTGATGCCATATTAATCATTTTCGGTTCACATGATAACTATAGCTAGCCAGATGATCTCTGAAAATTTGGTAACAATCGGATAATAAACAGAGAAGTTATTCAGCTTAACATTTTCTATAGCTTTAAGCAGCGCTGCCGGCAGCGCAAATTCTTTATTTGTACAGGAAATAATAAGAATGCCTTACAATGCAAATTTTTGCAGTTGTTGGATAACAGCTGTGAGCAGCGCTGCCGGCAGTATTATGGTATTATAACTTTGCTCAAACCGGGTATTATAACTTTGTTCAAACCGAATATGTATGTAACAGGCAGAAGGAGACACCTCCAACCCCATAAAGTATATATACTCTGGCTCAGGATCAACAGCCGAGTCGATATAGCCATATCCGTCTTTCTGTCTGTCTGTCCGTGTGAAAATCTGGATCTCAGCTATTATAAGAGCTAGGACTACCAAATTTGGTGACACTATGTGTTATTATTGCACGCTGATGAAGTTTATTTTGGATTTTGGCCACGCCACCTTCCTCCCCTGTAAATCGAAAAAAACATTGATTGCAAACGAAATTTGATGCCATATTATTCATTTTCGGTTTACATGATAACTATAGCTAGCCAGATCATCTCTGAAAATTTGGTACCAATCGGATAATAAACACAGCTGAACGTTTTCCATAGCTGTAAGCAGCGCTGCCGGCAGCACAAATTCTTTATTTGTACAAGAAATAATAAGAATGCCTTACAATGCAAATTTTTGTAGTTGTTGGATAACAGCGTCAGTAGCTTAGTGGAAAGCGATGAACTCCTGAAGCGGCAATACCCGCTACTCATAGAGTAGAAGGGTATTATAACTTTGTTCAAACCGAAAATGTATGTAACAGGCAGAAGGAGACACCTCCGACCCCATATAGTATATATATTCTGGGTCAGGATCAACAGCCGAGTCGATATACCCATATCCGTCTTTCTGTCTGTCCGTCTGTCTGTCCGTGTGAAAATCTAGATCTCAGCTATTATAAGAGCTAGAACTACCAAATTTGGTGACAGTATGTTTTATTATTGCACGCTGATCAAGTTTATCTTGGATTTTGGCCACGCCCCCTTTCGCCCCTGTAAATCGAAAAAACATTGATTACAAACGAAATTTGATGCCATATTATTCATTTTCGGTTTACATGATAACGATAGCTAGCCAGATGATCTCTGAAAATTTGGTAACAATCGGATAATAAACAGAGAAGCTATTCAGCTTAACATTTTCTATAGCTTTAAGCAGCGCTGCCGGCAGCGCAAATTCTTTATTTGTACAGGAAATAATAAGAATGCCTTACAATGCAAATTTTTGCAGTTGTTGGATAACAGCGTCTGTAGCCTAGTGGAAAAGCGATGAACTCCTGAACCGACAGGCCCGTAGTTCGATTACCAGTTCATGCCGCTTAAGATTTTCTTTTTATACCCGCTACTCATAGAGTAGAAGGGTATTATAAATTTTTTCAAACCGAAAATGTATGTAACAGGCAGAAGGAGACACCTCCTACCCCATAAAGTATATATATTCTGGCTCATGATCAACAGCCGAGTCGATATAGCCATGTCCGTCCCACCTCCTACCCCATAAAGTATATATATTCTGGCTCATGATCAACAGCCGAGTCGATATAGCCATGTCCGTCTGTCCTTCTGTCTGTCCGTGTGAAAATCTGGATCTCAGCTATTATAAGAGCTACGACTACCAAATTTGATGACAATATGTGTTATTATTGCACGCTGATCAAGTTTATTTTGGATTTTGGACACGCCCCCTTCCGCCCCCGTAAATAAAAAAAAAATTGATTGCAAGCGCAATTTTGATGCCATATTGTTCATTTTCGGTTTACATGATAACTATAGCTAGCCAGATCATCTCTGAAAATTTAATACCAATCGGATAATAAACACAGCTCAACGTTTTCCATAGCTGTAAGCAGCGCTGCCGGCAGCAAAATTCTTTATTTGTACAGGAAATAATAAGAATGCCTTACAATGCAAATTTTTGCAGTTGTTGGATAACAGCGTCTGTAGCCTAGTGGAAAAGCGATGAACTCCTGAACCGACAGGCCCGTAGTTCGATTACCAGTTCATGCCTCTTAAGTTTTTCTCTTTATACCCGCTACTCATAGAGTAGAAGGGTATTATAAATTTTTTCAAACCGAAAATGTATGTAACAGGCAGAAGGAGACACCTCCTACCCCATAAAGTATATATATTCTGGCTCATGATCAACAGCCGAGTCGATATAGCCATGTCCGTCCCACCTCCTACCCCATAAAGTATACATATTCTGGCTCAGGATCAACAGCCGAGTCGATATAGCCATGTCCGTCTGTCCGTCTGTCTGTCCGTGTGAAAATCTGGATCTCAGCTATTATAAGAGCTACGACTACCAAATTTGATGACAATATGTGTTATTATTGCACGCTGATCAAGTTTATTTTGGATTTTGGACACGCCCCCTTCCGCCCCCGTAAATAAAAAAAAAATTGATTGCAAGCGCAATTTTGATGCCATATTGTTCATTTTCGGTTTACATGATAACTATAGCTAGCCAGATCATCTCTGAAAATTTAATACCAATCGGATAATAAACACAGCTCAACGTTTTCCATAGCTGTAAGCAGCGCTGCCGGCAGCAAAATTCTTTATTTGTACAGGAAATAATAAGAATGCCTTACAATGCAAATTTTTGCAGTTGTTGGATAACAGCGTCAGTAGCTTAGTGGAAAAGCGATGAACTCCTGAACCGACAGGCCCGTAGTTCGATTACCAGTTCATGCCGCTTAAGCTTTTTCTTTTTATACCCGCTACTCATAGAGTAGAAGGGTATTATAACTTTGTTCAAACCGAAAATGTATGTAACAGGCAAAAGGAGACACCTCCGACCCCATATAGTATATATATTCTGGGTCAGGATCAACAGCCGAGTCGATATACCCATATCCGTCTTTCTGTCTGTCCGTCTGTCTGTCCGTGTGAAAATCTAGATCTCAGCTATTATAAGAGCTAGAACTACCAAATTTGGTGACAGTATGTTTTATTATTGCACGCTGATCAAGTTTATCTTGGATTTTGGCCACGCCCCCTTTCGCCCCTGTAAATCGAAAAAACATTGATTACAAACGAAATTTGATGCCATATTATTCATTTTCGGTTTACATGATAACGATAGCTAGCCAGATGATCTCTGAAAATTTGGTAACAATCGGATAATAAACAGAGAAGCTATTCAGCTTAACATTTTCTATAGCTTTTAAGCAGCGCTGCTGGCAGCGCAAATTCTTTATTTGTACAGGAAATAATAAGAATGCCTTACAATGCAAATTTTTGCAGTTGTTGGATAACAGCGTCTGTAGCCTAGTGGAAAAGCTTGATGAACTCCTGAACCGACAGGCCCGTAGTTCGATTACCAGTTCATGCCGCTTAAGATTTTCTTTTTATACCCGCTACTCATAGAGTAGAAGGGTATTATAAATTTTTTCAAACCGAAAATGTATGTAACAGGCAGAAGGAGACACCTCCTACCCCATAAAGTATATATATTCTGGCTCATGATCAACAGCCGAGTCGATATAGCCATGTCCGTCCCACCTCCTACCCCATAAAGTATATATATTCTGGCTCATGATCAACAGCCGAGTCGATATAGCCATGTCCGTCTGTCCTTCTGTCTGTCCGTGTGAAAATCTGGATCTCAGCTATTATAAGAGCTACGACTACCAAATTTGATGACAATATGTGTTATTATTGCACGCTGATCAAGTTTATTTTGGATTTTGGACACGCCCCCTTCCGCCCCCGTAAAAAAAAAAAAAATTGATTGCAAGCGCAATTTTGATGCCATATTGTTCATTTTCGGTTTACATGATAACTATAGCTAGCCAGATCATCTCTGAAAATTTAATACCAATCGGATAATAAACACAGCTCAACGTTTTCCATAGCTGTAAGCAGCGCTGCCGGCAGCAAAATTCTTTATTTGTACAGGAAATAATAAGAATGCCTTACAATGCAAATTTTTGCAGTTGTTGGATAACAGCGTCTGTAGCCTAGTGGAAAAGCGATGAACTCCTGAACCGACAGGCCCGTAGTTCGATTACCAGTTCATGCCTCTTAAGTTTTTCTCTTTATACCCGCTACTCATAGAGTAGAAGGGTATTATAAATTTTTTCAAACCGAAAATGTATGTAACAGGCAGAAGGAGACACCTCCTACCCCATAAAGTATATATATTCTGGCTCATGATCAACAGCCGAGTCGATATAGCCATGTCCGTCCCACCTCCTACCCCATAAAGTATACATATTCTGGCTCAGGATCAACAGCCGAGTCGATATAGCCATGTCCGTCTGTCCGTCTGTCTGTCCGTGTGAAAATCTGGATCTCAGCTATTATAAGAGCTACGACTACCAAATTTGATGACAATATGTGTTATTATTGCACGCTGATCAAGTTTATTTTGGATTTTGGACACGCCCCCTTCCGCCCCCGTAAATAAAAAAAAATTGATTGCAAGCGCAATTTTGATGCCATATTGTTCATTTTCGGTTTACATGATAACTATAGCTAGCCAGATCATCTCTGAAAATTTAATACCAATCGGATAATAAACACAGCTCAACGTTTTCCATAGCTGTAAGCAGCGCTGCCGGCAGCAAAATTCTTTTATTTGTACAGGAAATAATAAGAATGCCTTACAATGCAAATTTTTGCAGTTGTTGGATAACAGCGTCTGTAGCCTAGTGGAAAAGCGATGAACTCCTGAACCGACAGGCCCGTAGTTCGATTACCAGTTCATGCCTCTTAAGTTTTTCTCTTTATACCCGCTACTCATAGAGTAGAAGGGTATTATAAATTTTTTCAAACCGAAAATGTATGTAACAGGCAGAAGGAGACACCTCCTACCCCATAAAGTATATATATTCTGGCTCATGATCAACAGCCGAGTCGATATAGCCATGTCCGTCTGTCCGTCTGTCTGTCCGTGTGAAAATCTGGATCTCAGCTATTATAAGAGCTACGACTACCAAATTTGATGACAATATGTGTTATTATTGCACGCTGATCAAGTTTATTTTGGATTTTGGCCACGCCCCCTTCCGCCCCGTAAATCAAAAAAATTGATTGCAAGCGCAATTTTGATGCCATATTGTTCATTTTCGGTTTACATGATAACTATAGCTAGCCAGATGATCTCTGAAAATTTGGTACCAATCGGATAATAAACACAGTTTAACGTTTTCCATAGCTGTGAGCAGCGCTGCCGGCAGTATTATGGTATTATAACTTTGCTCAAACCGGGTATTATAACTTTGTTCAAACCGAATATGTATGTAACAGGCAGAAGGAGACACCTCCAACCCCATAAAGTATATATACTCTGGCTCAGGAGCAACAGCCGAGTCGATATAGCCATGTCCGTCTGTCCGTCTGTCTGTCCGTGTGAAAATCTAGATCTCAGCTATTATAAGAGCTAGGACTAACAAATTTGGTGACAATATGTGTTATTATTGCACGCTGATCAATTTTATTTTAGATTTTGGCCACGCCCCCTTTCGCCCCCGTAAATCGAAAAAACATTGATTACAAGCGCAATTTTGATGCCATATTAATCATTTTCGGTTTGCATGATAACTATAGCTAGCCAGATGATCTCTGAAAATTTGGTAACAATCGGATAATAAACAGAGAAGTTATTCAGCTTAACATTTTCTATAGCTTTAAGCAGCGCTGCCGGCAGCGCAAATTCTTTATTTGTACAGGAAATAATAAGAATGCCTTACAATGCAAATTTTTGCAGTTGTTGGATAACAGCGTCTGTAGCCTAGTGGAAAAGCGATGAACTCCTGAACCGACAGGCCCGTAGTTCGATTACCAGTTCATGCCTCTTAAGTTTTTCTTTTTATACCCGCTACTCATAGAGTAGAAGGGTATTATAAATTTTTTCAAACCGAAAATGTATGTAACAGGCAGAAGGAGACACCTCCTACCCCATAAAGTATATATATTCTGGCTCATGATCAACAGCCGAGTCGATATAGCCATGTCAGTCTGTCCTTCTGTCTGTCCGTGTGAAAATCTGGATCTCAGCTATTATAAGAGCTACGACTACCAAATTTGATGACAATACGTGTTATTATTGCACGCTGATCAAGTTTATTTTGGATTTTGGCCACGCCCCCTTCCGCCCCCGTAAATCGAAAAAAATTGATTACAAGCTCAATTTTGATCCCATATTGTTCATTTTCGGTTTACATGATAACTATAGCTAGCCAGATGATCTCTGAAAATTTGGTACCAATCGGATAATAAACACAGTTTAACGTTTTCCATAGCTATGAGCAGCGCTGCCGGCAGTATTATGGTATTATAACTTTGCTCAAACCGGGTATTATAACTTTGTTCAAACCGAATATGTATGTAACAGGCAAAAGGAGAAACCTCCAACCCCATAAAGTATATATACTCTGGCTCAGGATCAACAGCCGAGTCGATATAGCCATGTCCGTCTGTCCGTCTGTCTGTCCGTGTGAAAATCTAGATCTCAGCTATTATAAGAGCTAGGACTAACAAATTTGGTGACAATATGTGTTATTATTGCACGCTGATTAATTTTATTTTGGATTTTGGCCACGCCCCCCTCCGCCCCCGTAAATCGAAAAAAAACATTGATTACAAGCGCAATTTTGATGCCATATTATTCATTTTCGGTTTACATGATAACTATAGCTAGCCAGATGATCTCTGAAAATTTGGTAACAATCAGATAATAAACAGAGAAGTTATTCAGCTTAACATTTTCTATAGCTTTAAGCAGCGCTGCCGGCAGCGCAAATTCTTTATTTGTACAGGAAATAATAAGAATGCCTTACAATGCAAATTTTTGCAGTTGTTGGATAACAGCGTCTGTAGCCTAGTGGAAAAGCGATAAACTCCTGAACCGACAGGCCCGTAGTTCGATTACCAGTTCATGCCTCTTAAGTTTTTCTTTTTATACCCGCTACTCATAGAGTAGAAGGGTATTATAAATTTTTTCAAACCGAAAATGTATGTAACAGGCAGAAGGAGACACCTCCTACCCCATAAAGTATATATATTCTGGCTCAGGATCAACAGCCGAGTCGGTATAGCCATGTCCTTCTGTCCGTCTGTCTGTCCGTGTGAAAATCTGGATCTCAGCTATTATAAGAGCAACGACTACCAAATTTGGTGACAATATGTGTTATTATTGCACGCTGATGAAGTTTATTTTGGATTTTGGCCACGCCACCTTCCTGCCCTGTAAATCGTAAAAACATTGATTACAAACGCAATTTGGATGCCATATTATTCATTTTCGGTTTATATGATAACTATAGCTAGTCAGATGATCTCTGAAAATTTGGTACCAATCGGATAATAAACACAGCTCAACGTTTTCCATAGCTGTAAGCAGCGCTGCCGGCAGCACAAATTCTTTATTTGTACAAGACATAATAAGAATGCCTTACAATGTAAATTTTTGCAGTTGTATGATAACAGCGTCAGTAGCTTAGTGGAAAAGTGATGAACTCCTGAACCGACAGGCCCGTAGTTCGATTACCAGTTCTTGCCGCTTAAGCTTTTTCTTTTTATACCCGCTACATATAGAGTGGAAGGGTATTATAACTTTGTTCAATCCGAAAATGTATGTAACAGGCAGAAGGAGACACCTCCGCCCCCATAAAGTATATATATTCTGGCTCAGGATCAACTGCCGAGTCGATAAACCCATATCCGTCTTACTGTCTGTCCGTCTGTCTGTCCGTGTGAAAATCTAGATCTCAGTTATTATAAGAGCTAAGATTAACAAATTTGGTGACAATATGTGTTATTATTGCACGCTAATCAAGTTTATTTTGGATTTTGGGCACGCCCCCTTCCGCCCCCGTAAATCGAAAAAACATTGATTACAAGCGCTATTTTGATGCCAGATTGTTCATTTTCTGTGTACATGATAACTATAGCTAGCCAGATCATCTCGGAAAATTTGGTACCAATCGGATAATAAACACAGCTCAACGTTTCCCATAGCTGGAAGCAACGCTGCCGACAGCGCTGCTTTTAGCATTGTGCCGAATCGTGTGTGGGTGTACGGTGGTCAAATGGGTTAAGTTGTGGACTGCAAAACGAACAGTACTATTATGCATTTACGGGTTCGATTCCCGCCCGCATCAAAAATTAAATGTGTGCTACTCATACAATAGAAGGGTATTATAACTTTGTTCAAACCGAAAATGTATGTAACAGGCAGAAGGAGACACCTCCTACCCCATAAAGTATATATATTCTGGCTCAGGATCAACAGCCGAGTCGATATAGCCATGTCCGTCTGTCTGTCCGTGTGAAAATCTGGATCTCAGCTATTATAAGAGCTACGACTACCAAATTTTATGACAATATGTGTTATTATTGCACGCTGATCAAGTTTATTTTGGATTTTGGCCACGCCCCCTTCCGCCCCCGTAAATCAAAAAAAAATTGATTGCGAGCGCAATTTTGATGCCATATTGTTCATTTTCGGTTTACATGATAACTATAGCTAGCCAGATCATCTCTGAAAATTTAATACCAATCGGATAATAAACACAGCTCAACGTTTTCCATAGCTGTAAGCAGCGCTGCCGGCAGCAAAATTCTTTATTTGTACAGGAAATAATAAGAATGCCTTTCAATGCAAATTTTTGCAGTTGTTGGATAACAGCGTCTGTAGCTTAGTGGAAAAGCGATGAACTCCTGAACCGACAGGCCCGTAGTTCGATTACCAGTTCATGCCTCTTAAGTTTTTCTTTTTATACCCGCTACTCATAGAGTAGAAGGGTATTATAAATTTTTTCAAACCGAAAATGTATGTAACAGGCAGAAGGAGACACCTCCTACCCCATAAAGTATATATATTCTGGCTCATGATCAACAGCCGAGTCGATATAGCCATGTCCGTCTGTCCTTCTGTCTGTCCGTGTGAAAATCTGGATCTCAGCTATTATAAGAGCTACGACTACCAAATTTGATGACAATACGTGTTATTATTGCACGCTGATCAAGTTTATTTTGGATTTTGGCCACGCCCCCTTCCGCCCCCGTAAATCGAAAAAAATTGATTACAAGCGCAATTTTGATCCCATATTGTTCATTTTCGGTTTACATGATAACTATAGCTAGCCAGATGATCACTGAAAATTTGGTACCAATCGGATAATAAACACAGTTTAACGTTTTCCATAGCTGTGAGCAGCGCTGCCGGCAGTATTATGGTATTATAACTTTGCTCAAACCGGGTATTATAACTTTGTTCAAACCGAATATGTATGTAACAGGCAAAAGGAGACACCTCCTACCCCATAAAGTATATATACTCTGGCTCAGGATCAACAGCCGAGTCGATATAGCCATGTCCGTCTGTCCGTCTGTCTGTCCGTGTGAAAATCTAGATCTCAGCTATTATAAGAGCTAGGACTAACAAATTTGGTGACAATATGTGTTATTATTGCACGCTGATTAATTTTATTTTGGATTTTGGCCACGCCCCCCTCCGCCCCCGTAAATCGAAAAAACATTGATTACAAGCGCAATTTTGATGCCATATTATTCATTTTCGGTTTACATGATAACTATAGCTAGCCAGATGATCTCTGCAAATTTGGTACCAATCGGATAATAAACACAGCTCAACGTTTTCCATAGCTGTAAGCAGCGCTGCCGGCAGCACAAATTCTTTATTTGTAAAAGACATAATAAGAATGCCTTACAATGCAAATTTTTGCAGTTGTTGGATAATAGCGTCTGTAGCCTAGTGGAAAAGCGATGAACTCCTGAACCGACAGGCCCGTAGTTCGATTACCAGTTCATGCCTCTTAAGTTTTTCTTTTTATACCCGCTACTCATAGAGTGGAAGGGTATTATAACTTTGTTCAATCCGAAAATGTATGTAACAGGCAGAAGGAGACACCTCCGCTCCCATAAAGTATATATATTCTGGCTGGCAGCGCTGCTTTTAGCATTGTGCCGAATCGTGTGTGGGTGTACGGTGGTCAAATGGGTTAAGTTGTGGACTGCAAAACGAACAGTACTATTATGCATTTACGGGTTCGATTCCCGCCCGCATCAAAAATTAAATGTGTGCTACTCATACAATAGAAGGGTATTATAACTTTGTTCAAACCGAAAATGTATGTAATAGGCAGAAGGAGACACCTCCTACCCCATAAAGTATATATATTCTGGCTCAGCATCAACTGCCGAGTTGATATAGCCATGTCCGTCTGTCCGTCTGTCTGTCCGTGTGAAAATCTAGATCTCAGCTATTATAAGAGCTAGAACTACCAAATTTGGTGACAATATGTGTTATTATTGCACGCTGATCAAGTTTACTTTGGATTTTGGTCACGCCCCCTTCCGCCCCTGTAAATCGAAAAAACATTGATTACAAGCGCAATTTTGATGCCATATTGTTCATTTTCGGTTTCCATGACAACTTTGGCTAGCCAAATGATCTCTGAAAATTTGGTACCAATCGGATAATAAACACAGCTCAACGTTTTCCATAGCTGTAAGCAGCGCTGCCGGCAGCGCTGCTTGCAGCATTGTGCCGAATCGTGTGTGCGTGTACGGTGATCAAATGGGTTAAGTTGTGGACTGCAAAACGAACAGTACTATTATGCATTTACGGGTTCGAGTCCCGCCCGCATCAAAAATTAAATGTGTGCAAATATGTTTTTATACCCGCTACTCATAGAGTAGAAGGGTATTATAACTTTGTTCAAACCGAAAATGTATGTAATAGGCAGAAGGAGACACCTCCGACCCCATAAAGTATATATATTCTGGCTCAGCATCAACAGCCGAGTTGATATAGCCATGTCCGTCTGTCCGTCTGTATGTCCGTGTGAAGATCTAGATCTCAGCTATTATAAGAGCGAGGACTACCAAATTTGGTGACAATATGTGTTATTATTGCACGCTGATCAAGTTTACTTTGGATTTTGGCCACGCCCCCTTCCGCCCCCGTAAATCGAAAAAACATTGATTACAAGCGCAATTTTGATGCCATATTATTCATTTTCGGTTTACATAATAACTATAGCTAGCCATATGATCTCTGAAAATGTGTGCAAAAATGTTTTTTTTTTATTTTAGATTTTGACTTTGCATAAATATTATAAGTCCATAGCCTTTTACGGTCAAAATATGATTGTAGCCGGTTTTTTTGTTTCGCAAATAAATGATGTACGAGCAGCTGGGTAGCGGGTATATTACAGTCGAGCACACTCGACTGTAGCTTTCTTACTTGCTCTTTCTAATAACTCTTCTTTTTTTTCGTAGTGCATTTGCATTAAAGAATGGCTTTTTTTTGACAAGTAGAGCAATTCTCTTCATTTTTGGATAAGTGAAGAAAAATGTTTCATATCTTTGTTTTTTTTATACCCGCTACTCATAGAGTGGAAGGGTATTATAACTTTGTTCTAACCGAAAATGTATGTAACATGCAGAAGGAGACACCTCCGCCCCCATAAAGTATAAATATTCTGGCTCAGGATCAACAGCCGAGTCGATATAGCCATATCCGTCTTTCTGTCTGTCCGTCTGTCTGTCCGTGTGAAAATCTAGATCTCAGCTATTATAAGAGCTAGAACTACCAAATTTGGTGACAGTTTGGCCACGCCCCCTTTCGCCCCTGTAAATCGTTGAAACATTGATTACAAGCGCATTTTTGATGACATATTGTTAATTTTCGGTTCACATGATAACTATAGCTAGCCAGATGATCTCCGAAAATTTGGTAACAATCGGATAATAAACAGAGAAGTTATTTAGCTTACCATTTTCCATAGCTTTAAGCAGCGCTGCCGGCAGCACAAATTCTTCATTTGTACAGGAAATAATAAGAATGCCTTACAATGTAAATTTTTGCAGTTGTTGGATAACAGCGTCAGTAGCTTAGTGGAAAAGCGATGAACTCCTGAACCGACAGGCCCGTAGTTCGATTACCAGTTCATGCCGCTTAAGCTTTTTCTTTTTATACCCGCTACTCATAGAGTAGAAGGGTATTATAACTTTGTTCAAACCGAAAATGTATGTAACAGGCAGAAGGAGACACCTCCGACCCCATAAAGTATATATATTCTGGCTCAGGATCAACAGCCGAGTCGATATAGCCATGTCCGTCTGTCTGTCCGTGTGAAAATCTAGATCTCAGTTATTATAAGAGCTAAGACTAACAAATTTGGTGACAATATGTGTTATTATTGCACGCTGATCAAGTTTATTTTGGATTTTGGCCGCGGCCCCTTCCGCCCCCGTAAATCGAAAAAACATTGATTACAAGAGCAATTTTGATGCCATATTGTTCATTTTCTGTGTACATGATAACTATAGCTAGCCAGATCATCTCTGAAAATTTGGTACCAATCGGATAATAAACACAGCTCAACGTTTTTCATAGCTGGAAGCAGCGCTGCCGGATTGATATAGCCATGTCCGTCTGTCCGTCTGTCTGTCCGTGTGAAAATCTAGATCTCAGCTATTATAAGAGCTATTACTACCAAATTTGGTGACAATATGTGTTATTATTGCACGCTGATCAAGTTTACTTTGGATTTTGGCCACGCCCCCTTCCGCCCCCGTAAATCGAAAAAACATTGATTACAAGCGCAATTTTGATGCCATATTGTTCATTTTCGGTTTACATGATAACTATAGCTAGCCATATGATCTCTGAAAATGTGTGCAAAAATTTTTTTTTTATTTTAGATTTTGACTTTGCATAAATATTATAAGTCCATAGCCTTTTACGGTCAAAATATGATTGTAGCCGTTTTTTTTTGTTTCGCAAATAAATGATGTACGAGCAGCTGGGTAGCGGGTATATTACAGTCGAGCACACTCGACTATAGCTTTCTTACTTGCTCTTTCTAATAACTCTTCTTTTTTTTCGTAGTGCATTTGCATTAAAGAATGGCTTTTTTTTGACAAGTAGAGCAATTCTCTTCATTTTTGGATAAGTGAAGAAAAATGTTTCATATCTTTGTTTTTTTCATACCCGCTACTCATAGAGTGGAAGGGTATTATAACCTTGTTCAAACCGAAAATGTATGTAACAGGCAGAAGGAGACACCTCCGCCCCCATAAAGTATAAATATTCTGGCTCAGGATCAACAGCCGAGTCGATATAGCCATATCCGTCTTTCTGTCTGTCCGTCTGTCTGTCCGTGTGAAAATCTAGATCTCAGCTATTATAAGAGCTAGAACTACCAAATTTGGTGACAGTTTGGCCACGCCCCCTTTCGCCCCTGTAAATCGTTGAAACATTGATTACAAGCGCATTTTTGATGACATATTGTTAATTTTCGGTTCACATGATAACTATAGCTAGCCAGATGATCTCCGAAAATTTGGTAACAATCGGATAATAAACAGAGAAGTTATTTAGCTTAACATTTTTCATAGCTTTAAGCAGCGCTGCCGGCAGCACAAATTCTTCATTTGTACAGGAAATAATAAGAATGCCTTACAATGCAAATTTTTGCAGTTGTTGGATAACAGCGTCAGTAGCTTAGTGGAAAAGCGATGAACTCCTGAACCGACAGGCCCGTAGTTCGATTACCAGTTCATGCCGCTTAAGCTTTTTCTTTTTATACCCGCTACTCATAGAGTAGAAGGGTATTATAACTTTGTTCAAACCGAAAATGTATGTAACAGGCAGAAGGAGACACCTCCGACCCCATAAAGTATATATATTCTGGCTCAGGATCAACAGCCGAGTCGATATAGCCATGTCCGTCTGTCTGTCCGTGTGAAAATCTAGATCTCAGTTATTATAAGAGCTAAGACTAACAAATTTGGTGACAATATGTGTTATTATTGCACGCTGATCAAGTTTATTTTGGATTTTGGCCACGGCCCCTTCCGCCCCCGTAAATCGAAAAAACATTGATTACAAGAGCAATTTTGATGCCATATTGTTCATTTTCTGTGTACATGATAACTATAGCTAGCCAGATCATCTCTGAAAATTTGGTACCAATCGGATAATAAACACAGCTCAACGTTTTTCATAGCTGGAAGCAGCGCTGCCGGATTGATATAGCCATGTCCGTCTGTCCGTCTGTCTGTCCGTGTGAAAATCTAGATCTCAGCTATTATAAGAGCTATTACTACCAAATTTGGTGACAATATGTGTTATTATTGCACGCTGATCAAGTTTACTTTGGATTTTGGCCACGCCCCCTTCCGCCCCCGTAAATCGAAAAAACATTGATTACAAGCGCAATTTTGATGCCATATTGTTCATTTTCGGTTTACATGATAACTATAGCTAGCCATATGATCTCTGAAAATGTGTGCAAAAATTTTTTTTTTTATTTTAGATTTTGACTTTGCATAAATATTATAAGTCCATAGCCTTTTACGGTCAAAATATGATTGTAGCCGTTTTTTTTGTTTCGCAAATAAATGATGTACGAGCAGCTGGGTAGCGGGTATATTACAGTCGAGCACACTCGACTATAGCTTTCTTACTTGCTCTTTCTAATAACTCTTCTTTTTTTTCGTAGTGCATTTGCATTAAAGAATGGCTTTTTTTTGACAAGTAGAGCAATTCTCTTCATTTTTGGATAAGTGAAGAAAAATGTTTCATATCTTTGTTTTTTTTATACCCGCTACTCATAGAGTGGAAGGGTATTATAACCTTGTTCAAACCGAAAATGTATGTAACAGGCAGAAGGAGACACCTCCGCCCCCATAAAGTATAAATATTCTGGCTCAGGATCAACAGCCGAGTCGATATAGCCATATCCGTCTTTCTGTCTGTCCGTCTGTCTGTCCGTGTGAAAATCTAGATCTCAGCTATTATAAGAGCTAGAACTACCAAATTTGGTGACAGTTTGGCCACGCCCCCTTTCGCCCCTGTAAATCGTTGAAACATTGATTACAAGCGCATTTTTGATGACATATTGTTAATTTTCGGTTCACATGATAACTATAGCTAGCCAGATGATCTCCGAAAATTTGGTAACAATCGGATAATAAACAGAGAAGTTATTTAGCTTAACATTTTTCATAGCTTTAAGCAGCGCTGCCGGCAGCACAAATTCTTCATTTGTACAGGAAATAATAAGAATGCCTTACAATGCAAATTTTTGCAGTTGTTGGATAACAGCGTCAGTAGCTTAGTGGAAAAGCGATGAACTCCTGAACCGACAGGCCCGTAGTTCGATTACCAGTTCATGCCGCTTAAGCTTTTTCTTTTTATACCCGCTACTCATAGAGTAGAAGGGTATTATAACTTTGTTCAAACCGAAAATGTATGTAACAGGCAGAAGGAGACACCTCCGACCCCATAAAGTATATATATTCTGGCTCAGGATCAACAGCCGAGTCGATATAGCCATGTCCGTCTGTCTGTCCGTGTGAAAATCTAGATCTCAGTTATTATAAGAGCTAAGACTAACAAATTTGGTGACAATATGTGTTATTATTGCACGCTGATCAAGTTTATTTTGGATTTTGGCCACGGCCCCTTCCGCCCCCGTAAATCGAAAAAACATTGATTACAAAAAACATTTGACTTTGCATAAATATTATAAGTCCATAGCCTTTTACGGTCAAAATATGATTGTAGCCGTTTTTTTTGTTTCGCAAATAAATGATGTACGAGCAGCTGGGTAGCGGGTATATTACAGTCGAGCACACTCGACTATAGCTTTCTTACTTGCTCTTTCTAATAACTCTTCTTTTTTTTCGTAGTGCATTTGCATTAAAGAATGGCATTTTTTTGACAAGTAGAGCAATTCTCTTCATTTTTGGATAAGTGAAGAAAAATGTTTCATATCTTTGTTTTTTTTATACCCGCTACTCATAGAGTGGAAGGGTATTATAACCTTGTTCAAACCGAAAATGTATGTAACAGGCAGAAGGAGACACCTCCGCCCCCATAAAGTATAAATATTCTGGCTCAGGATCAACAGCCGAGTCGATATAGCCATATCCGTCTTTCTGTCTGTCCGTCTGTCTGTCCGTGTGAAAATCTAGATCTCAGCTATTATAAGAGCTAGAACTACCAAATTTGGTGACAGTTTGGCCACGCCCCCTTTCGCCCCTGTAAATCGTTGAAACATTGATTACAAGCGCATTTTTTGATGACATATTGTTAATTTTCGGTTCACATGATAACTATAGCTAGCCAGATGATCTCCGAAAATTTGGTAACAATCGGATAATAAACAGAGAAGTTATTTAGCTTAACATTTTTCATAGCTTTAAGCAGCGCTGCCGGCAGCACAAATTCTTCATTTGTACAGGAAATAATAAGAATGCCTTACAATGCAAATTTTTGCAGTTGTTCGATAACAGCGTCAGTAGCTTAGTGGAAAAGCGATGAACTCCTGAACCGACAGGCCCGTAGTTCGATTACCAGTTCATGCCGCTTAAGCTTTTTCTTTTTATACCCGCTACTCATAGAGTAGAAGGGTATTATAACTTTGTTCAAACCGAAAATGTATGTAACAGGCAGAAGGAGACACCTCCGACCCCATAAAGTATATATATTCTGGCTCAGGATCAACAGCCGAGTCGATATAGCCATGTCCGTCTGTCTGTCCGTGTGAAAATCTAGATCTCAGTTATTATAAGAGCTAAGACTAACAAATTTGGTGACAATATGTGTTATTATTGCACGCTGATCAAGTTTATTTTTGATTTTGGCCACGGCCCCTTCCGCCCCCGTAAATCGAAAAAACATTGATTACAAGAGCAATTTTGATGCCATATTGTTCATTTTCTGTGTACATGATAACTATAGCTAGCCAGATCATCTCTGAAAATTTGGTACCAATCGGATAATAAACACAGCTCAACGTTTTCCATAGCTGGAAGCAGCGCTGCCGGATTGATATAGCCATGTCCGTCTGTCCGTCTGTCTGTCCGTGTGAAAATCTAGATCTCAGCTATTATAAGAGCTATTACTACCAAATTTGGTGACAATATGTGTTATTATTGCACGCTGATCAAGTTTACTTTGGATTTTGGCCACGCCCCCTTCCGCCCCCGTAAATCGAAAAAACATTGATTACAAGCGCAATTTTGATGCCATATTGTTTATTTTCGGTTTACATGATAACTATAGCTAGCCATATGATCTCTGAAAATGTGTGCAAAAATTTTTTTTTTTATTTTAGATTTTGACTTTGCATAAATATTATAAGTCCATAGCCTTTTACGGTCAAAATATGATTGTATCCTTTTTTTTGTTTCGCAAATATATGATGTACGAGCAGCTGGGTAGCGGGTATATTACAGTCGAGCACACTCGACTATAGCTTTCTTACTTGCTCTTTCTAATAACTCTTCTTTTTTTTCGTAGTGCATTTGCATTAAAGAATGGCTTTTTTTGACAAGTAGAGCAATTCTCTTCATTTTTGGATAAGTGAACAAAAATGTTTCATATCTTTGTTTTTTTTATACCCGCTACTCATAGAGTAGAAGGGTATTATAACTTTGTTCAAACCGAAAATGTATGTTACAGGCAGAAGGAGACACCTCCGACCCCATAAAGTATATATATTCTGGCTCAGGATCAACAGCCGAGTTGATATAGCCATATCCGTCTTTCTGTCTGTCCGTCTGTCTGTGCGTGTGAAAATCTAGATCTCAGTTATTATAAGAGCTAGAACTACCAAATTTGGTGACAGTATGTTTTCTTATTGCACGCTGATCAGGTTTATTTTGGATTTAGGCCACGCCCCCTTTCGCCCCTGTAAATCGAAAAAACATTGATTACAAGCTCAATTTTGATGACATATTGTTCATTTTCGGTTTACATGATAA
Source organism: Zaprionus ghesquierei (assembly GCA_018904095.1). Classification (NCBI taxonomy): domain Eukaryota; kingdom Metazoa; phylum Arthropoda; class Insecta; order Diptera; family Drosophilidae; genus Zaprionus; species Zaprionus ghesquierei. The sequence goes on from JAEIGP010000831.1 coordinate 95,824, forward strand.
CTATAGCTAGCCATATGATCTCTGAAAATGTGTGCAAAAATGTTTTTTTTTTATTTTAGATTTTGACTTTGCATAAATATTATAAGTCCATAGCCTTTTACGGTCAAAATATGATTGTAGCCGTTTTTTTGTTCCGCAAATAAATTATGTACAAGCAGCTGGGTAGCGGGTATATTACAGTCGAGCACACTCGACTGTAGCTTTCTTACTTGTTCTTTTTATACCCGCTACTCATAGAGTAGAAGGGTATTATAACTTTGTTCAAACCGAAAATGTATGTAATAGGCAGAAGGAGACACTTCCGACCCCATAAAGTATACATATTCTGGCTCAGGATCAACAGGCGAGTTGATATAGCCATGTCCGTCTGTCTGTCCGTGTGAAAATCTAGATCTCACCTATTATAAGAGCTAGAACTACCAAATTTGGTGACAGTATGTTTTATTATTGCAAGCTGATCAAGTTTATTTTGGATTTTGGCCACGCCCCCTTTCGCCCCTGTAAATCGAAAAAACATTGATTACAAGCGCAATTTTGATGACATATTGTTCATTTTCGGTTTACATGATAACTATAGCTAGCCAGATGATCTTTAAAAATTTTGAAACAATCGGATAATAAACAGAGAAGTTATTCAGCTTAACATTTTCCATAGCTTTAAGCAGCGCTGCCGGCAGCGCAAATTCTTTATTTGTACAGGAAATAATAAGAATGCCTTACAATGCAAATTTTTGCAGTTGTTGGATAACAGCGTCAGTAGCTTAGTGGAAAAGCGATGAACTCCTGAACCGACAGGCCCGTAGTTCGATTACCAGTTCATGCCGCTTAAGCTTTTTCTTTTTATACCCGCTACTCATAGAGTAGAAGGGTATTATAACTTTGTTCAAACCGAAAATGTATGTAATAGGCAGAAGGAGACACCTCCGACCCCATAAAGTATACATATTCTGGCTCAGGATCAACAGCCGAGTTGATGTAGCCATGTCCGTCTGTCTGTCCGTGTGAAAATCTAGATCTCAGCTATTATAAGAGCTATAACTACCAAATTTGGTGACAGTATGTTTTATTATTGCAAGCTGATCAAGTTTATTTTGGATTTTGGCCACGCCCCCTTCCGCCCCCGTAAATCGAAAAAACATTGATTACAAGCGCAATTTTGATGCCATATTATTCATTTTCAGTTTACATGATAACTATAGCTAGCCATATGATCTCTGAAAATGTGTGCAAAAATGTTTTTTTCTTATTTTAGATTTTGACTTTGCATAAATATTATAAGTCCATAGCCTTTTACGGTCAAAATATGATTGTAGCCGTTTTTTTTTGTTTCGCAAATAAATGATGTACGAGCAGCTGGGTAGCGGGTATATTACAGTCGAGCACACTCGACTGTAGCTTCCTTACTTGCTCTTTCTAATAACTCTTCTTTTTTTTCGTAGTGCATTTGAATTAAAGAATGGCTTTTTCTTGACAAGTAGAGCAATTCTCTTCATTTTTGGATAAGAGAAGAAAAATGTTTCATATCTTTGTTTTTTTTTATACCCGCTACTTATAGAGTGGAAGGGTATTATAAGTTTGTTCAAACCGAAAGTGTATGTAATAGGCAGAAGGAGACACCTCCGACCCCATAAAGTATATATATTCTGGCTCAGGATCAACAGCCGAGTTGATATAGCCATGTCCGTCTGTCTGTCCGTGTGAAAATCTAGATCTCAGCTATTATAAGAGCTAGAACTACCAAATTTGGTGACAGTATGTTTTATTATTGCAACCTGATCAAGTTTATTTTGGATTTTGGCCACGCCCCCTTTCGCCCCTGTAAATGGAAAAAACATTGATTACAAGCGCAATTTTGATGACATATTGTTCATTTTCGGTTTACATGATAACTATAGCTAGACAGATGATCTTTGTAACAATCGGATAATAAACAGAGAAGTTATTCAGCTTAACATTTTCCATAGCTTTAAGCAGCGCTGCCGGCAGCGCAAATTCTTTATTTGTACAGGAAATAATAAGAATGCCTTACAATGCAAATTTTTGCAGTTGTTGGATAACAGCGTCAGTAGCTTAGTGGAAAAGCAATGAACTCCTGAACCGACAGGCCCGTAGTTCGATTACCAGTTCATGCCGCTTAAGCTTTTTCTTTTTATACCCGCTACTTTTAGAGTAGAAGGGTATTATAACTTTGTTCAAACCGAAAATGTATGTAACAGGCAGAAGGAGACACCTCCGACCCCATAAAGTATATATATTCTGGCTCAGGATCAACAGCCGAGTCGATATAGCCATGTCCGTCTGTCCGTCTGCCTGTCCTTGTGAAAATCTAGATCTCAGCTATTATAAGAGCTAGGACTAACAAATTTGGTGACAATATGTGTTATTATTGCACGCTGATCAAGTTTATTTTGGATTTTGGCCACGCCCCCTTCCGCCCCCGTAAATCGAAAAAGCGCCGGCAGCGCTGCTTGCAGCATTGTGCCGAATCGTGTGTGCGTGTACGGTGGTCAAATGGGTTAAGTTGTGGACTGCAAAACGAACAGTCCTATTATGCATTTACGGGTTCGAGTCCCGCCCGCATCAAAAATTAAATGTGTGCAAATATGTTTTTTTTCATTTTCGGTTTACATGATAACTATAGCTAGCCAGATGATCTTTAAAAATTTTGTAACAATCGGATAATAAACAGAGAAATTATTCAGCTTAACATTTTCCATAGCTTTAAGCAGCGCTGCCGGCAGCGCAAATTCTTTATTTGTACAGGAAATAATAAGAATGCCTTACAATGCAAATTTTTGCAGTTGTTGGATAACAGCGTCAGTAGCTTAGTGGAAAAGCGATGAACTCCTGAACCGACAGGCCCGTAGTTCGATTACCAGTTCATGCCGCTTAAGATTTTCTTTTTATACCCGCTACTCATAGAGTAGATGGGTATTATAACTTTGTTCAAACCGAAAATGTTTGTAACAGGCAGAAGGAGACACCTCCGACCCCATAAAGTATATATATTCTGGCTCAGGATCAACAGCCGAGTCGATATAGCCATGTCCGTCTGTCTGTTCGTGTGAAAATCTAGATCTCAGTTATTATAAGAGCTAAGACTAACAAATTTGGTGACAATATGTGTTATTATTGCACGCTGATAAAGTTTATTGTGGATTTACGCCACGCCCCCTTTCGAACCTGTAAATCGAAAAAACATTGATTACAAGCGCAATTTTGATGACATATTGTTCATTTTCGGTTTACATGATAACTATAGCTAGCCAGATGATCTTTGAAAATTTTGTAACAATCGGATAATAAACAGAGAAATTATTCAGCTTAACATTTTCCATAGCTTTAAGCAGCGCTGCCGGCAGCGCAAATTCTTTATTTGTACAGGAAATAATAAGAATGCCTTACAATGCAAATTTTTGCAGTTGTTGGATAACAGCGTCAGTAGCTTAGTGGAAAAGCGATGAACTCCTGAACCGACAGGCCCGTAGTTCGATTACCAGTTCATGACGCTTAAGCTTTTTCCTTTTATACCCGCTACTCATAGAGTAGAAGGGTATTATTACTTTGTTCAAACCGAAAATGTATGTAACAGGCAGAAGGAGACACCTCTGACCCCATAAAGTATATATATTCTGGCTCAGGATCAACAGCCGAGTTGATGTAGCCATGTCCGTCTGTCTGTCCGTGTGAAAATCTAGATCTCAGCTATTATAAGAGCTATAACTACCAAATTTGGTGACATTATGTTTTATTATTGCAAGCTGATCAAGTTTATTTTGGATTTTGGCCACGCCCCCTTCCGCCCCCGTAAATCGAAAAAACATTGATTACAAGCGCAATTTTGATGCCATATTATTCATTTTCAGTTTACATGATAACTATAGCTAGCCATATGATCTCTGAAAATGTGTGCAAAAATGTTTTTTTCTTATTTTAGATTTTGACTTTGCATAAATATTATAAGTCCATAGCCTTTTACGGTCAAAATATGATTGTAGCCGTTTTTTTTTTGTTTCGCAAATAAATGATGTACGAGCAGCTGGGTAGCGGGTATATTACAGTCGAGCACACTCGACTGTAGCTTCCTTACTTGCTCTTTCTAATAACTCTTCTTTTTTTTCGTAGTGCATTTGAATTAAAGAATGGCTTTTTCTTGACAAGTAGAGCAATTCTCTTCATTTTTGGATAAGAGAAGAAAAATGTTTCATATCTTTGTTTTTTTTTATACCCGCTACTTATAGAGTGGAAGGGTATTATAACTTTGTTCAAACCGAAAGTGTATGTAATAGGCAGAAGGAGACACCTCCGACCCCATAAAGTATATATATTCTGGGTCAGGATCAACAGCCGAGTTGATATAGCCATGTCCGTCTGTCTGTCCGTGTGAAAATCTAGATCTCAGCTATTATAAGAGCTAGAACTACCAAATTTGGTGACAGTATGTTTTATTATTGAAACCTGATCAAGTTTATTTTGGATTTTGGCCACGCCCCCTTTCGCCCCTGTAAATCGAAAAAACATTGATTACAAGCGCAATTTTGATGACATATTGTTCATTTTCGGTTTACATGATAACTATAGGTAGACAGATGATCTTTGTAACAATCGGATAATAAACAGAGAAGTTATTCAGCTTAACATTTTCCATAGCTTTAAGCAGCGCTGCCGGCAGCGCAAATTCTTTATTTGTACAGGAAATAATAAGAATGCCTTACAATGCAAATTTTTGCAGTTGTTGGATAACAGCGTCAGTAGCTTAGTGGAAAAGCAATGAACTCCTGAACCGACAGGCCCGTAGTTCGATTACCAGTTCATGCCGCTTAAGCTTTTTCTTTTTATACCCGCTACTTTTAGAGTAGAAGGGTATTATAACTTTGTTCAAACCGAAAATGTATGTAACAGGCAGAAGGAGACACCTCCGACCCCATAAAGTATATATATTCTGGCTCAGGATCAACAGCCGAGTCGATATAGCCATGTCCGTCTGTCCGTCTGCCTGTCCTTGTGAAAATCTAGATCTCAGCTATTATAAGAGCTAGGACTAACAAATTTGGTGACAATATGTGTTATTATTGCACGCTGATCAAGTTTATTTTGGATTTTGGCCACGCCCCCTTCCGCCCCCGTAAATCGAAAAGCGCCGGCAGCGCTGCTTGCAGCATTGTGCCGAATCGTGTGTGCGTGTACGGTGGTCAAATGGGTTAAGTTGTGGACTGCAAAACGAACAGTCCTATTATGCATTTACGGGTTCGAGTCCCGCCCGCATCAAAAATTAAATGTGTGCAAATATGTTTTTATACCCGCTACTAATAGAGTAGAAGGGTATTATAACTTTGTTCAAACCGAAAATGTATGTGATAGGCAGAAGGAGACACCTCCGACCCCATAAAGTATATATATTCTGGCTCAGCATCAACAGCCGAGTTGATATAGCCATGTCCGTCTGTCCGTCTGTCTGTCCGTGTGAAAATCTAGATCTCAGCTATTATAAGAGCTAGGACTACCAAATTTGGTGACAATATGTGTTATTATTGCACGCTGCTCAAGTTTACTTTGGATTTTGGCCACACCCCCTTCCGCCCCCGTAAATCGAAAAAACATTGATTACAAGCGCAATTTTGATGCCATATTATTCATTTTCGGTTTACATGATAACTATAGCTAGCCATATGATCTCTGAAAATGTGTGCAAAAATGGTTTTTATTTATTTTAGATTTTGACTTTGCATAAATATTATAAGTCCATAGCCTTTTACGGTCAAATTATAATTGTAGCCGTTTTTTTTTGTTTCGCAAATAAATGATGTACGAGCAGCTGGGTAGCGGGTATATTAGAGTCGAGCACTCTCGACTGTAGCTTTCTTACTTGCTCTTTCTAATAACTCTTCTTTTTTTTCGTAGTGCATTTGCATTAAAGAATGGCTTTTTTTGACAAGTAGAGCAATTCTCTTCATTTTTGGATAAGAGAACAAAAATGTTTCATATCTTTGTTTTTTTTATACCCGCTACTCATAGAGTGGAAGGGTATTATAACTTTGTTCAAACCGAAAATGTATGTAACAGGCAGAAGGAGACACCTCCGCCCCCATAAAGTATATATATTCTGGCTCAGGATCAACAGCCGAGTCGATATAGCCATATCCGTCTTTCTGTCGGTCCGTCTGTCTGTCCGTGTGAAAATCTAGATCTCAGCTATTATAAGAGCTAGAACTACCAAATTTGGTGACAGTATGTTTTATTATTGCACGCTGTTCAAGTTTATCTTGGATTTTGGCCACGCCCCCTTTCGCCCCTGTAAATCGAAAAAACATTGATTACAAGCGCATTTTTGATGACATATTGTTCATTTTCGGTTTACATGATAACTATAGCTAGCCAGATGATCTTTAAAAATTTTGTAACAATCGGATAATAAACAGAGAAATTATTCAGCTTAACATTTTCCATAGCTTTAAGCAGCGCTGCCGGCAGCGCAAATTCTTTATTTGTACAGGAAATAATAAGAATGCCTTACAATGCAAATTTTTGCAGTTGTTGGATAACAGCGTCAGTAGCTTAGTGGAAAAGCGATGAACTCCTGAACCGACAGGCCCGTAGTTCGATTACCAGTTCATGCCGCTTAAGCTTTTTCTTTTTATACCCGCTACTCATAGAGTAGATGGGTATTATAACTTTGTTCAAACCGAAAATGTATGTAACAGGCAGAAGGAGACACCTCCGACCCCATAAAGTATATATATTCTGGCTCAGGATCAACAGCCGAGTCGATATAGCCATGTCCGTCTGTCTGTCCGTGTGAAAATCTAGATCTCAGTTATTATAAGAGCTAAGACTAACAAATTTGGTGACAATATGTGTTATTATTGCACGCTGATCAAGTTTATTGTGGATTTACGCCACGCCCCCTTTCGCACCTGTAAATCGAAAAAACATTGATTACAAGCGCAATTTTGATGACATATTGTTCATTTTCGGTTTACATGATAACTATAGCTAGCCAGATGATCTTTGAAAATTTTGTAACAATCGGATAATAAACAGAGAAATTATTCAGCTTAACATTTTCCATAGCTTTAAGCAGCGCTGCCGGCAGCGCAAATTCTTTATTTGTACAGGAAATAATAAGAATGCCTTACAATGCAAAGTTTTGCAGTTGTTGGATAACAGCGTCAGTAGCTTAGTGGAAAAGCGATGAACTCCTGAACCGACAGGCCCGTAGTTCGATTACCAGTTCATGACGCTTAAGCTTTTTCCTTTTATACCCGCTACTCATAGAGTAGAAGGGTATTATTACTTTGTTCAAACCGAAAATGTATGTAACAGGCAGAAGGAGACACCTCTGACCCCATAAAGTATATATATTCTGGCTCAGGATCAACAGCCGAGTCGATATAGCCATGTCCGTCTGTCTGTCCGTGTGAAAATCTAGATCTCAGCTATTATAAGAGCTAGGAATAACAAATTTGGTGACAATATGTGTTATTATTGCACGCTGATCAAATTTATTTTGGATTTTGGCCACGCCCCCTTCCACCCCCGTAAATCGAAAAAACATTGATTACAAGCGCCATTTTGATGCCATATTGTTCATTTTCGGTTTACATGATAACTATAGCTAGCCAGATGATCTCTGAAAATTTGGTACCAATCGGATAATAAACACAGCTCAACATTTTCCATAGCTGTTAGCAGCGCTGCCGGCAGCGCTGCTTGCAGCATTGTGCCGAATGGTGTGTGCGTGTACGGTGGTCGAATGGGTTAAGTTGTGGTCTGTAAAACGAACAGTACTATTATGCATTTACGGGTTCGAGTCCCGCCCGCATCAAAAATTAAATGTGTGCAAATATGTTTTTATACCCGCTACTAATAGAGTAGAAGGGTATTATAACTTTGTTCAAACCGAAAATGTATGTGATAGGCAGAAGGAGACACCTCCGACCCCATAAAGTATATAAATTCTGGCTCAGCATCAACAGCCGAGTTTATATAGCCATGTCCGTCTGTCTGTCCGTGTGAAAATCTAGATCTCAGCTATTATAAAAGTTAGAACTACCAAATTTGGTGACAGTATGTTTTCTTAGTGCACGCTAATCAGGTTTATTTTGGATTTTCGCCACGCCCCCTTTCGCCCCTGTAAATCGAAAAAACATTGATTACAAGCGCAATTTTGATGACATATTGTTCATTTTCGGTTTACATGATAACTATAGCTAGACAGATGATCTTTGAAAATTTTGTAACAATCGGATAATAAACAGAGAAGTTATTCAGCTTAACATTTTCCATAGCTTTAAGCAGCGCTGCCGGCAGCGCAAATTCTTTATTTGTACAGGAAATAATAAGAATGCCTTACAATGCAAATTTTTGCAGTTGTTGGATAACAGCGTGAGTAGCTTAGTGGAAAAGCAATGAACTCCTGAACCGACAGGCCCGTAGTTCGATTACCAGTTCATGCCGCTTAAGCTTTTTCTTTTTATACCCGCTACTCATAGAGTAGAAGGGTATTATAACTTTGTTCAAACCGAAAATGTATGTAACAGGCAGATGGAGACACCTCCGACCCCATAAAGTATATATATTCTGGCTCAGGATCAACAGCCGAGTCGATATAGCCATGTCCATCTGTCCGTCTGCCTGTCCTTGTGAAAATCTAGATCTCAGCTATTATAAGAGGTAGGACTAACAAATTTGGTGACAATATGTGTTATTATTGCACGCTGATCAAGTTTATTTTGGATTTTGGCCACGCCCCCTTCCGCCCCCGTAAATCGAAAAAACATTGATTACAAGCGCAATTTTGATGCCGTATTGTTCATTTTCGGTTTACATGATAACTATAGCTAGCCAGATGATCTCTGAAAATTTGGTACCAATCGGATAATAAACACAGCTCAACGTTTTCCATAGCTGTAAGCAGCGCTGCCGGCAGCGCTGCTTGCAGCATTGTGCCGAATCGTGTGTGCGTGTACGGTGGTCAAATGGGTTAAGTTGTGGACTGCAAAACGAACAGTCCTATTATGCATTTACGGGTTCGAGTCCCGCCCGCATCAAAAATTAAATGTGTGCAAATATGTTTTTATACCCGCTACTAATAGAGTAGAAGGGTATTATAACTTTGTTCAAACCGAAAATGTATGTAACAGGCAGAAGGAGACACCTCCGACCCCATAAAGTATATATATTCTGGCTCAGCATCAACAGCCGAGTTGATATAGCCATGTCCGTCTGTCCGTCTGTCTGTCCGTGTGAAAATCTAGATCTCAGCTATTATAAGAGCTAGGACTACCAAATTTGGTGACAATATGTGTTATTATTGCACGCTGATCAAGTTTACTTTGGATTTTCGCCACGCCCCCTTTCGCCCCTGTAAATCGAAAAAACATTGATTACAAGCGCAATTTTGATGCCATATTATTCATTTTCGGTTTACATGATAACTATAGCTAGCCATATGATCTCCAAAAATGTGTGCAAAAATGTTTTTTTTTTATTTTAGATTTTGACTTTGCATAAATATTATAAGTCCATAGCCTTTTACGGTCAAAATATGATTGTAGCCGTTTTTTTTGTTTCGAAAATAAATGATGTACGAGCAGCTGGGTAGCGGGTATATTACAGTCGAGCACACTCGACTGTAGCTTTCTTGCTTGCTCTTTCTAATAACTCTTCTTTTTTGTCGTAGTGCATTTGCATTAAAGAATGGTTTTTTTTTGACAAGTAGAGCAATTCTCTTCATTTTTGGATAAGTGGACATATTGTTCATTTTCGGTTTACATGATAACTATAGCTAGCCAGATGATCTCTGAAAATTTGGTAACAATCGAACAATAAACAGAGAAGTTATTCAGCTTAACATTTTCCATAGCTTTAAGCAGCGCTGCCGGCAGCGCAAATTCTTTATTTGTACAGGAAATAATAAGAATGCCTTACAATGCAAATTTTTGCAGTTGTTGGATAACAGCGTGAGTAGCTTACTGGAAAAGCGATGAACTCCTGAACCGACAGGCCCGTAGTTCGATTACCAGTTCATGACGCTTAAGCTTTTTCTTTTTATACCCGCTACTCATAGAGTAGAAGGGTATTATAACTTTGTTCAAACCGAAAATGTATGTACTAGGCAGATGGAGACACCTCCGACCCCATAAAGTGTATATATTCTGGCTCAGGATCAACAGCCGAGTTGATATAGCCATGCTTGTCTGTCCGTCTGTCTGTCCGTGTGAAAATCTTGATCTCAGCTATTATAAGAGCTAGGACTACAAAATTTGGTGACAATATGTGCTATTATTGCACGCTGACCAAGTTTACTTTGGATTTTGGCCACGCCCCCTTCCGACCCGTAAATCGAAAAACATTGATTACAAGCGCAATTTTGATGCCATATTATTCATTTTCGGTTTACATGATAACTATAGCTAGCCAGATGATCTCTGAAGATTAGGTACCAATCGGATAATAAACACAGCTTAACGTTTTCCATAGCTGTAAGCAGCGCTGCCGGCAGCGCAAATTCTTTATTTGTACAGGAAATAATAAGAATGCCTTACAATGCAAACTTTTGCAGTTGTTGGATAACAGCGTCAGTAGCTTAGTGAAAAAGCGATGAACTCCTGAACCGACAGGCCCGTAGTTCGATTACCAGTTCATGCCGATTAAGCTTTTTATACCCGCTACTCATAGAGTAGAACTTTGTTCAAACCGAAAATGTATGTAATAGGCAGAAGGAGACACCTCCGCCCCCATAAAGTATATATATTCTGGCTCAGCATCAACAGCCGAGTTGATATAGCCATGTCCGTCTGTCCGTCTGTCTGTCCGTGTGAAAATCTAGATCTCAGCTATTATAAGAGCTAGGACTACCAAATTTGGTGACAATATGTGTTATTATTGCACGCTGATCAAGTTTACTTTGGATTTTGGCCACACCCCCTTTCGCCCCCGTAACGCGAAAAAGCATTGATTACAAGCGCAATTTTGATGCCATATTGTTCATTTTCTGTGTACATGATAACTATAGCTAGCCAGATCATCTCTGAAAATTTGGTACCAATCGGATAATAAACACAGCTCAACGTTTTCCATAGCTGGAAGCAGCGCTGCCGGCAGCGCTGCTTGCAGCATTCTGCTGAATCGTGTGTGCGTGTACGGTGGTCAAATGTGTTAAGTTGTGGACTGCAAAACGAACAGTACTATTATGCATTTACGGGTTCGTTTCCCGCCCGCATCAAAAATTAAATGTGTGCAAATATGTTTATATACCCGCTACTCATACAGTAGAAGGGTATTATAACTTTGTTCAAACCGAAAATGTATGTAATAGGCAGAAGGAGACACCTCCGACCTCATAAAGTATATATATTCTGGCTCAGCATCAACAGCCGAGTTGATATAGCCATGTCCGTCAGTCCGTCTGTCTGTCCGTGTGAAAATCTAGATCTCAGCTATTATAAGAGCTAGGACTACCAAATTTGGTAACAATATGTATTATTATTGCACGCTGATCAAGTTTACTTTGGATTTTGGCCACGCCCCCTTCCGCCCCCGTAAAGCGAAAAAACATTGATTACAAGCTCAATTTTGATGCCATATTGTTCATTTTCGGTTTACATGATAACTATAGCTAGCCATATGATCTCTGAAAATGTGTGCAAAAATGTTTTTTTTTATTTTAGATTTTGACTTTGCATAAATATTATAAGTCCATAGCCTTTTACGGTCAAAATATGATTGTAGCCGTTTTTTTTTGTTTCGCAAATAAATGATGTACGAGCAGCTGGGTGGCGGGTATATTACAGTCGAGCACACTCGACTGTAGCTTTCTTACTTGCTCTTTCTAATAACTCTTCTTTTTTTTCGTAGTGCATTTGCATTAAAGAATGGCTTTTTTTGATAAGTAGAGCAATTCTCTTCATTTTTGGATAAGTGAACAAAAATGTTTCATATCTTTGTTTTTTTTATGCCCGCTGCTCATAGAGTGGAAGGGTATTATAACTTTGTTCAAACCGAAAATGTATGTAACAGGCAGAAGGAGACACCTCCGACCCCATAAAGTATATATATTCTGGCTCAGAATCAACAGCCGAGTCGATATAGCTATATCCGAATTTCTGTCTGTTCGTCTGTCTGTCCGTGTGAAAATCTTGATCTCAGCTATTATAAGAGCTAGGACTACAAAATTTGGTGACAATATGTGCTATTATTGCACGCTGACCAAGTTTACTTTGGATTTTGGCCACGCCCCTTCCGACCCGTAAATCGAAAAACATTGATTACAAGCGCAATTTTGATGCCATATTATTCATTTTCGGTTTACATGATAACTATAGCTAGCCAGATGATCTCTGAAGATTAGGTACCAATCGGATAATAAACACAGCTTAACGTTTTCCATAGCTGTAAGCAGCGCTGCCGGCAGCGCAAATTCTTTATTTGTACAGGAAATAATAAGAATGCCTTACAATGCAAACTTTTGCAGTTGTTGGATAACAGCGTCAGTAGCTTAGTGAAAAAGCGATGAACTCCTGAACCGACAGGCCCGTAGTTCGACTACCAGTTCATGCCGATTAAGCTTTTTATACCCGCTACTCATAGAGTAGAACTTTGTTCAAACCGAAAATGTATGTAATAGGCAGAAGGAGACACCTCCGCCCCCATAAAGTATATATATTCTGGCTCAGCATCAACAGCCGAGTTGATATAGCCATGTCCGTCTGTCCGTCTGTCTGTCCGTGTGAAAATCTAGATCTCAGCTATTATAAGAGCTAGGACTACCAAATTTGGTGACAATATGTGTTATTATTGCACGCTGATCAAGTTTACCCTGGATTTTGGCCACGCCCCCTTCCGCCCCCGTAAAGCGAAAAAGCATTGATTACAAGCGCAATTTTGATGCCATATTGTTCATTTTCTGTGTACATGATAACTATAGCTAGCCAGATCATCTCTGAAAATTTGGTACCAATCGGATAATAAACACAGCTCAACGTTTTCCATAGCTGGAAGCAGCGCTGCCGGCAGCGCTGCTTGCAGCATTCTGCTGAATCGTGTGTGCGTGTACGGTGATCAAATGTGTTAAGTTGTGGACTGCAAAACGAACAGTACTATTATGCATTTACGGGTTCGTTTCCCGCCCGCATCAAAAATTAAATGTGTGCAAATATGTTTATATACCCGCTACTCATACAGTAGAAGGGTATAATAACTTTGTTCAAACCGAAAATGTATGTAATAGGCAGAAGGAGACACCTCCGACCCCATAAAGTATATATATTCTGGCTCAGCATCAACAGCCGAGTTGATATAGCCATGTCCGTCTGTCCGTCTGTCTGTCCGTGTGAAAATCTAGATCTCAGCTATTATAAGAGCTAGGACTACCAAATTTGGTAACAATATGTATTATTATTGCACGCTGATCAAGTTTACTTTGGATTTTGGCCACGCCCCCTTCCGCCCCCGTAAAGCGAAAAAACATTGATTACAAGCTCAATTTTGATGCCATATTGTTCATTTTCGGTTTACATGATAACTATAGCTAGCCATATGATCTCTGAAAATGTGTGCAAAAATGTTTTTTTTTTATTTTAGATTTTGACTTTGCATAAATATTATAAGTCCATAGCCTTTTACGGTCAAAATATGATTGTAGCCGTTTTTTTTGTTTCGCAAATAAATGATGTACGAGCAGCTGGGTGGCGGGTATATTACAGTCGAGCACACTCGACTGTAGCTTTCTTACTTGCTCTTTCTAATAACTCTTCTTTTTTTTCGTAGTGCATTTGCATTAAAGAATGGCTTTTTTTGACAAGTAGAGCAATTCTCTTCATTTTTGGATAAGTGAACAAAAATGTTTCATATCTTTGTTTTTTTTATGCCCGCTGCTCATAGAGTGGAAGGGTATTATAACTTTGTTCAAACCGAAAATGTATGTAACAGGCAGAAGGAGACACCTCCGACCCCATAAAGTATATATATTCTGGCTCAGAATCAACAGCCGAGTCGATATAGCTATATCCGAATTTCTGTCTGTCCGTCTGTCTGTCCGTGTGAAAATCTTGATCTCAGCTATTATAAGAGCTAGGACTACAAAATTTGGTGACAATATGTGCTATTATTGCACGCTGACCAAGTTTACTTTGGATTTTGGCCACGCCCCCTTCCGACCCGTAAATCGAAAAACATTGATTACAAGCGCAATTTTGATGCCATATTATTCATTTTCGGTTTACATGATAACTATAGCTAGCCAGATGATCTCTGAAGATTAGGTACCAATCGGATAATAAACACAGCTTAACGTTTTCCATAGCTGTAAGCAGCGCTGCCGGCAGCGCAAATTCTTTATTTGTACAGGAAATAATAAGAATGCCTTACAATGCAAACTTTTGCAGTTGTTGGATAACAGCGTCAGTATCTTAGTGAAAATGCGATGAACTCCTGAACCGACAGGCCCGTAGTTCGATTACCAGTTCATGCCGATTAAGCTTTTTATACCCGCTACTCATAGAGTAGAACTTTGTTCAAACCGAAAATGTATGTAATAGGCAGAAGGAGACACCTCCGCCCCCATAAAGTATATATATTCTGGCTCAGCATCAACAGCCGAATTGATATAGCTATGTCCGTCTGTCCGTCTGTCTGTCCGTGTGAAAATCTAGATCTCAGCTATTATAAGAGCTAGGACTACCAAATTTGGTGACAATATGTGTTATTATTGCACGCTGATCAAGTTTACTTTGGATTTTGGCCACGCCCCCTTCCGCCCCCGTAAAGCGAAAAAACATTGATTACAAGCGCAATTTTGATGCCATATTGTTCATTTTCTGTGTACATGATAACTATAGCTAGCCAGATCATCTCTGAAAATTTGGTACCAATCGGATAATAAACACAGCTCAACGTTTTCCATAGCTGGAAGCAGCGCTGCCGGCAGCGCTGCTTGCAGCATTCTGCTGAATCGTGTGTGCGTGTACGGTGGTCAAATGTGTTAAGTTGTGGACTGCAAAACGAACAGTACTATTATGCATTTACGGGTTCGTTTCCCGCCCGCATCTAAAATTAAATGTGTGCAAATATGTTTATATACCCGCTACTCATACAGTAGAAGGGTATTATAACTTTGTTCAAACCGAAAATGTATGTAACAGGCAGAAGGAGACACCTCCGACCCCATAAAGTATATATATTCTGGCTCAGAATCAACAGCCGAGTCGATATAGCTATATCCGAATTTCTGTCTGTCCGTCTGTCTGTCCGTGTAAAAATCTAGATCTCAGCTATTATAAGAGCTAGGACTTCCTCCCCCGTAAAGCGAAAAAACATTGATTACAAGCTCAATTTTGATGCCATATTGTTCATTTTCGGTTTACATGATAACTATAGCTAGCCATATGATCTCTGAAAATGTGTGCAAAAATGTTTTTTTTTTTATTTTAGATTTTGACTTTGCATAAATATTATAAGTCCATAGCCTTTTACGGTCAAAATATGATTGTAGCCGTTTTTTTTGTTTCGCAAATAAATGATGTACGAGCAGCTGGGTAGCGGGTATATTACAGTCGAGCACACTCGACTGTAGCTTTCTTACTTGCTCTTTCTAATAACTCTTCTTTTTTTTCGTAGTGCATTTGCATTAAAGAATGGCTTTTTTGACAAGTAGAGCAATTCTCTTCATTTTTGGATAAGTGAACAAAAATGTTTCATATCTTTGTTTTTTTTATGCCCGCTGCTCATAGAGTGGAAGGGTATTATAACTTTGTTCAAACCGAAAATGTATGTAACAGGCAGAAGGAGACACCTCCGACCCCATAAAGTATATATATTCTGGCTCAGAATCAACAGCCGAGTCGATATAGCTATATCCGAATTTCTGTCTGTCCGTCTGTCTGTCCGTGTGAAAATCTAGATCTCAGCTATTATAAGAGTTAGAACTACCAAATTTGGTGACAGTATGTTTTCTTATTGCACGCTGATCAGGTTTATTTTGGATTTTCGCCACGCCCCCTTTCGCCCCTGTAAATCGAAAAAACATTGATTACAAGCGCAATTTTGATGACATATTGTTTATTTTCGGTTTACATGATAACTATAGCTAGCCAGATGATCTCTGAAAATTTGGTAACAATCGGATAATAAACAGAGAAGTTATTCAGCTTAACATTTTCCATAGCTTTAAGCAGCGCTGCCGGTAGCGCAAATTCTTTATTTGTACAGGAAATAATAAGAATGCCTTACAATGCAAATTTTTGCAGTTGTTGGATAACAGCGTCAGTAGCTTAGTGGAAAAGCGATGAACTCCTGAACCGACAGGCCCGTAGTTCGATTACCAGTTCATGCCGCTTAAGCTTTTTCTTTTTATACCCGCTACTCATAGAGTAGAAGGGTATTATAACTTTGTTCAAACCGAAAATGTATGTAATAGGCAGATGGAGACACCTCCGACCCCATAAAGTGTATATATTCTGGCTCAAGATCAACAGCCGAGTTGATATAGCCATGCCCGTCTGTCCGTCTGTCTGTCCGTGTGAAAATCTTGATCTCAGCTATTATAAGAGCTAGGACTACCAAATTTGGTGACAATATGTGCTATTATTGCACGCTGACCAAGTTTACTTTGGATTTTGGCCACGCCCCCTTCCGCCCCCGTAAATCGAAAAACATTGATTACAAGCGCAATTTTGATGCCATATTATTCATTTTCGGTTTACATGATAACTATAGCTAGCCAGATGATCTCTGAAGATTAGGTACCAATCGGATAATAAACACAGCTTATCGTTTTCCATAGCTGTAAGCAGCGCTGCGGGCAGCGCAAATTCTTTATTTGTACAGGAAATAATAAGAATGCCTTACAATGCAAACTTTTGCAGTTGTTGGATAACAGCGTCAGTAGCTTAGTGAAAAAGCGATGAACTCCTGAACCGACAGGCCCGTAGTTCGATTACCAGTTCATGCCGATTAAGCTTTTTATACCCGCTACTCATAGAGTAGAACTTTGTTCAAACCGAAAATGTATGTAACAGGCAGAAGGAGACACCTCCGCCCCCATAAAGTATATATATTCTGGCTCAGGATCAACAGCCGAGTCGATATAGCCATATCCGTCTTTCTGTCTGTCCGTCTGTCTGTCCGTGTGAAAATCTAGATCTCAGTTATTATAAGAGCTAAGACTAACAAATTTGGTAACAATATGTGTTATTATTGCACGCTGATCAAGTTTATTTTGGATTTTGGCCACGCCCCCTTCCGCCCCCGTAAAGCGAAAAAACATTGATTACAAGCGCAATTTTGATGCCATATTGTTCATTTTCGGTTTACATGATAACTATAGCTAGCCATATGATCTCTAAAAATGTGTGCAAAAATGTTTTTTTTTTATTTTAGATTTTGACTTTGCATAAATATTATAAGTCCATAGCCTTTTACGGTCAAAATATGATTGTAGCCGTTTTTTTTGTTTCGCAAATAAATGATGTACGAGCAGCTGGGTAGCGGGTATATTACAGTCGAGCACACTCGACTGTAGCTTTCTTACTTGCTCTTTCTAATAGCTCTTCTTTTTTTTCGTAGTGCATTTGCATTAAAGAATGGCTTTTTTTGACAAGTAGAGCAATTCTCTTCATTTTTGGATAAGTGAACAAAAATGTTTCATATCTTTGTTTTTTTTATGCCCGCTGCTCATAGAGTGGAAGGGTATTATAAGTAGTTCAAACCGAAAATGTATGTAACAGGCAGAAGGAGACACCTCCGACCCCATAAAGTATATGTATGTTTTCTTATTGCACGCTGATCAGGTTTATTTTGGATTTTCGCCACGCCCCCTTTCGCCCCTGTAAATCTAAAAAACATTGATTACAAGCGCAATTTTGATGACATATTGTTCATTTTCGGTTTACATGATAACTATAGCTAGCCAGATGATCTCTGAAAATTTGGTAACAATCGGATAATAAACAGAGAAGTTATTCAGCTTAACATTTTCCATAGCTTTAAGCAGCGCTGCCGGCAGCGCAAATTCTTTATTTGTACAGGAAATAATAAGAATGCCTTACAATGCAAATTTTTGCAGTTGTTGGATAACAGCGTCAGTAGCTTAGTGGAAAAGCGATGAACTCCTGAACCGACAGGCCCGTAGTTCGATTACCAGTTCATGCCGCTTAAGCTTTTTCTTTTTATACCCGCTACTCACAGAGTAGAAGGGTATTATAACTTTGTTCAAACCGAAAATGTATGTAATAGGCAGATGGAGACACCTCCGACCCCATAAAGTGTATATATTCTGGCTCAGGATCAACAGCCGAGTTGATATAGCCATGCCCGTCTGTCCGTCTGTCTGTCCGTGTGAAAATCTTGATCTCAGCTATTATAAGAGCTAGGACTACCAAATTTGGTGACAATATGTGTTATTATTGCACGCTGACCAAGTTTACTTTGGATTTTGGCCACGCCCCCTTCCGCCCCCGTAAATCGAAAAACATTGATTACAAGCGCAATTTTGATGCCATATTATTCATTTTCGGTTTACATGATAACTATAGCTAGCCAGATGATCTCTGAAGATTAGGTACCAATCGGATAATAAACACAGCTTAACGTTTTCCATAGCTGTTAGCAGCGCTGCCGGCAGCGCAAATTCTTTATTTGTACAGGAAATAATAAGAATGCCTTACAATGCAAACTTTTGCAGTTGTTGGATAACAGCGTCAGTAGCTTAGTGAAAAAGCGATGAACTCCTGAACCGACAGGCCCGTAGTTCGATTACCAGTTCATGCCGATTAAGCTTTTTATACCCGCTACTCATAGAGTAGAACTTTGTTCAAACCGAAAATGTATGTAACAGGCAGAAGGAGACACCTCCGACCCCATAAAGTATATATATTCTGGCTCAGAATCAACAGCCGAGTCGATATCGCCATGTCCGTCTTTTTGTCTGTCCGTCTGTCTGTCCGTGTGAAAATCTAGATCTCAGCTATTATAAAAGCTAGAACTACCAAATTTGGTGACAGTATGTGTTATTATTGCACGCTGTTCAAGTTTATTTTCGATTTTGGCCACGCACCCTTCCGCCCCTGTAAATCGAAAAAAAATTGATTACAAGCGCAATTTTGATGCCATATTGTTCATTTTTGGTGTGTATGATAACTGTAGCTAGCCAGATGATCTCTGAAAATTTCGTACCAATCGGATAATAAACACAGCTTAACGTTTTCCATAGCTGTAAGCAGCGCTGCCGGCAGCGCAAATTCTTTATTTGTACAGGAAATAATAAGAATGCCTTACAATGCAAACTTTTGCAGTTGTTGGATAACAGCGTGAGTAGCTTAGTGAAAAAGCGATGAACTCCTGAACCGACAGGTCCGTAGTTCGATTACCAGTTCATGCCGATTAAGCTTTTTATACCCGCTACTCATAGAGTAGAACTTTGTTCGAACCGAAAATGTATGTAACAGGCAGAAGGAGACACCTCCGACCCCATAAAGTATATATATTCTGGCTCAGAATCAACAGCCGAGTCGATATAGCCATATCCGTCTTTCTGTCTGTCCGTCTGTCTGTCCGTGTGAAAATCTAGATCTCAGCTATTATAAGAGCTAGAACTACCAAATTTGGTGACAGTATGTGTTATTATTGCACGCTGTTCAAGTTTATTTTCGATTTTGGCCACGCCCCCTTCCGCCCCTGTAAATCGAAAAAAAATTGATTACAAGCGCAATTTTGATGCCATATTGTTCATTTTTGGTGTGTATGATAACTGTAGCTAGCCAGATGATCTCTGAAAATTTGGTACCAATCGGATAATAAACACAGCTTAACGTTTTCCATAGCTGTAAGCAGCGCTGCCGGCAGCGCAAATTCTTTATTTGTACAGGAAATAATAAGAATGCCTTACAATGCAAACTTTTGCAGTTGTTGGATAACAGCGTGAGTAGCTTAGTGAAAAAGCGATGAACTCCTGAACCGACAGGTCCGGAGTTCGATTACCAGTTCATGCCGATTAAGCTTTTTATACCCGCTACTCATAGAGTAGAACTTTGTTCGAACCGAAAATGTATGTAACAGGCAGAAGGAGACACCTCCGACCCCATAAAGTATATATATTCTGGCTCAGAATCAACAGCCGAGTCGATATAGCCATATCCGTCTTTCTGTCTGTCCGTCTGTCTGTCCGTGTGAAAATCTAGATCTCAGCTATTATAAGAGTTAGAACTACCAAATTTGGTGACAGTATGTTTTCTTATTGCACGCTGATCAGGTTTATTTTGGATTTAGGCCACGCCCCCTTTCGCCCCTGTAAATCGAAAAAACATTGATTACAAGCGCAATTTTGATGACATATTGTTCATTTTCGGTTTACATGATAACTATAGCTAGCCAGATGATCTCTGAAAATTTGGTAACAATCGGATAATAAACAGAGAAGTTATTCAGCTTAACATTTTCCATAGCTTTTAGCAGCGCTGCCGGCAGCGCAAATTCTTTAATTGTACAGGAAATAATAAGAATGCCTTACAATGCAAATCTTTGCAGTTGTTGGATAACAGCGTCAGTAGCTTAGTGGAAAAGCGATGAACTCCTGAACCGAAAGGCCCGTAGTTCGATTACCAGTTCATGCCGCTTAAGCTTTTTCTTTTTATACCCGCTACTCATAGAGTAGAAGGGTATTATAACTTTGTTCAAACCGAAAATGTATGTAATAGGCAGAAGGAGACATCTCCGACCCCATAAAGTATATATATTCTGGCTCAGGATCAACAGCCGAGTTGATATAGCCATGTCCGTCTGTCCGTCTGTCTGTCCGTGTGAAAATCTAGATCTCAGCTATTACGAGCCCCAACCACTATTAATTCGAACAGCATGTGTTTTTGGCAGTGTGCAATGTTCAACACACGATATTTTCAATACTACTACAGATAGCGTATGCCAGTGAATTTTGTCTAAAAGAGAATTTTATTCTCTTTACGATGACAAAAAAAAATTTCTTGTATTTCCAACAACAACAAAAATATGATTTATTTATTCAAAAGGTAGACTTAAGAGATAAGACAAAAATGACCACTATTAATTCGAACGCTGCGTAATATAACAAATTAATTAATATTAGAATTGTGTAACGTCGCCTCTGGCCTGTATTACACATTTAACACGTTTTGGCATAGAATTTAGTAAATTTTCGCAATGTTCGCGAGAAATCGAGTCCCACATCTCTTGCAACTTAACTTTAAGGTCAGAAATGCTCCTTTGTGGCTCATTTCGAAGCTTTCTTTTCATTAGCCACCAAATATTTTCTATGGGGCTTAGATCTGGACTATTTGATGGCCAATCTAAAACCTCCATTTGTTTATATTGCAGCCAATTTTTGGTTGTTTTGGCTGTGTGCGATGATGCTCCGTCCTGCTGGAAAGTGAATTCACCACAATCTGCCAGTTTTGGTATTGATGGCAGCAAACTTTCTTCTAAAATTTTAATATATTTTTCAGCATTAACCGTCCCATCAATAAAATGCAGCTTTCCCAATCCTTTGGCAGACATACATCCCCATACCATAGTGCTGGCAGGAAACTTTACTGTCCTTTTGAGGCAGTCTTTATGATATGTTTCTGTCTTTGTACGGATGACGCGTTTTCTCGTATCGCCGACACTAACATCAAATTTAGCTTCATCGCTAAATATGATGGTGTCCCATTGCCTTTGAGTCCAAGTCATCCTTTCCCGAGCCCATTGCAAACACTTTTTTTTTGACGAAGCGTAAGCAAGGGTTTTTCCTTGGCCTACGAGTTAGATAAGTTATTGGGTATGATACATAAATAATAACAAAACATACTTTATAGAAACCATATCCAATATTTTTTAACTGCTGTCGCGTCCATTCTCGCTTGACAGTTTTGCCAATTTTCTGCGACCACTCCGAAGCCAAATTTCTTAACGATTGGCGACGATCAGCCTTTACAATTTTAGCCAGCTCCCTTTTGTCACGGGGTGTTATTGCTGATGTTCGGCCTCTATTTGCAATATTATTTTCTATATTCCCCGTTTTTTTGAATAATTGGATCACTCCATGCACCGACGACTTAGACAAGTTTAATTGTTTGCTTATATCAGTAATTGTCTTCCCAGATTTATAATAATCTCTGATCAATTCTCTGATTTCGGTGCAAATAGGCTTACCACGTGCCATCGTTGCTAAACTTTGACTGTACTGCAGTAATTCTAAATTTTTTGCATTCTGCATTGTGTTATTATTTGCAGATTACAGTTAGATAGTGATTCCGTTACATTTGCTGCTTTTGCTTTGTTCTTCTTTTGAGATAACTGTAAACTTGCACAGCGTTCGAATTAATAGTGGTCATTTTTGTCTTATCTCTTAAGTCTACCTTTTGAATAAATAAATCATATTTTTGTTGTTGTTGGAAATACAAGAAATTTTTTTTTGTCATCGTAAAGAGAATAAAATTCTCTTTTAGACAAAATTCACTGGCATACGCTATCTGTAGTAGTATTGAAAATATCGTGTGTTGAACATTGCACACTGCCAAAAACACATGCTGTTCGAATTAATAGTGGTTGGGGCTCGTATAAGAGCAAGGACTACCAAATTTGGTGACAATATGTGTTATTATTGCACGCTGATCAAGTTTATTTTGGATTTTGGCCACGCCCCCTTCCGCCCCCTTAAATCGTAAAAACATTGATTACAAGCGCAATTTTGATGCCATATTATTCATTTTCGGTTTACATGATAACTATAGCTAGCCAGATGATCTCTGAAGATTAGGTACCAATCGGATAATAAACACAGCTTAACGTTTTCCATAGCTGTAAGCAGCGCTGCCGGCAGCGCAAATTCTTTATTTGTACAGGAAATAATAAGAATGCCTTACAATGCAAATTTTTGCAGTTGTTGGATAACAGCGTCAGAAGCTTAGTGGAAAAGCGATGAACTCCTGAACCGACAGGCCCGTAGTTCGATTACCAGTTCATGCCGATTAAGCTTTTTATACCCGCTACTCATAGAGTAGAACTTTCTTCAAACCGAAAATGTATGTAACAGGCAGAAGGAGACACCTCCGACCCCATAAAGTATATATGTTCTGGCTCAGGATCAACAGCCGAGTCGATATAGCCATGTCCGTCTGTCCGTCTGTCTGTCCGTGTGAAAATCTAGATCTCAGCTATTATAAGAGCTAGGACAACCAAATTTGGTGACAATATGTGTTATTATTGCACGCTGATCAAGTTTATTTTGGATTTTGGCCACGCCCCCTTCCGCCCCCGCAAATCGAAAAAACATTGATAACAAGTGCAATTTTGATGCCATATTGTTCATTTCCGGTATACATGATAACTATAGCTGGCCAGATGATCTCTAAAAATTTCGTAACAATCGGATAATAAACACAGAAGTTATTCAGCTTAACGTTTTCCATAGTTGTAAGCAGCGCTGCCGGCAGCGCTGCTTGCAGCATTGTGCCGAATCGTGTGTGCGTGTACGGCGGTGAAATGGGTTAAGTTGCAGACTGCAAAACGAACAGTACTATTATGCATTTACGGGTTCGAGTCCCGCCCGCGTCAAAAATTAAATGTGTGCAAAAATGTTTTTTTTTTTTATTTTATATTTTGACTTTGCATAAATATTTTAAGTCCATAGCCTTTTACGGTCAAAATATGATTGTAGCCGTTTTTTTTGTTCCGCAAAAAAATTATGTACAAGCAGCTGGGTAGCGGGTATATTACAGTCGGGCACACTCGACTGTAGCTTTCTTACTTGTTCTTTTTATACCCGCTACTCATAGAGTAGAAGGGTATTATAACTTTGTTCAAACCGAAAATGTACGTAACAGGCAGAAGGAGACACCTCCGCCCCATAAAGTAAATATACTCTGGGTCAGGATCAACAGCCGAGTTGATATAGCCATGTCCGTCTTTCTGTCTGTCCGTCTGTCTGTCCGTGTGAAAATCTAGATCTCAGCTATTATAAAAGCTAGAACTACCAAATTTGGTGACAATATGTGTTATTATTGCACGCTGATCAAGTTTCATTTGAATTTTGGCCACGCCTTCTTCCTCCTCTGTAAATCGAAATAACATTGATTACAAGCGCAATTTTGATGCCATATTATTCATTTTCGGTTTACATGATAACTATAGCTAGCCAGATGATCTCTGAAAATTTGGTACCAATCGGATAATAAACACAGCTTAATATTTTCCATAGCTGTTAGCAGCGCTGCCGGCAGCGCTGCCTGCAGCATTGTGCCGAATAAAGTAGCAGCATTGTGCCATAAAGTATATATATTCTGGCTCAGGATCAACAGCCGAATCGATATAGCCATGTCCGTCTGTCCGTCTGTCTGTCCGTTCATATTATTGCCATATTGTTCATTTTCGGTTTACATGATAACTATAGCTAGCCATATGATCTCTGAAAATGTGTGCAAAAATGGTTTTTTTTTATTTTAGATTTTGATTTTGCATAAATATTATAAGTCCATAGCCTTTTACGGTCAAAAAATGATTGTAGCCGTTTTTTTTGTTCCGCAAATAAATGATGTACGAGCAGCTAGGTAGCGGGTATATTACAGTCGAGCAAACTCGACTGTAGCTTTCTTACTTGTTTTTTTTCTAATAACACTTCTTTTTTTTCGTAGTGCATTTGCATTAAAGTATGGCTTTTTTTAACAAGTAGAGCAATTCTCTTCATTTTTGGATAAGTGAACAAAAATGTTTCATATCATCGGTTTTTTTATACCCGCTACTCATAGAGTAGAAGGGTAATATAACTTTGTTTAAACCGAAAATGTATGTAACAGGCAGAAGGAGACACCTCCGACCCCATTAAGTATATATATTCTGGCTCAGGATCAACAGCCGAGTCGATAAAGCCATGTCCGTCTATCTGTCTGTCTGTCCGTCTGTCTGTCCGTGTGAAAATCTAGATCTCAGCTATTATAAGAGCTAGAACTACCATATTGTGACGGAGAATAAACACAGCTTAACGTTTTTCAAAGCTGTAAGCAGCGCTGCCGGCAGCGCTGCTTGCAGCATTGTGCCGAATCGTGGGTGCGTGTACGGTGGTGAAATGGGTTAAGTTGTCGACTGCAAAGTGAACAGTACTATTATGGATTTACGGGTTCGAGTCCCGCCCGCATCAAAAATTAAATGTGTGCAAATAAGTTTTTATACCCTCTACTCATAGAGTAGAAGGGTATTATAACTTTGTTCAAACCGAAAATGTATGTAACAGGCAGAAGGAGACACCTCCGACCCCATAAAGTATATATATTCTGGCTCAGGATCAACAGCCGAGTTGATATAGCCATGTCCGTCTGTCTGTCCGTGTGAAAATCTAGATCTCAGTTATTATAAGAGTTAGAACAACCAAATTTGGTGACAGTATGTTTTATTATTGCACGCTGATCAAGTTTATTTTGGATTTTGGCCACGGCCCCTTTCGCCCCTGTAAATCGAAAAAACATTGATTACAAGCACAATTTTGATGAAATATTGTTCATTTTCGGTTTACATGATAACTATAGCTAGCCAGATGATCTCAGAAAATTTGGTAACAATCGGATAATAAACACAGAAGTTATTCAGCTTAACGTTTTCCATAGCTGTAAGCAGCGCTGCCGGCAGCGCAAATTCTTTATTTGTACAGGAAATAATAAGAATGCCTTACAATGCAAATTTTTGCAGTTGTTGGATAACACCGTCAGTAGCTTAGTGGAAAAGCGATGAACTCCTGAACCGACAGGCCCGTAGTTCGATTACCAGTTCATGCCGCTTAAGCTTTTTCTTTTTATACCCGCTACTCATAGAGTAGAAGGGTATTATAACTTTGTTCAAACCGAAAATGTATGTAATAGGCAGAAGGAGACATCTCCGACCCCATAAAGTATATATATTCTGGCTCAGGATCAACAGCCGAGTTGATATAGCCATGTCCGTCTGTCCGTCTGTCTGTCCGTGTGAAAATCTAGATCTCAGCTATTATAAGAGCAAGGACTACCAAATTTGGTGACAATATGTGTTATTATTGCACGCTGATCAAGTTTATTTTGGATTTTGGCCACGCCCCCTTCCGCCCCCTTAAATCGTAAAAACATTGATTACAAGCGCAATTTTGATGCCATATTATTCATTTTCGGTTTACATGATAACTATAGCTAGCCAGATGATCTCTGAAGATTAGGTACCAATCGGATAATAAACACAGCTTAACGTTTTCCATAGCTGTAAGCAGCGCTGCCGGCAGCGCAAATTCTTTATTTGTACAGGAAATAATAAGAATGCCTTACAATGCAAATTTTTGCAGTTGTTGGATAACAGCGTCAGAAGCTTAGTGGAAAAGCGATGAACTCCTGAACCGACAGGCCCGTAGTTCGATTACCAGTTCATGCCGATTAAGCTTTTTATACCCGCTACTCATAGAGTAGAACTTTCTTCAAACCGAAAATGTATGTAACAGGCAGAAGGAGACACCTCCGACCCCATAAAGTATATATGTTCTGGCTCAGGATCAACAGCCGAGTCGATATAGCCATGTCCGTCTGTCCGTCTGTCTGTCCGTG
Organism: Zaprionus ghesquierei; assembly: GCA_018904095.1. Taxonomy (NCBI): domain Eukaryota; kingdom Metazoa; phylum Arthropoda; class Insecta; order Diptera; family Drosophilidae; genus Zaprionus; species Zaprionus ghesquierei. Next base: position 122,388 of record JAEIGP010000831.1, read on the forward strand.
TGAAAATCTAGATCTCAGCTATTATAAGAGCTAGGACAACCAAATTTGGTGACAATATGTGTTATTATTGCACGCTGATCAAGTTTATTTTGGATTTTGGCCACGCCCCCTTCCGCCCCCGCAAATCGAAAAAACATTGATAACAAGTGCAATTTTGATGCCATATTGTTCATTTCCGGTATACATGATAACTATAGCTGGCCAGATGATCTCTAAAAATTTCGTAACAATCGGATAATAAACACAGAAGTTATTCAGCTTAACGTTTTCCATAGTTGTAAGCAGCGCTGCCGGCAGCGCTGCTTGCAGCATTGTGCCGAATCGTGTGTGCGTGTACGGCGGTGAAATGGGTTAAGTTGCAGACTGCAAAACGAACAGTACTATTATGCATTTACGGGTTCGAGTCCCGCCCGCGTCAAAAATTAAATGTGTGCAAAAATGTTTTTTTTTTTATTTTATATTTTGACTTTGCATAAATATTTTAAGTCCATAGCCTTTTACGGTCAAAATATGATTGTAGCCGTTTTTTTTGTTCCGCAAAAAAATTATGTACAAGCAGCTGGGTAGCGGGTATATTACAGTCGGGCACACTCGACTGTAGCTTTCTTACTTGTTCTTTTTATACCCGCTACTCATAGAGTAGAAGGGTATTATAACTTTGTTCAAACCGAAAATGTACGTAACAGGCAGAAGGAGACACCTCCGCCCCATAAAGTAAATATACTCTGGGTCAGGATCAACAGCCGAGTTGATATAGCCATGTCCGTCTTTCTGTCTGTCCGTCTGTCTGTCCGTGTGAAAATCTAGATCTCAGCTATTATAAAAGCTAGAACTACCAAATTTGGTGACAATATGTGTTATTATTGCACGCTGATCAAGTTTCATTTGAATTTTGGCCACGCCTTCTTCCTCCTCTGTAAATCGAAATAACATTGATTACAAGCGCAATTTTGATGCCATATTATTCATTTTCGGTTTACATGATAACTATAGCTAGCCAGATGATCTCTGAAAATTTGGTACCAATCGGATAATAAACACAGCTTAATATTTTCCATAGCTGTTAGCAGCGCTGCCGGCAGCGCTGCCTGCAGCATTGTGCCGAATAAAGTAGCAGCATTGTGCCATAAAGTATATATATTCTGGCTCAGGATCAACAGCCGAATCGATATAGCCATGTCCGTCTGTCCGTCTGTCTGTCCGTTCATATTATTGCCATATTGTTCATTTTCGGTTTACATGATAACTATAGCTAGCCATATGATCTCTGAAAATGTGTGCAAAAATGTTTTTTTTTTATTTTAGATTTTGATTTTGCATAAATATTATAAGTCCATAGCCTTTTACGGTCAAAAAATGATTGTAGCCGTTTTTTTTGTTCCGCAAATAAATGATGTACGAGCAGCTAGGTAGCGGGTATATTACAGTCGAGCAAACTCGACTGTAGCTTTCTTACTTGTTTTTTTTCTAATAACACTTCTTTTTTTCGTAGTGCATTTGCATTAAAGTATGGCTTTTTTTAACAAGTAGAGCAATTCTCTTCATTTTTGGATAAGTGAACAAAAATGTTTCATATCATCGGTTTTTTTATACCCGCTACTCATAGAGTAGAAGGGTAATATAACTTTGTTTAAACCGAAAATGTATGTAACAGGCAGAAGGAGACACCTCCGACCCCATTAAGTATATATATTCTGGCTCAGGATCAACAGCCGAGTCGATAAAGCCATGTCCGTCTATCTGTCTGTCTGTCCGTCTGTCTGTCCGTGTGAAAATCTAGATCTCAGCTATTATAAGAGCTAGAACTACCATATTGTGACGGAGAATAAACACAGCTTAACGTTTTTCAAAGCTGTAAGCAGCGCTGCCGGCAGCGCTGCTTGCAGCATTGTGCCGAATCGTGGGTGCGTGTACGGTGGTGAAATGGGTTAAGTTGTCGACTGCAAAGTGAACAGTACTATTATGGATTTACGGGTTCGAGTCCCGCCCGCATCAAAAATTAAATGTGTGCAAATAAGTTTTTATACCCTCTACTCATAGAGTAGAAGGGTATTATAACTTTGTTCAAACCGAAAATGTATGTAACAGGCAGAAGGAGACACCTCCGACCCCATAAAGTATATATATTCTGGCTCAGGATCAACAGCCGAGTTGATATAGCCATGTCCGTCTGTCTGTCCGTGTGAAAATCTAGATCTCAGTTATTATAAGAGTTAGAACAACCAAATTTGGTGACAGTATGTTTTATTATTGCACGCTGATCAAGTTTATTTTGGATTTTGGCCACGGCCCCTTTCGCCCCTGTAAATCGAAAAACATTGATTACAAGCACAATTTTGATGAAATATTGTTCATTTTCGGTTTACATGATAACTATAGCTAGCCAGATGATCTCAGAAAATTTGGTAACAATCGGATAATAAACACAGAAGTTATTCAGCTTAACGTTTTCCATAGCTGTAAGCAGCGCTGCCGGCAGCGCAAATTCTTTATTTGTACAGGAAATAATAAGAATGCCTTACAATGCAAATTTTTGCAGTTGTTGGATAACACCGTCAGTAGCTTAGTGGAAAAGCGATGAACTCCTGAACCGACAGGCCCGTAGTTCGATTACCAGTTCATGCCGCTTAAGCTTTTTATACCCGCTACTCATAGAGTAGAAGGGTATTATAACTTTGTTCAAACCGAAAATGTATGTAACAGGCAGAAGGAGACACCTCCGACCTCATAAAGTATATATATTCTGGCTCAGGATCAACAGCCGAGTCGATATAGCCATGTCCGTCTGTCCGTCTGTCTGTCCGTGTGAAAATCTAGATCTCAGCTATTATAAGAGCTAGGACAACCAAATTTGGTGACAATATATGTTATTATTGCACGCTGATCAGGTTTATTTTGGGTTTTGGCCACGCCCCCTTCCGCCCCCGTAAATCGAAAAAACATTAGTTACAAGCGCAATTTTGATAACTATAGCTAGCCAAATGATCTCTGAAAATTTGGTAACAATCGAATAATAAACACAGAAGTTATTCAGCTTAACGTTTTCCATAGCTGTAAGCAGCGCTGCCTGCAGCATTGTGCCGAATAAAGTAGCAGCATTGTGCCATAAAGTATATATATTCTGGCTCAGGATCAACAGCCGAATCGATATAGCCATGTCCGTCTGTCCGTCTGTCTGTCCGTTCATATTACTGCCATATTGTTCATTTTCGGTTTACATGATAACTATAGCTAGCCATATGATCTCTGAAAATGTGTGCAAAAATGGTTTTTTTTTATTTTAGATTTTGATTTTGCATAAATATTATAAGTCCATAGCCTTTTACGGTCAAAAAATGATTGTAGCCGTTTTTTTTTGTTCCGCAAATAAATGATGTACGAGCAGCTAGGTAGCGGGTATATTACAGTCGAGCAAACTCGACTGTAGCTTTCTTACTTGTTTTTTTTCTAATAACACTTCTTTTTTTTCGTAGTGCATTTGCATTAAAGTATGGCTTTTTTTAACAAGTAGAGCAATTCTCTTCATTTTTGGATAAGTGAACAAAAATGTTTCATATCATCGGTTTTTTTATACCCGCTACTCATAGAGTAGAAGGGTAATATAACTTTGTTTAAACCGAAAATGTATGTAACAGGCAGAAGGAGACACCTCCGACCCCATTAAGTATATATATTCTGGCTCAGGATCAACAGCCGAGTCGATAAAGCCATGTCCGTCTATCTGTCTGTCTGTCCGTCTGTCTGTCCGTGTGAAAATCTAGATCTCAGCTATTATAAGAGCTAGAACTACCATATTGTGACGGAGAATAAACACAGCTTAACGTTTTTCAAAGCTGTAAGCAGCGCTGCCGGCAGCGCTGCTTGGAGCATTGTGCCGAATCGTGGGTGCGTGTACGGTGGTGAAATGGGTTAAGTTGTCGACTGCAAAGTGAACAGTACTATTATGGATTTACGGGTTCGAGTCCCGCCCGCATCAAAAATTAAATGTGTGCAAATAAGTTTTTATACCCTCTACTCATAGAGTAGAAGGGTATTATAACTTTGTTCAAACCGAAAATGTATGTCACAGGCAGAAGGAGACACCTCCGACCCCATAAAGTATATATATTCTGGCTCAGGATCAACAGCCGAGTTGATATAGCCATGTCCGTCTGTCTGTCCGTGTGAAAATCTAGATCTCAGTTATTATAAGAGTTAGAACTACCAAATTTGGTGACAGTATGTTTTATTATTGCACGCTGATCAAGTTTATTTTGGATTTTGGCCACGGCCCCTTTCGCCCCTGTAAATCGAAAAAACATTGATTACAAACACAATTTTGATGAAATATTGTTCATTTTCGGTTTACATGATAACTATAGCTAGCCAGATGATCTCAGAAAATTTGGTAACAATCGGATAATAAACACAGAAGTTATTCAGCTTAACGTTTTCCATAGCTGTAAGCAGCGCTGCCGGCAGCGCAAATTCTTTATTTGTACAGGAAATAATAAGAATGCCTTACAATGCAAATTTTTGCAGTTGTTGGATAACACCGTCAGTAGCTTAGTGGAAAAGCGATGAACTCCTGAACCGACAGGCCCGTAGTTCGATTACCAGTTCATGCCGCTTAAGCTTTTTATACCCGCTACTCATAGAGTAGAAGGGTATTATAACTTTGTTCAAACCGAAAATGTATGTAACAGGCAGAAGGAGACACCTCCGACCTCATAAAGTATATATATTCTGGCTCAGGATCAACAGCCGAGTCGATATAGCCATGTCCGTCTGTCCGTCTGTCTGTCCGTGTGAAAATCTAGATCTCAGCTATTATAAGAGCTAGGACAACCAAATTTGGTGACAATATATGTTATTATTGCACGCTGATCAGGTTTATTTTGGGTTTTGGCCACGCCCCCTTCCGCCCCCGTAAATCGAAAAAACATTAGTTACAAGCGCAATTTTGATAACTATAGCTAGCCAAATGATCTCTGAAAATTTGGTAACAATCGAATAATAAACACAGAAGTTATTCAGCTTAACGTTTTCCATAGCTGTAAGCAGCGCTGCCGGCAGCGCTGCTTGCAGCATTGTGCCAAATCGTGTGTGCTTGTACGGTGGTGAAATGGGTTAAGTTGTGGACTGCAAAACGAACAGTACTATTATGCATTTACGGGTTCGAGTCCCGCCCGCATCAGAAATTAAATGTGTGCAAAAAAGTTTTTTTTTTTTATTTTATATTTTGACTTTGCATAAATATTATAAGTCCATAGCCTTTTACGGTCAAAATATGATTGTAGCCGTTTTTTTGTTCCGCAAATAAATTATGTACAAGCAGCTGGGTAGCGGGTATATTACAGTCGAGCACACTCGACTGTAGCTTTCTTACTTGTTTTTTTCTAATAATTCTTCCTTTTTTCGTAGTGCACTTGCATTAAAGTATGGCTTTTTTTGACAAGTAGAGCAATTCTCTTCATTTTTGGATAAGTGAACAAAAATGTTTCATATCATTGTTTTTTTTTATACCCGCTACTCATAGAGTAAAAGGGTAATATAACTTTTTTCAAACCGAAAATGTATGTAACAGGCAGAAGGAGACACCTCCGACCCCATAAAGTATATATATTCTGGCTCAGGGTCAACAGCCGAGTCGATATAGCCATATCCGCCTGTCTGTCCGTGTGAAAATCTAGATCTCAGCTATTATAAGAGCTAGGACTACTAACATTTTTGTCACAATATGTGTTATTATTGCACGCTGATCAAGTTTATTTTGGATTTTGGCCACGCCCCCTTCCGCCCCTGTAAATCGAAAAAACATTGATTACAAGCGTAATTTTGATGACATATTGTTCATTTTCGGTTTACATGATAACTATAGCTAGCCAGATGATCTCTGAAAATTTGGTACCAATCGGATAATAAACACAGCTTAACGTTTTTCATAGCTGTAAGCAGCGCTGCCGGCAGCGATTGGTAACAATCGGATAATAAACACAGAAGTTATTCAGCTTAACATTTTCCATAGCTGTAAGCAGCGCTTATTATTGCACGCTGATCAAGTTTATTTTGGATTTTGGCCACGCCCCTTCCGCCCCCGTAAATCGAAAAAACATTGATTACAAGCGCAATTTTGATGCCATATTGTTCATTTTCGGTTTACATGATAAATTTAGCTAGCCATATGATCTCTGAAAATGTGTGCAAAAATGTTTTTTTTTTTATTTTAGATTTTGACTTTGCATAAATATTATAAGTCCATAGCCTTTTACGGTCAAAAAATGATTGTAGCCGTTTCTTTTGTTCCGCAAATAAATGATGTAGCTTTCTTACTTGTTTTTTCTAATAACTCTTCTTTTTTCCGTAGTGCATTTGCATTAAAGTATGGCTTTTTTTAACAAGTAGAGCAATTCTCTTCATTTTTGGATAAGTAAACAAAAATGTTTCGTATCATCGTTTTTTTTTATACCCGCTACTCATAGAGTAAAAGGGTATTATAACTTTGTTCAAACCGAAAATGTATGTAACAGGCAGAAGGAGACACCTCCGACCCCATAAAGTATATATATTCTGTCTGAGGATCAACAGCCGAGTCGATAAAGCCATGTCCGTCTGTCCGTCTGTCTGTCCGTTTTATTTTAGATTTTGACTTTGCATAAATATTATAAGTCCATAGCCTTTTAAGGTCAAAATATGATTGTAGCCGTTTTTTTTGTTCCGCAAATAAATGATGTACGAGCAGCTGGGTAGCGGGTATATTACAGCCGAGCACACTCGACTGTAGCTTTCTTACTTGTTTTTTTCTAATAACTCTTCTTTTTTTCGTAGTGCATTTGCATTAAAGTATGGCTTTTTTTGACAAGTAGAGCAATTCTCTTCATTTTTGGATAAGTGAACAAAAATGTTTCATATCATCGTTTTTTTTATACCCGCTACTCATGGAGTAGAAGGGTATTATAACTTTTTTCAAACCGAAAATGTGTGTAACAGGCAGAAGGAGACACCTCCGACCCCATAAAGTAAATATATTCTGGCTCAGGATCAACAGCCGAGTCGATATAGTCATGTCCGTCTATCCGTCTGTCTGTTTGTCCGTCTGTCTGTCCGTGTGAAAATCTAGATCTCAGCTATTATAAGAGCTAGATCTACCAAATTTGGTGACAGTATGTGTTATTATTGCACGCTGATCAAGTTTATTTTGGATTTTGGCCACGCCCCACTCCGCCCCTGTAAATCGAAAAAACATTGATTACAAGCGCAATTTTGATGACATATTGTTCATTTTCGGTTTACATGATAACTATAGCTAGCCAGATGATCTCTGAAAATTTGGTACCAATCGGATAATAAACACAGCTTAACATTTTCCATAGCTGTAAGCAGCGCTGCCGGCAGCGATTGGTAACAATCGGATAATAAACATAGAAGTTATTCAGCTTAACATTTTCCATAGCTGTAAGCAGCGCTTATTATTGCACGCTGATCAAGTTTATTTTGGATTTTGGCCACGCCCCTTCCGCCCCCGTAAATCGAAAAAACATTGATTACAAGCGCAATTTTGATGCCATATTGTTCATTTTCGGTTTACATGATAAATTTAGCTAGCCATATGATCTCTGAAAATGTGTGCAAAAATGTTTTTTTTTTTATTTCATATTTTGACTTTGCATAAATATTGTTAGTCCATAGCCTCTTACGGTCAAAATATGATTGTAGCCGTTTTTTTGTTCCGCAAATAAATTATGTACAAGCAGCTGGGTAGCGGGTATATTACAGTCGAGCACACTCGACTGTAGCTTTCTTACTTGTTTTATTTTATATTTTGACTTTGCATAAATATTATAAGTCCATAGCCTTTTACGGTCAAAATATGATTGTAGCCGTTTTTTTGTTCCGCAAATAAATTATGTACAAGCAGCTGGGTAGCGGGTATATTACAGTCGAGCACACTCGACTGTAGCTTTCTTACTTGTTTTTTTCTAATAATTCTTCTTTTTTTTTCGTAGTGCATTTGCATTAAAGTATGGCTTTTTTTGACAAGTAGAGCAATTCTCTTCATTTTTGGATAAGTGAACAAAAATGTTTCATATCATCGTTTTTTTTTATACCCGCTACTCATAGAGTAAAAGGGTATTATAACTTTTTTCAAACCGAAAATGTATGTAACAGGCAGAAGGAGACACCTCCGACCCCGTAAAGTATATATATTCTGGCTCAGGGTCAACAGCCGAGTCGATATAGCCATATCCGCCTGTCTGTCCGTGTGAGAATCTAGATCTCAGCTATTATAAGAGCTAGGACTACCAAATTTGGTCACAATATGTGTTATTATTGCACGCTGATCAAGTTTATTTTGGATTTTGGCCACGCCCCCTTCCGCCCCTGTAAATCGAAAAAACATTGATTACAAGCGCAATTTTGATGACATATTGTTCATTTTCGGTTTACATGATAACTATAGCTAGCCAGATGATCTCTGAAAATTTGGTACCAATCGGATAATAAACACAGCTTAACGTTTTTCATAGCTGTAAGCAGCGCTGCCGGCAGCGATTGGTAACAATCGGATAATAAACACAGAAGTTATTCAGCTTAACATTTTCCATAGCTGTAAGCAGCGCTTATTATTGCACGCTGATCAAGTTTATTTTGGATTTTGGCCACGCCCCTTCCGCCCCCGTAAATCGAAAAAACATTGATTACAAGCGCAATTTTGATGCCATATTGTTCATTTTCGGTTTACATGATAAATTTAGCTAGCCATATGATCTCTGAAAATGTGTGCAAAAATGTTTTTTTTTTTATTTTAGATTTTGACTTTGCATAAATATTATAAGTCCATAGCCTTTTACGGTCAAAAAATGATTGTAGCCGTTTTTTTTGTTCCGCAAATAAATGATGTAGCTTTCTTACTTGTTTTTTCTAATAACTCTTCTTTTTTTCGTAGTGCATTTGCATTAAAGTATGGCTTTTTTAACAAGTAGAGCAATTCTCTTCATTTTTGGATAAGTAAACAAAAATGTTTCGTATCATCGTTTTTTTTTATACCCGCTACTCATAGAGTAAAAGGGTATTATAACTTTGTTCAAACCGAAAATGTATGTAACAGGCAGAAGGAGACACCTCCGACCCCATAAAGTATATATATTCTGTCTGAGGATCAACAGCCGAGTCGATAAAGCCATGTCCGTCTGTCCGTCTGTCTGTCCGTTTTATTTTAGATTTTGACTTTGCATAAATATTATAAGTCCATAGCCTTTTAAGGTCAAAATATGATTGTAGCCGTTTTTTTTGTTCCGCAAATAAATGATGTACGAGCAGCTGGGTAGCGGGTATATTACAGCCGAGCACACTCGACTGTAGCTTTCTTACTTGTTTTTTTCTAATAACTCTTCTTTTTTTCGTAGTGCATTTGCATTAAAGTATGGCTTTTTTTGACAAGTAGAGCAATTCTCTTCATTTTTGGATAAGTGAACAAAAATGTTTCATATCATCGTTTTTTTTATACCCGCTACTCATGGAGTAGAAGGCTATTATAACTTTTTTCAAACCGAAAATGTGTGTAACAGGCAGAAGGAGACACCTCCGACCCCATAAAGTAAATATATTCTGGCTCAGGATCAACAGCCGAGTCGATATAGTCATGTCCGTCTATCCGTCTGTCTGTTTGTCCGTCTGTCCGTCTGTCTGTCCGTGTGAAAATCTAGATCTCAGCTATTATAAGAGCTAGATCTACCAAATTTGGTGACAGTATGTGTTATTATTGCACGCTGATCAAGTTTATTTTGGATTTTGGCCACGCCCCACTCCGCCCCTGTAAATCGAAAAAACATTGATTACAAGCGCAATTTTGATGACATATTGTTCATTTTCGGTTTACATGATAACTATAGCTAGCCACATGATCTCTGAAAATTTGGTAACAATCGGATAATAAACACAGAAGTTATTCAGCTTAACATTTTCCATAGCTGTAAGCAGCGCTACCGGCAGCGCAAATTCTTTATTTGTACAGGAAATAATAAGAATGCCTTACAATGCAAATTTTTGCAGTTGTTGGATACCAGCGTCAGTAGCTTAGTGGAAAAGCGATGAACTCCTGAACCGACAGGCCCGTAGATCGATTACCAGTTCATGCCGCTTAGGCTTTTTCGTTTTATACCCGCTACTCATAGAGTAGAAGGGTATTATAACTTTGTTCAAACCGAAAATGTATGTAACAGGCAGAAGGAGATATAAAGTATATATATTCTGGCTCAGGATCAACAGCCGATTCGATATAGCCATGTCCGTCTATCCGTCTGTCTGTTTGTCCGTCTGTCTGTCCGTGTGAAAATCTAGATCTCAGCTATTATAAGAGCTAGATCTATCAAATTTGGTGACAGTATGTGTTATTATTGCACGCTGATCAAGTTTATTTTGGATTTTGGCCACGCCCCACTCCGCCCCTGTATATCGAAAAAGCATTGATTACAAGCGCAATTTTGATGACATATTGTTCTTTTTCGGTTTACATGATAACTATAGCTAGCCACATGATCTCTGAAAATTTGGTAACAATCGGATAATAAACACAGAAGTTATTCAGCTTAACATTTTCCATAGCTGTAAGCAGCGGTACCGGCAGCGCAAATTCTTTATTTGTACAGGAATTAATAAGAATGCCTTACAATGCAAATTTTTGCAGTTGATGGATAGCAGCATCAGTAGCTTAGTGGAAAAGCGATGAACTCCTGACCGTCAGGCCCGTAGTTCGATTACCAGTTCATGCCGCTTAAGCTTTTTCGTTTTATACCCGCTACTCATAGAGTAGAAGTGTATTATAACCTTGTTCAAACCGAAAATGTATGTAACAGGCAGAAGGAGATATAAAGTATATATATTCTGGCTCAGGATCAACAGCCGATTCGGTATAGCCATGTCCGTCTGTCCGTCTTTCTGTCTGTCCGTCTGTCTGTCCGTGTGAAAATCTAGATCTCAGCTATTATAAGAGCTAGAACTACCAAATTTGGTGACAGTATGTGTTATTATTGAACGCTGATCAAGTTTATTTTGGATTTTGGCCACGCCCCCTTCCGCCCCTGTAAATCGAAAAAACATTGATTACAAGTGCAATTTTAATGACATATTGTTCATTTTCGGTTCACTTGATAATGAAAGCTAGCCAGATGATCTCTGAAAATTTGGTAACAATCGGATAATAAAGACAGAAGGTATTCAGCTTAACATTTTCCATAGCTGTAAGCAGCGGTGCCGGCAGCGCAAATTCTTTATTTGTACAGGAAATAACAAGAATGCCATACCATGCAAATTTTTCCAGTTGTTGGGTAACAGCGTCAGTAGCTTAGTGGAACAGCGATGAACTTCTAAGCCGATAGGCCTGTGGTTCGATTCCCAGTTCATGCCGCTTAAGCATTTTCTTTTTATACCCGCTACTCATAGAGTAGAAGGGTATTATAACTTTGTTCAAACCGAAAATGTATGTAACAGGTAGAAGGAGACACCTCCGACCCCATAAAGTATATATATTCTGGCTCAGGATCAACAGCCGATTCGATATAGCCATGTCCGTCTGTCCGTCTTTCTGTCTGTCCGTCTGTCTGTCCGTGTGAAAATCCAGATCTCAGCTATTATAAGAGCTAGAACTACCAAATTTGGTGACAGTATGTGTTATGCCGGCAGCGCTGCTTGCAGCATTGTGCCAAATCGAGTGTGCGTGTACGGTGGTGAAATGGGTTAAGTTGTAGACTGCAAAACGAACAGTACTATTATGCATTTACGGGTTCCAGTCCCGCCCGCATCAAAATTTAAATGTGTCCGTCTGTCCGTGTGCTGTCCGTGTAAAAATCCAGATCTCAGCTATTATAAGAGCTAGAACTACCAAATTTGGTGACAGTTAGTGTTATGCCGGCAGCGCTGCTTGCAGCATTGTGCCAAATCGTGTGTACGTGTACGGCGGTGAAATGGGTTAAGTTGTAGACTGCAAAACGAACAGTACTATTATGCATTTACGGGTTCCAGTTCCGCCCGCATCAAAATTTAAATGTGTCCGTCTGTCCGTGTGCTGTCCGTGTGAAAATCTAGATCTCAGCTATTATAAGAGCTAGAACTACCAAATTTGGTGACAGTATGTGTTATTATTGCACGCTGATAAAGTTTATTTTGGATTTTGGCCACGCCCCTTCCGCCTCTGTAAATAAAAAAATATGATTACAAGCGCAATTTCGATGCCATATTGTTCATTTTCGGTTTATATGATAACTATATAGCTAGCCAGATGATCTGCGAAAATTTGGTAACAATCGGATAATAAACACAGAAGTTATTCAGCTTAACGTTTTCCATAGCTGTAAGCAGCGCTGCCGGCAGCGCAAATTCTTTATTTGTACAGGAAATAATAAGAATGCCTTACAATGCAAATTTTTGCAGTTGTTGGATAGCAGCGTCAGTAGCTTAGTGGAAAAGCGATGAACTCCTGAACCGACAGGCCCGTAGATCGATTACTAGTTCATGCCGCTTAGGCTTTTTCGTTTTATACCCGCTACTCATAGAGTAGAAGGGTATTATAACTTTGTTCAAACCGAAAATGTATGTAACAGGCAGAAGGAGACATAAAGTACATATATTCTGGCTCAGGATCAACAGCCGATTCGATATAGCCATGTCCGTCTGTCCGTCTGTCTGTCCGTCTGTCTGTCCGTCTGTCGGTCCGTGTGAAAATCTAGAACTCAGCTATTATAAGAGCTATGACTACCAAATTTGGTGACAATATGTGTTATTATTGCACGCTGATCAAGTTTATTTTGGATTTTGGCCACGCCCCCTTCCGCCCCCGTAAATCGAAAAAACATTGATTACAAGCGCAATTTTAATGACATATTGTTCATTTTCGGTTCACTTGATAATGAAAGCTAGCCAGATGATCTCTGAAAATTTGGTAACAATCGGATAATAAACACAGAAGTTATTCAGCTTAACATTTTCCATAGCTGTAAGCAGCGCTGCCGGCAGCGCAAATTCTTTATTTGTACAGGAAATAACAAGAATGCCATACCATGCAAATTTTTCCAGTTGTTGGATAACAGCGTCAGTAGCTTAGTGGAACAGCGATGAACTTCTAAGCCGACAGGCCTGTGGTTCGATTCCCAGTTCATGCCGCTTAAGCATTTTCTTTTTATACCCGCTACTCATAGAGTAGAAGGGTATTATAACTTTGTTCAAACCGAAAATGTATGTAACAGGTAGAAGGAGACACCTCCGACCCCATAAAGTATATATATTCTGGGTCAGGATCAACAGCCGAGTCGACATAGCCATGTCCGTCTGTCCGTCTGTCTGTCTGTCCGTCTGTCTGTCCGTGTGAAAATCCAGATCTCAGCTGTTATAAGAGCTAGAACTACCAAATTTGGTGACAGTATGTGTTATGCCGGCAGCGCTGCTTGCAGCATTGTGCCAAATCGAGTGTGCGTGTACGGCGGTGAAATGGGTTAAGTTGTAGACTGCAAAACGAACAGTACTATTATGCATTTACGGGTTCCAGTCCCGCCCGCATCAAAATTTAAATGTGTCCGTCTGTCCGTGTGCTGTCCGTGTGAAAATCTAGATCTCAGCTATTATAAGAGCTAGAACTACCAAATTTGGTGACAGTATGTGTTATGCCGGCAGCGCTGCTTGCAGCATTGTGCCAAATCGTGTGTACGTGTACGGCGGTGAAATGGGTTAAGTTGTAGACTGCAAAACGAACAGTACTATTATGCATTTACGGGTTCCAGTTCCGCCCGCATCAAAATTTAAATGTGTCCGTCTGTCCGTCTGTCCGTGTGCTGTCCGTGTGAATATCTAGATCTCAGCTATTATAAGAGCTAGAACTACCAAATTTGGTGACAGTATGTGTTATTATTGCACGCTGATAAAGTTTATTATGGATTTTGGCCACGCCCCTTCCGCCTCTGTAAATAAAAAAAATATGATTACAAGCGCAATTTCGATGCCATATTGTTCATTTTCCGTTTATATGATAACTATATAGCTAGCCAGATGATCTCCGAAAATTTGGTAACAATCGGATAATAAACACAGAAGTTATTCAGCTTAACGTTTTCCATAGCTGTAAGCAGCGCTGCCGGCAGCGCAAATTCTTTATTTGTACAGGAAATAATAAGAATGCCTTACAATGCAAATTTTTGCAGTTGTTGGATAGCAGCGTCAGTAGCTTAGTGGAAAAGCGATGAACTCCTGAACCGACAGGCCCGTAGATCGATTACCAGTTCATGCCGCTTAGGCTTTTTCGTTTTATACCCGCTACTCATAGAGTAGAAGGGTATTATAACTTTGTTCAAACCGAAAATGTATGTAACAGGCAGAAGGAGATATAAAGTATATATATTCTGGCTCAGGATCAACAGCCGATTCGATATAGCCATGTCCGTCTGTCCGTCTGTCTGTCCGTCTGTCTGTCCGTGTGAAACTCTAGAACTCAGCTATTATAAGAGCTATGACTACCAAATTTGGTGACAATATGTGTTATTATTGCACGCTGATCAAGTTTATTTTGGATTTTGGGCACGCCCCCTTCCGCCCCCGTAAATCGAAAAAACATTGATTACAAGCGCAATTTTGATGCCATATTGTTCATTTTCGGTTAACATGATAACTATAGCTAGCCATATGATCTCTGAAAATGTGTGCAAAAATGTTTTTTTTTTTTATTTTAGATTTTGACTTTGCATAAATATTATAAGTCCATAGCCTTTTAAGGTCAAAATATGATTGTAGCCGTTTTTTTTGTTCCGCAAATAAATGATGTACGAGCAGCTGGGTAGCGGGTATATTACAGTCGAGCACACTCGACTGTAGCTTTCTTACTTGTTTTTTTCTAATAACTCTTCTTTTTTTCGTAGTGCATTTGCATTAAAGTATGGCTTTTTTTGACAAGTAGAGCAATTCTCTTCATTTTTGGATAAGTGAACAAAAATGTTTCATTTCATCGTTTTTTTTATACTCGCTACTCATAGTGTAGAAGGGTATTATAACTTTTTTCAAACCGAAAATGTATGTAACAGGCAGAAGGAGACACCTCCGACCCCATAAAGTATATATATTCTGGCTCACGATCAACAACCGAGTCGATATAGCCATGTCCGTCTATCCGTCTGTCTGTTTGTCCGTCTGTCTGTCCGTGTGAAAATCTAGATCTCAGCTATTATAAGAGCTAGATCCATCAAATTTGGTGACAGTATGTGTTATTATTGCACGCTGATCAAGTTTATTTTGGATTTTGGCCACGCCTCCGCCCCTGTAAATCGAAAAAGCATTGATTACAAGCGCAATTTTGATGACATATTGTTCTCTGAAAATTTGGTAACAATCGGATAATAAACACAGAAGTTATTCAGCTTAACATTTTCCATAGCTGTAAGCAGCGGTACCGGCAGCGCAAATTCTTTGTTTGTACAGGAATTAATAAGAATGCCTTACAATGCAAATTTTTGCAGTTGATGGATAGCAGCGTCAGTAGCTTAGTGGAAAAGCGATGAACTCCTGAACGGACAGGCCCGTAGTTTGATTACCAGTTCATGCCGCTTAAGCTTTTTCGTTTTATACCCGCTACTCATAGAGTAGAAGGGTATTATAACTTTGTTCAAACCGAAAATGTATGTAACAGGCAGAAGGAGATATAAAGTATATATATTCTGGCTCAGGATCAACAGCCGATTCGATATAACCATGTCCGTCTGTCCGTCTTTCTGTCTGTCCGTGTGGAAATCTAGATCTCAGCTATTATAAGAGCTAGAACTACCAAATTTGGTGACAGTATGTGTTATTATTGTACGCTGATTAAGTTTATTTTGGATTTTGGCCACGCCCCCTTCCGCCCCTGTAAATCGAAAAAACATTGATTACAAGCGCAATTTTAATGACATATTATTCATTTTCGGTTCACTTGATAATGAAAGCTAGCCAGATGATCTCTGAAAATTTGGTAACAACCGGATGATAAAGACAGAAGTTATTCAGCTTAACATTTTCCATAGCTGTAAGCAGCGCTGCCGGCAGCGCAAATTCTTTATTTGTACAGGAAATAATAAGAATGCCATACCATGCAAATTTTTCCAGTTGTTGGATAACAGCGTCAGTAGCTTAGTGGAACAGCGATGAACTCCTAAGCCGACAGGCCCGTGGTTCGATTCCCAGTTCATGCCGCTTAAGCATTTTCTTTTTATACCCGCTACTCATAGAGTAGAAGGGTATTATAACTTTGTTCAAACCGAAAATGTATGTAACAGGTAGAAGGAGACACCTCTGACCCCATAAAGTATATATAATCTGGGTCAGGATCAACAGCCGAGTCGACATAGCCATGTCCGTCTGTCCGTCTGTCTGTCTGTCCGTCTGTCTGTCCGTGTGAAAATCCAGATCTCAGCTATTATAAGAGCTAGAACTACCAAATTTGGTGACAGTATGTGTTATGCCGGCAGCGCTGCTTGCAGCATTGTGCCGAATCGTATGTGCGTGTATGGCGGTGAAATGGGTTAAGTTGTAGACTGCAAAACGAACAGTACTATTATGCATTTACGGGTTCCAGTTCCGCCCGCATCAAAATTTAAATGTGTCCGTCTGTCCGTCTGTCCGTGTGCTGTCCGTGTGAAAATCTAGATCTCAGCTATTATAAGAGCTAGAACTACCAAACTTGGTGACAGTATGTGTTATTATTGCACGCTGATAAAGTTTATTTTGGATTTTGGCCACGCCCCTTCCGCCTCTGTAAATAAAAAAATATGATTACAAGCGCAATTTTGATGCCATATTGTTCATTTTCGGTTTATATGATAACTATATAGCTAGCCAGATGATCTCTGAAAATTTGGTAACAATCGGATAATAAACACAGAAGTTATTCAGCTTAACATTTTCCATAGCTGTAAGCAGCGGTACCGGCAGCGCAAATTCTTTATTTGTACAGGAATTAATAAGAATGCCTTACAATGCAAATTTTTGCAGTTGATGGATAGCAGCGTCAGTAGCTTAGTGGAAAAGCGACGAACTCCTGAACGGACAGGCCCGTAGTTCGATTACCAGTTCTTGCCGCTTAAGCTTTTTCGTTTTATACCCGCTACTCATAGAGTAGAAAGGTATTATATATATAAGGGTAGATATATAAGGGTAGATATATAAGGGTAGATCTCAGCTATTATAAGAGCTAGAACTACCAAATTTGGTGACAGTATGTGTTATTATTGTACGCTGATCAAGTTTATTTTGGATTTTGGCCACGCCCCCTTCCGCCCCTGTAAATCGAAAAAACATTGATTACAAGCGCAATTTTAATGACATATTGTTCATTTTCGGTTCACTTGATAATGAAAGCTAGCCAGATGATCTCTGAAAATTTGGTAACAATCGGATAATAAAGACAGAAGTTATTCAGCTTAACATTTTCCATAGCTGTAAGCAGCGCTGCCGGCAGCGCAAATTCTTTATTTGTACAGGAAATAACAAGAATGCCATACCATGCAAATTTTTCCAGTTGTTGGATAACAGCGTCAGTAGCTTAGTGGAACAGCGATGAACTTCTAAGCCGACAGGCCTGTGGTTCGATTCCCAGTTCATGCCGCTTAAGCATTTTCTTTTTATACCCGCTACTCATAGAGTAGAAGGGTATTATAACTTTGTTCAAACCGAAAATGTATGTAACAGGTAGAAGGAGACACCTCCGACCCCATAAAGTATATATATTCTGGGTCAGGATCAACAGCCGAGTCGACATAGCCATGTCCGTCTGTCCGTCTGTCTGTCTGTCCGTCTGTCTGTCCGTGTGAAAATCCAGATCTCAGCTATTATAAGAGCTAGAACTACCAAATTTGGTGACAGTATGTGTTATGCCGGCAGCGCTGCTTGCAGCATTGTGCCAAATCGAGTGTGCGTGTACGGCGGTGAAATGGGTTAAGTTGTAGACTGCAAAACGAACAGTACTATTATGCATTTACGGGTTCCAGTCCCGCCCGCATCAAAATTTAAATGTGTCCGTCTGTCCGTGTGCTGTCCGTGTGAAAATCTAGATCTCAGCTATTATAAGAGCTAGAACTACCAAATTTGGTGACAGTATGTGTTATGCCGGCAGCGCTGCTTGCAGCATTGTGCCAAATCGTGTGTACGTGTACGGCGGTGAAATGGGTTAAGTTGTAGACTGCAAAACGAACAGTACTATTATGCATTTACGGGTTCCAGTTCCGCCCGCATCAAAATTTAAATGTGTCCGTCTGTCCGTCTGTCCGTGTGCTGTCCGTGTGAAAATCTAGATCTCAGCTATTATAAGAGCTAGAACTACCAAATTTGGTGACAGTATGTGTTATTATTGCACGCTGATAAAGTTTATTATGGATTTTGGCCACGCCCCTTCCGCCTCTGTAAATAAAAAAATATGATTACAAGCGCAATTTCGATGCCATATTGTTCATTTTCCGTTTATATGATAACTATATAGCTAGCCAGATGATCTCCGAAAATTTGGTAACAATCGGATAATAAACACAGAAGTTATTCAGCTTAACGTTTTCCATAGCTGTAAGCAGCGCTGCCGGCAGCGCAAATTCTTTATTTATACAGGAAATAATAAGAATGCCTTACAATGCAAATTTTTGCAGTTGTTGGATAGCAGCGTCAGTAGCTTAGTGGAAAAGCGATGAACTCCTGAACCGACAGGCCCGTAGATCGATTACCAGTTCATGCCGCTTAGGCTTTTTCGTTTTATACCCGCTACTCATAGAGTAGAAGGGTATTATAACTTTGTTCAAACCGAAAATGTATGTAACAGGCAGAAGGAGATATAAAGTATATATATTCTGGCTCAGGATCAACAGCCGATTCGATATAGCCATGTCCGTCTGTCCGTCTGTCTGTCCGTCTGTCTGTCCGTCTGTCTGTCCGTGTGAAACTCTAGAACTCAGCTATTATAAGAGCTATGACTACCAAATTTGGTGACAATATGTGTTATTATTGCACGCTGATCAAGTTTATTTTGGATTTTGGGCACGCCCCCTTCCGCCCCCGTAAATCGAAAAAACATTGATTACAAGCGCAATTTTGATGCCATATTGTTCATTTTCGGTTAACATGATAACTATAGCTAGCCATATGATCTCTGAAAATGTGTGCAAAAATGTTTTTTTTTTTTTATTTTAGATTTTGACTTTGCATAAATATTATAAGTCCATAGCCTTTTAAGGTCAAAATATGATTGTAGCCGTTTTTTTTGTTCCGCAAATAAATGATGTACGAGCAGCTGGGTAGCGGGTATATTACAGTCGAGCACACTCGACTGTAGCTTTCTTACTTGTTTTTTTCTAATAACTCTTCTTTTTTTCGTAGTGCATTTGCATTAAAGTATGGCTTTTTTTGACAAGTAGAGCAATTCTCTTCATTTTTGGATAAGTGAACAAAAATGTTTCATTTCATCGTTTTTTTTATACTCGCTACTCATAGAGTAGAAGGGTATTATAACTTTTTTCAAACCGAAAATGTATGTAACAGGCAGAAGGAGACACCTCCGACCCCATAAAGTATATATATTCTGGCTCAGGATCAACAACCGAGTCGATATAGCCATGTCCGTCTATCCGTCTGTCTGTTTGTCCGTCTGTCTGTCCGTGTGAAAATCTAGATCTCAGCTATTATAAGAGCTAGATCCATCAAATTTGGTGACAGTATGTGTTATTATTGCACGCTGATCAAGTTTATTTTGGATTTTGGCCACGCCTCCGCCCCTGTAAATCGAAAAAGCATTGATTACAAGCGCAATTTTGATGACATATTGTTCTCTGAAAATTTGGTAACAATCGGATAATAAACACAGAAGTTATTCAGCTTAACATTTTCCATAGCTGTAAGCAGCGGTACCGGCAGCGCAAATTCTTTGTTTGTACAGGAAATAATAAGAATGCCTTACAATGCAAATTTTTGCAGTTGATGGATAGCAGCGTCAGTAGCTTAGTGGAAAAGCGATGAACTCCTGAACGGACAGGCCCGTAGTTTGATTACCAGTTCATGCCGCTTAAGCTTTTTCGTTTTATACCCGCCACTCATAGAGTAGAAGGGTATTATAACTTTGTTCAAACCGAAAATGTATGTAACAGGCAGAAGGAGATATAAAGTATATATATTCTGGCTCAGGATCAACAGCCGATTCGATATAACCATGTCCGTCTGTCCGTCTTTCTGTCTGTCCGTCTGTCTGTCCGTGTGGAAATCTAGATCTCAGCTATTATAAGAGCTAGAACTACCAAATTTGGTGACAGTATGTGTTATTATTGTACGCTGATTAAGTTTATTTTGGATTTTGGCCACGCCCCCTTCCGCCCCTGTAAATCGAAAAAACATTGATTACAAGCGCAATTTTAATGACATATTATTCATTTTCGGTTCACTTGATAATGAAAGCTAGCCAGATGATCTCTGAAAATTTGGTAACAACCGGATAATAAAGTGGAACAGCGATGAACTCCTAAGCCGACAGGCCCGTGGTTCGATTCCCAGTTCATGCCGCTTAAGCATTTTCTTTTTATACCCGCTACTCATAGAGTAGAAGGGTATTATAACTTTGTTCAAACCGAAAATGTATGTAACAGGTAGAAGGAGACACCTCTGACCCCATAAAGTATATATAATCTGGGTCAGGATCAACAGCCGAGTCGACATAGCCATGTCCGTCTGTCCGTCTGTCTGTCTGTCCGTCTGTCTGTCCGTGTGAAAATCCAGATCTCAGCTATTATAAGAGCTAGAACTACCAAATTTGGTGACAGTATGTGTTATGCCGGCAGCGCTGCTTGCAGCATTGTGCCGAATCGTATGTGCGTGTACGGCGGTGAAATGGGTTAAGTTGTAGACTGCAAAACGAACAGTACTATTATGCATTTACGGGTTCCAGTCCCGCCCGCATCAAAATTTAAATGTGTCCGTCTGTCCGTCTGTCCGTGTGCTGTCCGTGTGAAAATCTAGATCTCAGCTATTATAAGAGCTAGAACTACCAAATTTGGTGACAGTATGTGTTATTATTGCACGCTGATCAAGTTTATTTTGGATTTTGGCCACGCCCCCTAGCGCCCCTGTAAATCGAAAAAAATTGATTACAAGCCCAATTTTGATGCCATATTGTTCATTTTCGGTTTATATGATAACTATAGCTAGCCATATGATCTCTGAAAAAGTGTGCAAAAATGTTTTTATTTTTATACCCGCTACTCATAGAGTAGAAGGGTATTATAACTTTGCTCAAACCGAAAATGTATGTAACAGGCAGAAGGAGACCCCTCCGACCCTATAAAGTATATATATTCTGGCTCAGGATCAACAGCCGAGTCGATATAGCCATGTCGGTCTGTCCGTCTGTCTGTCCGTGTGAAAATCTAGATCTCAGCTATTATAAGAGTTAGAACCACCAAATTTCGTGACAGTATGTGTTATTATTGCACGCTGATAATGTTTATTTTGGATTTTGGCCACGCCTCCTTCCGCCTCTGTAAATAAAAAAAAAAACGATTACAAGCGCAATTTTGATGCCATATTGTTTATTTTCGGTTTATATGATAACTACATAGCTAGCCAGATGATCTCCGAAAATTTGGTAACAATCGGATAATAAACACAGAAGTCATTCAGCTTAACGTTTTCCATAGCTGTAAGCAGCGCTGCCGGCAGCGCAAATTCTTTGTTTGTACAGGAAATAATAAGAATGCCTTACAATGCAAATTTTTGCAGTTGTTGGATAACACCGTCAGTAGCTTAGTGGAAAAGCGATGAACTCCTGAACCGACAGGCCCGTAGTTCGATTACCAGTTCTTGCCGCTTAAGCTTTTTCGTTTTATACCCGCTACTCATAGAGTAGAAAGGTATTATATATATAAGGGTAGATATATAAGGGTAGATCTCAGCTATTATAAGAGCTAGAACTACCAAATTTGGTGACAGTATGTGTTATTATTGCACGCTGATCAAGTTTATTTTGGATTTTGGCCACGCCCCCTTCCGCCCCTGTAAATCGAAAAAACATTGATTACAAGCGCAATTTTAATGACATATTATTCATTTTCGGTTCACTTGATAATGAAAGCTAGCCAGATGATCTCTGAAAATTTGGTAACAACCGGATAATAAAGACAGAAGTTATTCAGCTTAACATTTTCCATAGCTGTAAGCAGCGCTGCCGGCAGCGCAAATTCTTTATTTGTACAGGAAATAATAAGAATGCCTTACAATGCAAATTTTTGCAGTTGTTGGATAGCAGCATCAGTAGCTTAGTGGAAAAGCTATGAACTCCTGAAACGGAAGGCCCGTGGTTCGATTCCCAGTTCATGCCGCTTAAGCTTGTTCTTTTTATTTTTTTTTTGTAAGAACTTTTACTTTAATTTTTGAATGTGCATTAATTGGTGGTCATGCATTTTATTTAAAATTTTTTTTAATGGCTCACAATGAACTTAGTTAACAAGTGGAGAAGTGGCAGTCTCTTAAATCAGCTGTGTGCGATTGTTAGACAGCAGCTTTTTGTTATATCTTTTTATTTTTATTATACCCGCTACTCATAGAGTAGAAAGGTATTATAACTTTGTTCAAACCGAAAATGTGTGTAACAGGCAGAAGGAGACACCTCCGACCCCATAAAGTATATATATTCTGGTTTAGGATCAACAGCCGAGTCGACATAGCCATGTCCGTCTGTCCGTCTGTCTGTCCGGCTGTCCGTCTGTCTGTCCATGTGAAAATCTAGATCTCAGCTATTATAAGAGCTAGAACTACCAAATTTGGTGACAGGATGTGTTATTATTGCACGCTGATCAAGTTTATTTTGGATTTTGGCCACGCCCCCTTTCGCCCCTGTAGCTGTAAGCAGCGCTGCCAGTAGCGCAAATTCTTTATTTGTACAGGAAAGAACAAGAATGCCATACAATGCAAATTTTTACAGTTGTTGGATAACAGCGTCAGTAGCTTAGTGGAACAGCGATGAACTCCTAAGCCGACAGGCCCGTGGTTCGATTCCCAGTTCATGCCGCTTAAGCTTTTTATACCCGCTACTCATAGAGTAGAAGGGTATTATAACTTTTTTCAAACCGAAAATGTATGTAACAGGCAGAAGGAGACACCTCCGACCCCATAAAGTAGATATATTCTGGCTCAGGATCAACAGCCGAGTCGATATAGCCATGTCTGTCTGTCCGTCTGTCTGTCCGTGTAAAAATCCAGATCTCAGCGATTATAAAAGCTAGAACTACCAAATTTGGTGACAGTATGTGTTATCATTGCACGCTGTTCAAGTTTATTTTGGATTTTGGCCACGCCCCCTTCCGCCCCCGTAAATCGAAAAAACATTGATTACAAGCGCGATTTTGATGCCATATTATTCATTTTCGGTTTACATGATAACTATAGCTAGCCAGATGGTCTCTGAAAATTTAATACCAATTGGATAATAAACACAGCTTAACGTTTTCCATAGCTGTAAGCAGCGCTGCCGGCAGCGCTGCTTGCAGCATTGTGCTGATTCGTGTGTGCGTGTACGGTGGTGAAATGGGTTAAGTTGTGGACTGCAAAACGAACAGTACTATTATGCATTTACGGGTTCGAGTCTCGCCCGCATCAAAAATTAAATGTGTGCAAATATGTTTTTATACCCGCTACTCATAGAGTAGAAGGGTATTATAACTTTGTTCAAACCGAAAATGTATTTAACAGGCAGAAGGAGACACCTCCGACCCCATAAAGTATATATACTCTGGCTCAGAATCAACAGCTGAGTCGACATACCCATGTCCGTCTTTTTGTCTGTCCGTCTGTCTGTCCGTGTGAAAATTTAGATCTCAGCTATTATAAAAGCTAGAACTACCAAATTTGGTGACAGTATGTGTTATTGATGCACGCTGATCAAGTTTATTTTGGATTTTGGCCACGCCCCTTTCCGCCTCTGTAAATTAAAAAAATGATTACAAGCGCAATTTTGATGCCATATTGTTCATTTTCGGTTTATATGATAACTACATAGCTAGACAGATGATCTCTGAAAATTTGGTAACAATCGGATAATAAACACAGAAGTCATTCAGCTTAACGTTTTCCATAGCTGTAAGCAGCGCTGCCGGCAGCGCAAATTCTTTGTTTGTACAGGAAATAATAAGAATGCCTTACAATGCAAATTTTTGCAGTTGTTGGATAACACCGTCAGTAGCTTAGTGGAAAAGCGATGAACTCCTGAACCGACAGGCCCGTAGTTCGATTACCAGTTCATGCCGCTTAAGCTTTTTATACCCGCTACTCATAGAGTAGAAGGGTATTATAATTTTTTATACCCGCTACTCATAGAGTAGAAGGGTATTATAACTTTGTTCAAACCGAAAATGTATGTAACAGGCAGAAGGAGACACCTCCGACCCCATAAAGTATATATACTCTGGCTCAGGATCAACAGCCGAGTCGATATAACCATGTCCGTCTTTTTGTCTGTCCGTCTGTCTGTCCGTGTGAAAATCTAGATCTCAGCTATTATAAAAGCTAGAACTACCAAATTTGGTGACAGTATGTGTTATTATTGCACGCTGTTCACGTTTATTTTGGATTTTAGCCACGCCCCCTTCCGCCCCCGTAAATCGAAAAAACATTGATTACAAGCGCAATTTTGATGCCATATTGTTCATTTTCGGTTTACATGATAACTATAGCTAGCCAGATGGTCTCTGAAAATTTTATACCAATCGGATAATAAACACAGCTTAACGAAAATTCTTTATTTGTACAGGAAATAATAAGAATGCCTTACAATGCAAATTTTTGCAGTTGTTGCGCTGCTTGCAGCATTGTGCCGAATTGTGTGTGTGCGTGTACGGTGGTGAAATGGCTTAAGGTGTGGACTGCAAAACGAACAGTACTATTATGCATTTACGGGTTCGAGTCCCGCCCGCATCAAAAATTAAATGTGTGCAAAAATGTTTTTTTTTTTTATTTTATATTTTGACTTTGCATAAATATTATAAGTCCATAGCCTTTTACGATCAAAATATGATTGTAGCCGTTTTTTTGTTCCGCAACTAAATTATGTACAAGCAGCTGGGTAGCGGGTATATTACAGTCGAGCAAACTCGACTGTAGCTTTCTTACTTGTTATTTTAGATTTTGATTTTGCATACATATTATAAGTCCATAGCCTTTTACGGTCAAAATATGATTGTAGCCGTTTTTTTTGTTCCGCAAATAATTGATGTACGAGCAGCTGGGTAGCGGGTATATTACAGTCGAGCACACTCGACTGTAGCTTTCTTACTTGTTCTTTTTATACCCGCTACTCATAGAGTAGAAGGGTATTATAACTTTTTTCAAACCGAAAATGTATGTAACAGGCAGAAGGAGACACCTCCGACCCTATAAAGTAGATATATTCTGGCTCAGGATCAACAGCCGAGTCGACATAGCCATGTCTGTCTGTCCGTCTGTCTGTCCGTGTGAAAATCTAGATCTCAGCGATTATAAAAGCTAGAACTACCATATTTGGTGACAGTATGTGTTATCATTGCACGCTGTTCAAGTTTATTGTGGATTTTGGCCACGCCCCCGTCCGCCCCCGTAAATCGAAAAAACATTGATTACAAGCGCAATTTTGATGCCATATTATTCATTTTCGGTTTACATGATAACTATAGCTAGCCAGATGGTCTCTGAAAATTTAATACCAATCGGATAATAAACACAGCTTAATGTTTTCCATAGCTGCCGGCAGCGCTGCTTGCAGCATTGTGCTGAATCGTGTGTGCGTTTACGGTGGTGAAATGGGTTAAGTTGTGGACTGCAAAACGAACAGTACTATTATGCATTTACGGGTTTGAGTCTCGCCCGCATCAAAAATTAAATGTGTGCAAATATGTTTTTATACCCGCTACTCATAGAGTAGAAGGGTATTATAACTTTGTTCAAACCGAAAATGTATGTAACAGGCAGAAGGAGACACCTCCGACCCAATAAAGTATATATACTCTGGCTCAGGATCAACAGCTGAGTCGATATAGCCATGTCCGTCTTTTTGTCTGTCCGTCTGTCTGTCCGTGTGAAAATCTAGATCTCAGCTATTATAAAAGCTAGAACTACCAAATTTGGTGACAGTATGTGTTATTATTGCACGCTGTTCAAGTTTATTTTGGATTTTGGCCACGCCCCCTTCCGCCCCCGTAAATCGAAAAAACATTGATTACAAGCGCAATTTTGATGCCATATTGTTCATTTTCGGTTTACATGATAACTATAGCTAGACAGATGGTCTCTGAAAATTTAATACCAATCGGATAATAAACACAGCTTAACGTAAATTCTTTATTTGTACAGGAAATAATAAGAATGCCTTACAATGCAAATTTTTGCAGTTGTTGGATAGCAGCGTCAGTAGCTTAGTGGAAAAGCGATGAACTCCTGAACCGAAAGGCCCGTGGTTCGATTCCCAGTTCATGCCACTAAAGCTTTTTATACCCACTACTCATGGAGTAGAAGGGTATTATAACTTTGTTCAAATCGAAAATGTATGTAACAGGCAGAAGGAGACACCTCCGACCCCATAAAGTATATATATTCTGGCTCAGGATCAACAGCCGAGTCGATATAGCCATGTCCGTCTGTCCGTCTGTCTGTCCGTGTGAAAATCTAGATCTCAGCGATTATAAAAGCTAGAACTACCAAATTTGGTGACAGTATGTGTTATCATTGCACGCTGTTCAAGTTTATTTTGGATTTTGGCCACGCCCCCTTCCGCCCCCGTAAATCGAAAAAACATTGATTACAAGCGCAATTTTGATGCCATTTTATTCATTTTCGGTTTACATGATAACTATAGCTAGCCAGATGGTCTCTGAAAATTTAATACCAATCGGATAATAAACACAGCTTAACGTTTTCCATAGCTGCCGGCAGCGCTGCTTGCAGCATTGTGCTGAATCGTGTGTGCGTGTACGGTGGTGAAATGGGTTAAGTTGTGGACTGCAAAACGAACAGTACTATTATGCATTTACGGGTTCGAGTTTCGCCCGCATCAAAAATAAAATGTGTGCAAATATGTTTTTATACCCGCTACTCATAGAGTAGAAGGGTATTATAACTTTGTTCAAACCGAAAATGTATTTAACAGGCAGAAGGAGACACCTCCGACCCAATAAAGTATATATACTCTGGCTCAGGATCAACAGCTGAGTCGATATAGCCATGTCCGTCTTTTTGTCTGTCCGTCTGTCTGTCCGTCTGTCTGTCCGTGTGAAAATCTAGATCTCAGCTATTATAAAAGCTAGAACTACCAAATTTGGTGACAGTATGTGTTATTGATGCACGCTGATCAAGTTTATTTTGGATTTTGGCCACGCCCCCTTCCGCCCTTGTAAATCGAAAAAAAATTGATTACAAGCGCAATTTTGATGCCATATTGTTCATTTTTGGTTTATATGATAACTATAGCTAGCCAGATGATCTGGTAACAATCGGATAATAAACACAGAAGTTATTCAGCTTAACGTTTTCCATAGCTGTAAGCAGCGCTGCCGGCAGCGTAAATTCTTTATTTGTACAGGAAATAATAAGAATGCCTTACAATGCAAATTTTTGCAGTTGTTGGATAACAGCGTCAGTAGCTTAGTAGAAAAGCGATGAACTCCTGAACCGACAGGCCCGTAGTTCGATTACCAATTCATGCCGCTTAAGCTTTTTATACCCGCTACTCATAGAGTAGAAGGGTATTATAATTTTTTATACCCGCTACTCATAGAGTAGAAGGGTATTATAACTTTGTTCAAACCGAAAATGTATGTAACAGGCAGAAGGAGACACCTCCGACCCCATAAAGTATATATACTCTGGCTCAGGATCAACAGCCGAGTCGATATAGCCATGTCCGTCTTTTTGTCTGTCCGTCTGTCTGTCCGTGTGAAAATCTAGATCTCAGCTATTATAAAAGCTAGAACTACCAAATTTGGTGACAGTATGTGTTATTATTGCACGCTGTTCAAGTTTATTTTGGATTTTGGCCACGCCCCCTTCCGCCCCCGTAAATCGGAAAAACATTGATTACAAGCGCAATTTTGATGCCATATTGTTCATTTTCGGTTTACATGATAACTATAGCTAGCCAGATGGTCTCTGAAAATTTAATACCAATCGGATAATAAACACAGCTTAACGTAAATTCTTTATTTGTACAGGAAATAATAAGAATGCCTTACAATGCAAATTTTTGCAGTTGTTGCGCTGCTTGCAGCATTGTGCCGAATTGTGTGTGCGTGTTCGGTGGTGAAATGGCTTAAGTTGTGGACTGCAAAACGAACAGTACTATTATGCATTTACGGGTTCGAGTCCCGCCCGCATCAAAAATTAAATGTGTGCAAAAATGTTTTTTTTTTTTATTTTATATTTGGACGTTGCATAAATATTATAAGTCCATAGCCTTTTACGATCAAAATATGATTGTAGCCGTTTTTTTGTTCCGCAACTAAATTATGTACAAGCAGCTGGGTAGCGGGTATATTACAGTCGAGCAAACTCGACTGTAGCTTTCTTACTTGTTATTTTAGATTTTGATTTTGCATACATATTATAAGTCCATAGCCTTTTACGGTCAAAATATGATTGTAGCCGTTTTTTTTGTTCCGCAAATAAATGATGTACGAGCAGCTGGGTAGCGGGTATATTACAGTCGAGCACACTCGACTGTAGCTTTTTTACTTGTTCTTTTTATACCCGCTACTCATAGAGTAGAAGGGTATTATAACTTTATTCAAACCGAAAATGTATGTAACAGGCAGAAGGAGACACCTCCGACCCTATAAAGTAGATATATTCTGGCTCAGGATCAACAGCCGAGTCGACATAGCCATGTCTGTCTGTCCGTCTGTCTGTCCGTGTGAAAATCTAGATCTCAGCGATTATAAAAGCTAGAACTACCAAATTTGGTGACAGTATGTGTTATCATTGCACGCTGTTCAAGTTTATTTTGGATTTTGGCCACGCCCCCTCCCGCCCCCGTAAATCGAAAAAACATCGATTACAAGCGCAATTTTGATGCCATATTATTCATTTTCGGTTTACATGATAACTATAGCTAGCCAGATGGTCTCTGAAAATTTAATACCAATCGGATAATAAACACAGCTTAACGTTTTCCATAGCTGCCGGCAGCGCTGCTTGCAGCATTGTGCTGAATCGTGTGTGCGTGTACGGTGGTGAAATGGGTTAAGTTGTGGACTGCAAAACGAACAGTACTATTATGCATTTACAGGTTCGAGTCTCGCCCGCATCAAAACTTAAATGTGTGCAAATATGTTTTTATACCCGCTACTCATAGAGTAGAAGGGTATTATAACTTTGTTCAAACCGAAAATGTATGTAACAGGCAGAAGGAGACACCTCCGACCCAATAAAGTATATATACTCTGGCTCAGGATCAACAGCTGAGTCGATATAGCCATGCCCGTCTTTTTGTCTGTCCGTCTGTCTGTCCGTGTGAAAATCTAGATCTCAGCTATTATAAAAGCTAGAACTACCAAATTTGGTGACAGTATGTGTTATTATTGCACGCTGATCAAGTTTATTTTGGATTTTGGCCACGCCCCTTCCGCCCCTGTAAATCGAAAAAAAATTGATTACAAGCGCAATTTTGATGCAATATTGTTCATTTTCGGTTTACATGATAAATATAGCTAGGCAGATGATCTCTGAAAATTTGGTAACAATCGGATAATAAACACAGAAGTTATTCAGCTTAACATTTTCCATAGCTATAAGCAGCGCTGCCGGCAGCGCAAATTCTTTATTTGTACAGGAAATAATAAGAATGCCTTACAATGCAAATTTTTGCAGTTGTTGGATAACAGCGTCAGTAGCTTAGTAGAAAAGCGATGAACTCCTGAACCGACAGGCCCGTAGTTCGATTACCAATTCATGCCGCTTAAGCTTTTTATACCCGCTACTCATAGAGTAGAAGGGTATTATTTTTTATACCCGCTACTCATAGAGTAGAAGGGTATTATAACTTTGCTCAAACCGAAAATGTATGTAACAGGCAGAAGGAGACACCTCCGACCCCATAAAGTATATATACTCTGGCTCAGGATCAACAGCCGAGTCGATATAGCCATGTCCGTCTTTTTGTCTGTCCGTCTGTCTGTCTGTGTGAAAATCTAGATCTCAGCTATTATAAGAGCTAGAACTACCAAATTTGGTGACAGTATGTGTTATTATTGCACGCTGTTCAAGTTTATTTTGGATTTTGGCCACGCCCCCTTCCGCCCCCGTAAATCGAAAAAACATTGATTACAAGCGCAATTTTGATGCCATATTGTTCATTTTCGGTTTACATGATAACAATAGCTAGCCAGATGGTCTCTGAAAATTTAATACCAATCGGATAATAAACACAGCTTAACGTAAATTCTTTATTTGTACAGGAAATAATAAGAATGCCTTACAATGCAAATTTTTGCAGTTGTTGGATAGCAGCGTCAGCAGCTTAGTGGGAAAGCGATGAACTCCTGAACCGAAAGGCCCGTGGTTCGATTCCCAGTTCATGGCACTAAAGCTTTTTATACCCACTACTCATGGAGTAGAAGGGTATTATAACTTTGTTCAAATCGAAAATGTATGTAACAGGCAGAAGGAGACACCTCCGACCCCATAAAGTATATATTTTCTGGCTCAGGATCAACAGCCGAGTCGATATAGCCATGTCCGTTTGTCCGTCTGTCTGCCCGTGTGAAAATCTAGATCTCATCTATTATAAGAGCTAGGACTACCAAATTTGGGTGACAATATGTGTCATTTATACCAAAATCGAAAAAACGTTATTAAAAGCGCTATTTTGATGCCATTTTGTTACAATAAAAAAAAAAAATAAACAAACGCGGATAATAAACACAGCTTAACGTTTTCACGTTTAGATGCCGGCAACGCTGCTTGCAGCATTGTGCTGAATCGTGTGTGCGTGTACGGTGGTGAAATGGGTTAAGTTGTGGACTGCAAAACGAACAGTACTATTATGCAATCAAATTTTGACCGTAAAAGGCTCAGGACTTATAATATCGATGCAAAGTCAAAATCTAAAATAAAAAAAAAAATATTTTTGCACACATTTATATTTTTAGGGGGGGGGGGACCCCCACCCAAAAATAAAAAATAATACTTTTCCCCACCCCCCCACCCCACACGATTCGGCACAATGCTGCAAGCAGCGCTGCCGGCAGCGCTGCTTACAGCTTTGGAAAACGTTAAGCTGAATAACTTCTGTGTTTATTATCCGATTGTTACCAAATTCAGAGATCATCTGGCTAGCTATAGTTATCATGTAAACCGAAAATGAACAATATGGCATCAAAATTGCGCTTGTAATCAATGTTTTTTCGAATTACGGGGGCGGAAGGGGGCGTGGCCAAAATCCAAAATAAACTTGATCAGCGTGCAACAATAACACATATTGTCACCAAATTTGGTAGTCCTAGCTCTTATAATAGCTGAGATCTAGATTTTCACACGGACAGACAGACGGACAGACGGACATGGCTATATCGACTCGGCTGTTGATCCTGAGCCAGAATATATATACTTTATGGGGTCGGAGGTGTCTCCTTCTGCCTGTTACATACATTTTCGGTTTGAACAAAGTTATAATACCCTTCTACTCTATGAGTAGCGGGTATAAAAAATAATTTTTTGCACACATTTAATTTTTGATGCGGGTGGGACTCGAACCCGTAAATGCATAATAGTTCTGTTCGTTTTGCAGTCCACAACTTAACCCATTTCACCACCGTACACGCACACACTATTCGGCACAATGCTGCCAGCAGAGCTGCCGGCAAAAGGAGTAAAAAGTATTGAAAACGTATAACTTTTAATCAGGTACCAAAAAAATCCAAGATTTATCACTTAAACAGTAAAAATAATAATTGTACCTGTTGAGGACTATAAATCGAACACGTGCATGTTGAGAAACATCGATGTTTCTCCAGCTCTACTGAGTGGCGCGAGCAACTGCACAAACGGCCGTTGCCTCGAGCCGTTACGCTTTCGGTCATAAATTTCGCTCTCATTTTTTTACTCTCGGGTACCGTACGAATGAGCTTCGTGCTAATTTTTGGACGCTCGGGCAGCACTCGAACTCGTTTACGCTGTACGTGAGCCGACTGCGCTGCAGCAGAATTTTGTGCCCTATACTCGCGAGTTATGCAAAATAAGAGGCTGCACGCCACTGCTTTAGATCAATGTTAATTATCAGCAAAAACTTCTTTTAACAGACAATTTAAATTACTTGTAGTGCAATTTCTTGATTTTTACAATTGTGGTTTACGTTTATTTTAATAAAATGCATAGCTTAAATATTTTGTTCAACTTTTAATAATAAACGTAAAAAATAGCTGCACATATTCACATAAACATGCAATATATATAAAAAGGAAATGTAGAGAGTAATCATTTAAAAAATGCAATTTACAAAAGAATTACGGTAATTGTTAAAGAGCTACTCGTGTGAATTGATTCTTTTTATTTTATTTTTCCTGGAAAGAGCTAGATTTATCCAGAATTTTAACGAAGAGCTTTTCTCCCGTGTACATACAATATTGTGCTGGCAACTATAAAATTCAAGCTATTTTGAATGAGAAGAAAGAGATAGCCAAACAACGGCCAGTACATACAGAAAATATTGTGCTGGTAACAACAAAATGCATGCTGTTATTCATGAGAAAAGAGGTAGAGGCGCATACATATTATACATATACATATACATTTTTTTTTATTTATTTAATT
Organism: Zaprionus ghesquierei; assembly: GCA_018904095.1. Classification (NCBI taxonomy): domain Eukaryota; kingdom Metazoa; phylum Arthropoda; class Insecta; order Diptera; family Drosophilidae; genus Zaprionus; species Zaprionus ghesquierei. The sequence goes on from JAEIGP010000831.1 coordinate 155,166, forward strand.
TAATTTAAAGTCAACTAATAGCAGTCGACGTAAGATTTACAGAGAAACATAAAAAATTTATGTATAAAGAAAAACGACTTAAAATAAGCAGTTTTGATTAAAGCTAAGAAAATTAATTTTATGCATAAATTTTAAAATTTTCATATATTATAATTTAATTTAATTTAATTCCGGGGAAAAACAAAAATTCTAGCCGTTCGAACATTTGTTGAAATGGATTGGGGAAAACCCAGAAAACCCCAATCTTTTTGCGCAAGCAAAATAATATAATTCAAATATTAAAAGAAGATATTAAATAAGTAAGAATCCAACAATTCGGCTCAACTAAAATAAAACCCCCCCCCCAGCTGCTCGTACATCAAAATTATTTGCGGAACAATAAAGAACGGCTACAATCATATTTTAACCGTAAAAGGCCATGGACTTACAATATTTATGCAAAGTCAAAATCTAAAATAAAACAAGTAAGAAAGCTACAGTCGAGTGTGCTCGACTGTAATATACCCGCTACCCAGCTGCCGGCAGCGCTGCTTACAGCTTTGGAAAACGTTAAGCTGAATAACTTCTGTGTTTATTTTCCGATTGTTACCAAATTCAGAGATCATCTGGCTAGCTATAGTTATCATGTAAACTGAAAATGAACAATATGGCATCAAAATTGCGCTTGTAATCAATGTTTTTTCGAATTACGGGGGCGGAAGGGGGCGTGGCCATTATCCAAAATAAACTTGATTAGCGTGCAACAATAACACATATTGTCACCAATTTTGGTAGTCCTAGCTCTTTTAATAGCTGAGATCTAGATTTTCACACGGACAGACAGACGGACAGACAAAAAGACGGACATGGCTATATCGACTCAGCTGTTGATCCTGAGCCAGAGTAACCCGCTACTCATAGAGTAGAAGGGTATTATAACTTTTTTCAAACCGAAAATGTATGTAACAGGCAGAAGGAAACACCTCCGACCCCATAAAGTAGATATATTCTGGCTCAGGATCAACAGTCGAGTCGATATAGCCATGTCCGTCTGTCCGTCTGTCTGTCCGTGTGAAAATCTAGATCTCAGCTATTATAAGAGCTAGAACTACCAAATTTGGTGACAAAATGTGTTATTATTGCACGCTGATCAAGTTTATTTTGGATTTTGCCCAGGCCCCCTTCCGCCCCTGTAAATCGAAAAAAATTGATTACAAGCGCAATTTTGATGCCATATTGTTCATTTTTGGTTTACATGATAACTATAGCTAGCCAGATGATCTCTGAAAATTTGGTAACAATCGGATAATAAACCCAGAAGTTATTCAGCTTAATATTTTCCATAGCTGTAAGCAGCGCTGCCGGCAGCGCAAATTCTTTATTTGTACAGGAAATAATAAGAATGCCTTACAATGCAAATTTTCTCAGTTGTTGGATAACAGCGTCAGTAGCTTAGTAGAAAAGCGATGAACTCCTGAACCGACAGGCCCGTAGTTCGATTACCAATTCATGCCGCTTAAGCTTTTTATACCCGCTACTCATAGAGTAGAAGGGTACTTTAATTTTTTATACCCGCTACTCATAGAGTAGAAGGGTATTATAACTTTGTTCAAACCGTATGTAATAGGCAGAAGGAGACACCTCCGACCCCATAAAGTATATAATCTGGCTCAGGTTCAACAGCCGAGTCGATATAGCCATGTCCGTCTTTTTGTCTGTCCGTCTGTCTGTCCGTGTGAAAATCTAGATCTCAGCTATTATAAGAGCTAGAAGTACCAAATTTGGTGACAGTATGTGTTATTATAGCACGCTGTTCAAGTTTATTTTGGATTTTGGCCACGCCCCCTTCCGCCCCCGTAAATCGAAAAACATTGATTACAAGCGCAATTTTGATGCCATATTGTTCATTTTCGGTTTACATGATAACTATAGCTAGCCAGATGGTCTCTGAAAATTTAACACCAATCGGATAATAAACACAGCTTAACGTAAATTCTTTATTTGTACAGGAAATAATAAGAATGCCTTACAATGCAAATTTTAGCAGTTGTTGGATAACAGCGTCAGTAACTTAGTGGAAAAGCGATGAATTCCTGAACCGACAGGCCCGTAGTTCGATTACCAATTCATGCCGCTTAAGCTTTTTATACCCACTACTCATAGAGTAGAAGGGTATTATAACTTTTTATACCCGCTACTCATAGAGTAGAAGGGTATTATAACTATATTATTATTATATATGTTCAAACCGAAAATGTATGTAACAGGCAGAAGGAGACACCTCCGACCCCATAAAGTATATATACTCTGGCTCAGGCTCAACGGCTGAGTCGATATAGCCATGTCCGTCTTTTTGTCTGTCCGTCTGTCTGTCCGTGTGAAAATCTAGATCTCAGCTATTATAAGAGCTAGAACTACCAAATTTGGTGACAAAATGTGTTATTATTGCACGCTGATCAAGTTTATTTTGGATTTTGCCCAGGCCCCCTTCCGCCCCTGTAAATCGAAAAAAATTGATTACAAGCGCAATTTTGATGCCATATTGTTCATTTTTGGTTTACATGATAACTATAGCTAGCCAGATGATCTCTGAAAATTTGGTAACAATCGGATAATAAACCCAGAAGTTATTCAGCTTAATATTTTCCATAGCTGTAAGCAGCGCTGCCGGCAGCGCAAATTCTTTATTTGTACAGGAAATAATAAGAATGCCTTACAATGCAAATTTTCTCAGTTGTTGGATAACAGCGTCAGTAGCTTAGTAGAAAAGCGATGAACTCCTGAACCGACAGGCCCGTAGTTCGATTACCAATTCATGCCGCTTAAGCTTTTTATACCCGCTACTCATAGAGTAGGAGGGTACTTTTAATTTTTTATACCCGCTACTCATAGAGTAGAAGGGTATTATAACTTTGTTCAAACCGTATGTAATAGGCAGAAGGAGACACCTCCGACCCCATAAAGTATATAATCTGGCTCAGGTTCAACAGCCGAGTCGATATAGCCATGTCCGTCTTTTTGTCTGTCCGTCTGTCTGTCCGTGTGAAAATCTAGATCTCAGCTATTATAAGAGCTAGAAGTACCAAATTTGGTGACAGTATGTGTTATTATAGCACGCTGTTCAAGTTTATTTTGGATTTTGGCCACGCCCCCTTCCGCCCCCGTAAATCGAAAAAACATTGATTACAAGCGCAATTTTGATGCCATATTGTTCATTTTCGGTTTACATGATAACTATAGCTAGCCAGATGGTCTCTGAAAATTTAACACCAATCGGATAATAAACACAGCTTAACGTAAATTCTTTATTTGTACAGGAAATAATAAGAATGCCTTACAATGCAAATTTTAGCAGTTGTTGGATAACAGCGTCAGTAACTTAGTGGAAAAGCGATGAATTCCTGAACCGACAGGCCCGTAGTTCGATTACCAATTCATGCCGCTTAAGCTTTTTATACCCACTACTCATAGAGTAGAAGGGTATTATAACTTTTATACCCGCTACTCATAGAGTAGAAGGGTATTATAACTATATTATTATTATATATGTTCAAACCGAAAATGTATGTAACAGGCAGAAGGAGACACCTCCGACCCCATAAAGTATATATACTCTGGCTCAGGCTCAACGGCTGAGTCGATATAGCCATGTCCGTCTTTTTGTCTGTCCGTCAGTCTGTCCGTGTGAAAATCTAGATCTCAGCTATTATAAAAGCTAGAACTACCAAATTTGGTGACAGGATGTGTTATTATTGCACGCTGATCAAGTTTATTTTGGATTTTGACCACGCCCCCTTCCGCCCCTGTAAATCGAAAAAATTGATTACAAGCGCAATTTTGATGCCATATTGTTCATTTTCGGTGTACATGATAACTATAGCTAGCCAGATGATCTCTGAAAATTTGGTAACAATCGGATAATAAACACAGAAGTTATTCAGCTTAACATTTTTTATAGCTGTAAGCAGCGCTGCCGGCAGCGCAAATTCTTTATTTGTACAGGAAATAACAAGAATGCCTTACAATGCAAATTTTTGCAGTTGTTGGATGACAGCGTCAGTAGCTTAGTGGAAAAGCGATGAACTCCTGAACCGACAGGCCCGTGGTTCGATTCCCCGTTCATGCCGCTTAAGCTTTTTATACCCGCTACTCATAGAGTAGGAGGGTACTTTAATTTTTTATACCCGCTACTCATAGAGTAGAAGGGTATTATAACTTTGTTCAAACCGTATGTAATAGGCAGAAGGAGACACCTCCGACTCCATAAAGTATATACTCTGGCTCAGGTTCAACAGCCGAGTCGATATAGCCATGTCCGTCTTTTTGTCTGTCCGTCTGTCTGTCCGTGTGAAAATCTAGATCTCAGCTATTATAAGAGCTAGAAGTACCAAATTTGGTGACAGTATGTGTTATTATTGCACGCTGTTCAAGTTTATTTTGGATTTTGGCCACGCCCCCTTCCGCCCCCGTAAATCGAAAAAACATTGATTACAAGCGCAATTTTGATGCCATATTGTTCATTTTCGGTTTACATGATAACTATAGCTAGCCAGATGGTCTCTGAAAATTTAACACCAATCGGATAATAAACACAGCTTAACGTAAATTCTTTATTTGTACAGGAAATAATAAGAATGCCTTACAATGCAAATTTTAGCAGTTGTTGGATAACAGCGTCAGTAACTTAGTGGAAAAGCGATGAACTCCTGAACCGACAGGCCCGTAGTTCGATTACCAATTCATGCCGCTTAAGCTTTTTATACCCACTACTCATAGAGTAGAAGGGTATTATAACTTTTTATACCCGCTACTCATAGAGTAGAAGGGTATTATAACTATATTATTATTATATATGTTCAAACCGAAAATGTATGTAACAGGCAGAAGGAGACACCTCCGACCCCATAAAGTATATATACTCTGGCTCAGGCTCAACGGCTGAGTCGATATAGCCATGTCCGTCTTTTTGTCTGTCCGTCAGTCTGTCCGTGTGAAAATCTAGATCTCAGCTATTATAAAAGCTAGAACTACCAAATTTGGTGACAGGATGTGTTATTATTGCACGCTGATCAAGTTTATTTTGGATTTTGACCACGCCCCCTTCCGCCCCTGTAAATCGAAAAAATTGATTACAAGCGCAATTTTGATGCCATATTGTTCATTTTCGGTGTACATGATAACTATAGCTAGCCAGATGATCTCTGAAAATTTTGTAACAATCGGATAATAAACACAGAAGTTATTCAGCTTAACATTTTTTATAGCTGTAAGCAGCGCTGCCGGCAGCGCAAATTCTTTATTTGTACAGGAAATAACAAGAATGCCTTACAATGCAAATTTTTGCAGTTGTTGGATGACAGCGTCAGTAGCTTAGTGGAAAAGCGATGAACTCCTGAACCGACAGGCCCGTGGTTCGATTCCCCGTTCATGCCGCTTAAGCTTGTTCTTTTTATACCCGCTACTCATAGAGTAGAAGGGTATTATAACTTTGTTCAAACCGAAAATGTATGTAACAGGCAGAAGGAGACACCCCCGACCCCATAAAGTATATATATTCTGGCTCAGGATCAACAGCCGAGTCGATAAAGCCATGCCCGTCTGTCCGTCTGTCTGTCCGTGTGAAAATCTAGATCGCAGCTATTATAAGAGCTAGGACAACCAAATTTGGTGACAATATGTGTTATTATTGCACGCTGATCAAGTTTATTTTGGATTAGGCCGCGCCCCTTCCGCCCCCGCAAATCGAAAAACATTGATAACAAGTGCAATTTTGATGCCATATTGTGTACACAGAAGTTATTCAGCTTAACGTTTTCCATAGCTGTAAGCAGCGCTGCTTGCAGCATTGTGCTGCATGGTGTGTGCGTGTACGGTGGTGAAATGGGTTAAGTTGTGGACTGCAAAACGAACAGTACTATTATGCATTTACGGGTTCGAGTCCCGCCCGCATCAAAAATTAAATGTGTGCAAATATGTTTTTATACCCGCTACTCATAGAGTAGAAGGGTATTATAACTTTGTTCAATCCACAAATGTATGTAACAGGCAGAAGGAGACACCTCCGACCCCATAAAGTATATATATTCTGGCTCAGGATCAACAGCCGAGTCGATATAGCCATGTCCGTCTGTCTGTCCGTGTGAAAATCTAGATCTCAGCTATTATAAGAGCTAGGACAACCAAATTTGGTGACAATATGTGTTATTATTGCACGCTGATCAAGTTTATTTTGGATTTTGGCCACGCCCCCTTCCGCCCCCGTAAATCGAAAAAACATTGATTACAAGCGCAATTTTGATGCCATATTGTTTATTTTCGGTTTACATGATAACTATAGCTAGCCATGTGATCTCTGAAAATGTGGGCAAATATGTTTTTTTACCCGCTACTCATAGAGTAGAAGGGTATTATAACTTTGTTCGAACCGAAAATGTATGTAACAGGCAGAAGGAGACACCTCCGACCCCATAAAGTATATATGTTCTGGCTCAGGATCAACAGCCGAGTCGACATAGCCATGTCCGTCTGTCCGTCTGTCTGTCTGTCCGTCTGTCTGTCCGTGTGAAAATCTAGATCTCAGCTATTATAAGAGCTAGAACTACCAAATTTGGTGACAAAATGTATTATTATTGCACGCTGATCAAGTTTTTTTTTGGATTTTGGCCACACCCCCTTCCGCCCCTGTAAATATAAAATATTGATTACAAGCGCAATTTTGATGCCATATTGTTCATTTTCGGTTTTTATGATAACTATAGCTAGCCAGATTATCTCTGAAAATTTGGTAACAATCGGATAATAAATACAGAAGTTATTCAGCTTAACGTTTTCCATAGCTGTAAGTAGTGCTGCCGGCAGCGCAAATTCTATACTTGTACAGAAAATAATAAGAAATTCTTTATTTGTACAGGAAATAATAAGAATGCCTTACAATGAAAATTGTTGCAGTTGTTGGATAACAGCGTCAGTAGCTTAGTGTAAAAGCGATGAACTCCGGAACCGACATACCCGTGGTTCGATTCCCAGTTCATGCCGCTTAAGCTTTTTCTTTTTTATACCCGCTACTTATAGAGTAGAAGGGTATTATAACTTTGTTCAAACCGAAAATGTATGTAACAGGCAGAAGGAGACACCCCCGACCCCATAAAGTATATATATTCTGGCTCAGGATCAACAGCCGAGTCAACATAGCCATGACCGTCTGTCCGCCTGTCTGTCTGTCCGTCTGTCTATCCGTGTGAAAATCTAGATCTCAGCTATTATAAGAGCTAGAACTACCAAATTTGGTGACAAAATGTGTTATTATTGCACGCTGATCAAGTTTATTTTGGATTTTGCCCACGCCCCCTTCCGCCCCTGTAAATAAAAACAAGTAAGAAAGCTACAGTCGAGTGTGCTCGACTGTAATATACCCGCTACCCAGCTGCTTGTACATAATTTATTTGCGGAACAAAAAAACGGCTACAATCATATTTTGACCATAAAAGGCTATGGACTTATAATATTTATACAAAGTCAAAATATAAAATAAAAAAAAAAAACATTTTTGCACACATTTAATTTTTGATGCGGGCGGGACTCGAACCCGTAAATGCATAATAGTACTGTTCGTTTTGCAGTCCACAACTTAACCCATTTCACCACCGTACACGCACACACGATTCGGCACAATGCTGCAAGCAGCGCTGCCGGCAGCGCTGCTTACAGCTATGGAAAACGTTAAGCTGAATAACTTCTGTGTCTATTATCCGATTGTTACCAAATTTTCAGCGATCATCTGGCTAGCTATAGTTATCATGTAAACATGTAAAATGTGAAAATGAACAATATGGCATCAAAATTGCACTTGTTATCAATGTTTTTTCGATTTGCGGGGGCGGAAGGGGGCGTGGCCAAAATCCAAAGTAAACTTGATCAGCGTGCAATAATAACACATATTGTCACCAAATTCGGTTGTCCTAGTTCTTATAATAGCTGAGATCTAGATTTTCACACGGACAGACAGACGGACAGACGGACAGACGGACATGGCTATATCGACTCGGCTGTTGATTCTGAGCCAGAATATATATACTTTATGGGGTTGGAGGTGTCTCCTTCTGCCTGTTACATACATTTTCGGTTTGAACAAAGTTATAATACCCTTCTACTCTATGAGTAGCGGGTATAAAAAAATTGCTTACAAGCGCAATTTTGATGTCATATTGTTCATTTTCGGTTTATATGATAACTATAGCTAGCCAGATTATCTCTGGAAATTTGGTAACAATCGGATTATAAACACAGAAGTTATTCAGCTTAACGGTTTCCATAGCTGTAAGCAGCGCTTCCGGCAGCTCAAATTCTTTATTTGTACAGGAGATAATAAGAATGCCTTACAATGCAAATTTTTACAGTTGTTGCATTACAGCGTCAGTAGCTTAGTGGAAAAGCGATGAACTCCTGAACCGACGGGCCTGTGGTTCGATTCCCAGTCCATGCCGCTTAAGCTTTTTCTTTTTTTTAAGAACTTATACTTTAATTTTTGAATAAGCATTAATTGGTGGTCGTGCATTTAATTTAAAATTTTTTTAATGGCTCACAATGAATTTTGTTAATAAGTGGAGAAGTGACAGTCTCTTACATCAGCTGTGTGCTATTGTTAGAGCGCAGCTTTTTCTTATTTTTTTTATTTTTATTTTTTATTTAATTGTATGTTTAAGTTATGAGAATATATATCAACAAAAACACGCATCATGCATTCAGACTTTGTTTTTGTCGTGCAGGATTTTCCGAATGGTCTCAAAATTAACTTTGTCAAAATTTCCGTAATGGCTTAATGACCGAATGGAGAAGTGGTGGACCTCTTAGGTAATGGGTTCAAGGTTCGATTCCGAATGCATGCGTGTCATGGTGGGGGAGATCGAACTTTTCTTATTTTTTGCAGATATAAGTTTTTGCCTCCCTTTTTGAGCTACCTTCATGAAACTTTGTATACATGTTTCTTATTGCTGCCCACTGTAAATAAGTCGGAACGAGCCGGTACGGACCGATACATCGTATAGATGCCATAGAACCTATCGGTCGTTTTTTTTAACAAAATTTATTAAAAGTTAGAGTGCTCTAGAACACTTTCCATTCAAGTATATAAAGAATTATTAAAAGGGCACATATTGTTTTTTACATGCACGTATTCGATTTATAGTCTTCAACAGGTAGAATTATAATTTTTACTGTTTAAGTGATAAATCTTTTTTACGCTGTTCTCCAACAACTGAAAATATTTTCATTGTAAGGCATTCTTATTATTTCCTGTACAAATAAAGAATTTGCGCTACCGGCAGCGCTGCTTACAGCTACGGAAAACGTTAAGCTGAATAACTTCTGTGTTCATTATCCGATTGTTATCAAATTTTCAGAGATCATCTGGCTTTGGTAACAATCGGATAAGAAACACAGAAGTTATTCAGCTTAACATTTTCCATAGCTGTAAGCAGCGCTGCCGGCAGCGCAAATTCTTTATTTATACAGGAAACAAGTAAGAAAGCTACATTCGAGTGTGCTCGACTGTAATATACCCGCTACCCAGCTGCTCGTACATCAAAATTATTTGCGGAACAATAAAGAACGGCTACAATCATATTTTGACCATAAAAGGCCATGGACTTACAATATTTATCCAAAGTCAAAGTCTAAAATAAAAAATAAAATTTAATTTAATTTTTGATGCGGGTGGGACTCGAACCCATAAATGCATAATAGTTCTCTTCGTTATGCAGTCTACAACTTAACCCATTTCACCACCGTACACGCACACACTATTCGGCACAATGCTGGAAGCAGCGCTGCCGGCAAAAGGAATAAAAAATATTGAAAACGTATAACTTTTATTCAGGTACCAAATAAATCCAAGATTTATCACTTAAACAGTAAAAATTATAATTCTACCTGTTGAAGACTATAAATCGAATACGTGCATGTAAAAAACAATATGTGCCCTTTTAATAATTCTTTATATACTTGAATGGAAAGTGTTCTAGAGCACTCTAACTTTTAATAAATTTTGTTAAAAAAAACGACCGATAGGTTCTATGGCATCTATACGATGTATCGGTCCGTACCGGCTCGTTCCGACTTATTTACAGTGGGCAGCAATAAGAAACATGTATACAAAGTTTCATGAAGGTAGCTCAAAAAGGGAGGCAAAAACTTATATCTGCAAAAAATAAGAAAAGTTCGATCTCCCCCACCATGACACGCATGCATTCGGAATCGAACCTTGAACCCATTACCTAAGAGGTCCACCACTTCTCCATTCGGTCATTAAGCCATTACGGAAATTTTGACAAAGTTACATTTTGAGACCATTCGGAAAATCCTGCACGACAAAAACAAAGTCTGAATGCATGATGCGTGTTTTGTTGATATATATTCTCATAACTTAAACATACAATTAAATAAAAAATAAAAATAAAAAAAATAAGAAAAAGCTGCGCTCTAACAATAGCACACAGCTGATGTAAGAGACTGTCACTTCTCCACTTATTAACAAAATTCATTGTGAGCCATTAAAAAAATTTTAAATTAAATGCACGACCATCAATTAAAGCATATTCAAAAATTAAAGTATAAGTTCTTAAAAAAAAATAAAAAGCTTAAGCGGCATGGACTGGGAATCGAACCACAGGCCCGTCGGTTCAGGAGTTCATCGCTTTTCCACTAAGCTACTGACGCTGTAATGCAACAACTGTAAAAATTTGCATTGTAAGGCATTCTTATTATCTCCTGTACAAATAAAGAATTTGCGCTGCCGGGAGCGCCGCTTACAGCTACGGAAAACGTTAAGCTGAATAACTTCTGTGTTCATTATCCGATTGTTACCAAATTTTCAGAGATCATCTGGCTTTGGTAACAATCGGATAAGAAACACAGAAGTTATTCAGCTTAACATTTTCCATAGCTGTAAGCAGCGCTGCCGGCAGCGCAAAATCTTTATTTATACAGGAAACAAGTAAGAAAGCTACATTCGAGGGTGCTCGACTGTAATATACCCGCTACCCAGCTGCTCGTACATCAAAATTATTTGCGGAACAATAAAGAACGGCTACAATCATATTTTGACCATAAAAGGCCATGGACTTACAATATTTATCCAAAGTCAAAGTCTAAAATAAAAAATAAAATTTTTTGCATACATTTAATTTTTGATGCGGGTGGGACTCGAACCCATAAATCCATAATAGTTCTCTTCGTTATGCAGTCTACAACTTAACCCATTTCACCACCGTACACGCACACACTATTCGGCACAATGCTGCAAGCAGCGCTGCCGGCAAAAGGAGTAAAAAGTATTGAAAACGTATAACTTTTATTCAGGTACCAAAAAAATCCAAGATTTATCACTTAACCAGTAAAAATAATAATTCTACCTGTTGAAGACTATAAATCGAATACGTGCATGTATAAAACAATATGTGCCCTTTTAATAATTCTTTATATACTTGAATGGAAAGTGTTCTAGAGTACTCTAACTTTTAATAAATTTTGTTAAAAAGACGACCGATAGGTTCTATGGCATCTATACGATGTATCGGTCCGTTCCGACTTATTTACAGCGGGCAGCAATAAGAAACATGTATACAAAGTTTCATGAAGGTAGCTCAAAAAGGGAGGCAAAAACTTTTATTTGCAAAAAATAAGAAAAGTTCGATCTCCCCCACCATGACACGCATGCATGCGGAATCGAACCTTGGACCCATTACCTAAGAGGTCCACCACTTCTCCATTCGGTCATTAAGCCATTACGCAAATTTTGACAAAGTTACATTATGAGACCATTCGGAAAATCTTGCACGACAAAAACAAAGTCCGAATGCATGATGCGTGTTTTTGTTGATATTTATTCTCATAACTTAAACATACAATTAAATAAAAAATAAAAATAAAAAAATATAAGAAAAAGCTGCGCTCTAACAATCGCACTCAGCTGATTTAAAAGACTGTCCCTTCTCCACTTGCTAAAAAATTCATTGTGAGCCATTAAAAAAATTTTAAATAAAATGCACGACCACCAATTAATGCATATTCAAAAATTAAAGTATTAGTTCTTAAAAAAAAAGAAAAAGCGTAAGCGGCTTGAACTGGGAGTCGAACCACGGGCCTGGCGGTTCAGGAGTTCATCGCTTTTCCACTAAGCTACTGACGCTGTAATGCAACAACTGTAAAAATTTGCATTGTAAGGCAATCTTATTATCTCCTGTACAAATAAAGAATTTGCGCTGCCGGCAGCGCTGCTTACAGCTATGGAAACCGTCAAGCTGAATAACTTCTGTGTTTATTATCCGATTGCCATGGCTATATCGACTCGGCTGTTGATCCTGAGCCAGAATATATATACTTTATGGGGTCGGAGGTGTCTCCTTCTGCCTGTTACATACATTTTCGGTTTGAACAAAGGTATAATACCCTTCTACTCTTTGAGTAGCGGATATAAAAAAGAAAAAGCTTAAGCGGCATGAACTGGGAATCGAACCACGGGCCTGTCGGTTCAGAAGTTCATCGCTTTTCCACTAAGCTACTGACGCTGTTATCCAACAACTGCAAAAATTTGCATTGTAAGGCATTCTTATTATTTCCTGTACAAATAAAGAATTTGCGCTGCACGCAGCGCTGCTTACAGCTATGGAAAGCGTTAAGCTGAATAACTTCTTTGTTTTTTATCCGATTGTTACCAAATTCAGAGATCATCTGGCTAGCTATAGTTATCATATAAACCGCAAATGAACAATATGGCAACAAAATTGCGATTGTAATCAATTTTTTTTTATTTACATGGGCGGAAGGGGGCGTGGCCAAAATCCAAAATAAAGTTGATCAGCGTGCAATAATAACACATACTGTCACCAAATTTGGTAGTTCTAGCTCTAATAATAGCTGAGATCTAGATTTTCACACGGACAGACAGCGCTGCTTACAGCTATGGAAAACGTTAGGCTAAATAACTTCTGTGTTTATTATCCGATTGTTACCAAATTTTCAGAGATCATCTGGCTAGCTATAGTTATCATATAAACCAAAAATGAACAATATGGCATCAAAACTGCGATTGTTATCAATTTTTTTTTATTTACAGGGGCAGAAGGGGGCGTGGCCAAAATCCAAAATAAACTTGATCAGCGCGCATTAATAACACATACTGTCACCAAATTTGGTAGTTCTAGCGCTTATAATAGCTGAGATCTAGATTTTCACACGGACAGACAGACGGACAGACAGACGGACAGACAGACAGACGGACAGACGGACATGGCTATATCGACTCGTCTGTTGATCCTGAGCCAGAATATATATACTTTATGGGGTCGGAGGTGTCTCCTTCTGCCTGTTACATACATTTTCGGTTTGAACAAAGTTATAATCCATATATAACTATGGAAAACGTTAAGCTGAATATCTTCTGTGTTTATTATCCGATTATTAACAGAGATCATCTGGCTAGCTATAGTTATCATATAAACCAAAAATGAACAATATGGCATCAAAACTGCGATTGTTATCAATTTTTTTTTATTTACAGGGGCAGAAGGGGGCGTGGCCAAAATCCAAAATAAATTTGATCAGCGCGCATACGGACAGACAGACAGACGGACAGAGGGACATGGCTATATCGACGCGGCCGTTGATCCTGAGCCAGAATATATATACTTTATGGGGTCGGAGGTATCTCCTTCTGCCTGTTACATACATTTTCGGTTTGAACAAAGTTATAATACCCTTCTACTCTATGAGTAGCGGATATAAAAATATAAGAAAAAGGTGCGCTCTAACAATCGCACACAGCTGATTTAAGAGACTGTCACTTCTCCACTTGTTAACTAAGTTCATTGTGAGCGATTAAAAAAATTTTAAATAAAATGCATGACCACCAATTAATGCATATTCAAAAATTAAAGTAAAAGTTCTAAAAAAAACAAGTAAGAAAGCTACAGTCGAGTGTGCTCGACTGTAATATACCCGCTACCCAGCTGCTTGTACATAATTTATTTGCGGAATAAAAAAACGGCTACAATCATATTTTGACCGTAAAATGCTATGGACTTATAATATTTATGCAAAGTCAAAATATAAAATAAAAAAAAAAACATTTTTGCACACATTTAATTTTTGATGCGGGCGGGACTCGAACCCGTAAATGCATAATAGTACTGTTCGTTTTGCAGTCCACACGCACACACGATTCGGCACAATGCTGCAAGCACCGCTGCCGGCAGCGCTGCTTACAGCTATGGAAAACGTTAAGCTGAATAACTTCTGTGTTTATTATCCGATTGTTACCAAATTTTCAGAGATCATATGGCTAGCTATAGTTATCATGTAAACCGAAAATATGGCATCAAAATTGCACTTGTTATCAATGTTTTTTCGATTTGCGGGGGCGGAAGGGGGCGTGGCCAAAATCCAAAATAAACTTGACCAGCGTGCAATAATAACACATACTCTCACCAAATTTGGTAGTTCTAGCTTTTATAATAGCTGAGATCTAGATTTTCACACGGACAGACAGACGGACAGACAAAAAGACGGACATGGCTATATCGACTCAGCTGTTGATCCTGAGCCAGAATATATATACTTTATGGGGTCGGAGGTGTCTCCTTCTGCCTGTTACATACATTTTTGGTTTGAACAAAGTTATAATACCCTTTTACTCTATGAGTAGCGGGTATAAAAAAGAAAAAGCTTATGCAGCATGAACTGGGAATCGAACCACGGGCCTGTCGGTTCAGGATTTCATCGCTTTTCCACTAAGCTACTGACGCTGTTATCCAACAACTGCAAAAATTTGCATTGTAAGGCATTCTTATTATTTCCTGTACAAATAAAGAATTTGCGCTGCCGGCAGCGCTGCTTACAGCTATGGAAAACGTTAAGCTGAATAACTTCTGTGTTTATTATCCGATTGTTAAAAAAATTTTCAGAGATCATCTGGCTAGCTATAGTTATCATGTAGTCCGAAAATGAACAATATGGCATCAAAATTGCGCTTGTAATCAATTTTTTTTGATTTACAGTGGCGGAAGGGGAAGTGGCCAAAATCCAAAATAAACTTGATCAGCGTGCAATAATAACACATTTTGCCACCAAATTTGGTAGTTCTAGCTCTTATAATAGCTGAGATCTAGATTTTCACACGGACAGACAGACGGACAGACAGACGGACAGACGGACATGGCTATATCGACTCGGCTATTGAACCTGAACCAGAATATATACACTTCGTGGGGCCGGAGGTGTCTCCTTCTGCCTGTTACATACATATTCGGTTTGAACAAAGTTATAATACCCTTCTACTCTATGAGTAGCGGGTATAAAAAAGAAAAAGCTTAAGCGGCATGAACTGGGAATCGAACCACGGGCCTGTCGGTTCAGCAGTTCATCGTTTTTCCATTAAGCTACTGACGCTGTTATCCAACAACTGCAAAAATTTGCATTGTAAGGCATTCTTATTATTTCCTGTACAAATAAAGAATTTGCGCTGCCGGCAGCGCTGCTTACAGCTATGGAAAACGTTAAGCTGAATAACTTCTGTGTTTATTATCCGATTGTTACCAAATTTTTAGAGATTATCTGGCTAGCTATAGTTATCGTGTAAGCCCATATACTTTATGAGGTGTCTCCTTCTGCCTGTTACATACATTTTCGGTTTGAACAAAGTTGTAATCCATATATAACTATGGAAAACGTTAAGCTGAATATCTTCTGTGTTTATTATCCGATTATTAACAGAGATCATCTGGCTAGCTATAGTTATCATATAAACCAAAAATGAACAATATGGCATCAAAACTGCGATTGTTATCAATTTTTTTTTTATTTACAGGGGCAGAAGGGGGCGTGGCCAAAATCCAAAATAAACTTGATCAGCGCGCATTAATAACACATACTGTCACCAAATTTGGTAGTTCTAGCGCTTATAATAACTGAGTTCTAGATTTTCACACGGACAGACAGACGGACAGACAGACGGACAGACAGACAGACGGACAGAGGGACATGGCTATATCGACGCGGCCGTTGATCCTGAGCCAGAATATATATACTTTATGGGGTCGGAGGTATCTCCTTCTGCCTGTTACATACATTTTCGGTTTGAACAAAGTTATAATACCCTTCTACTCTATGAGTAGCGGATGTAAAAATATAAGAAAAAGGTGCGCTCTAACAATCGCACACAGCTGATTTAAGAGACTGTCACTTCTCCACTTGTTAACTAAGTTCATTGTGAGCGATTAAAAAAATTTTAAATAAAATGCATGACCACCAATTAATGCATATTCAAAAATTAAAGTAAAAGTTCTAAAAAAAACAAGTAAGAAAGCTACAGTCGAGTGTGCTCGACTGTAATATACCCGCTACCCAGCTGCTTGTACATAATTTATTTGCGGAATAAAAAAACGGCTACAATCATATTTTGACCGTAAAATGCTATGGACTTATAATATTTATGCAAAGTCAAAATATAAAATAAAAAAAAAAACATTTTTGCACACATTTAATTTTTGATGCGGGCGGGACTCGAACCCGTAAATGCATAATAGTACTGTTCGTTTTGCAGTCCACACGCACACACGATTCGGCACAATGCTGCAAGCACCGCTGCCGGCAGCGCTGCTTACAGCTATGGAAAACGTTAAGCTGAATAACTTCTGTGTTTATTATCCGATTGTTACCAAATTTTCAGAGATTATCTGGCTAGCTATAGTTATCGTGTAAACCGAAAATGAACAATATGGCGTCAAACTTGCACTTGTTATGCAATTGTTTTCAATGTTTTTTCGATTTGCGGGGGCGCGGCCAAAATCCAAAATAAACTTGATCAGCGTGCAATAATAACACATATTGTCACCAAATTTGGTTATCCTAGCTCTTATAATAGCTGAGATCTAGATTTTCACGGACAGACAGACGGACAGACGGACATGGCTATATCGACTCAGCTGTTGATCCTGAGCCAGAATATATATACTTTATGGGGTCGGAGGTGTCTCCTTCTGCCTGTTACATACATTTTCGGTTTGAACAAAGTTATAATACCCTTCTACTCTATGAGTAGCGGGTATAAAAAGAAAAAGCTTAAGCGGCATGAACTGGGAATCGAACCACGGGCCTGTCGCTTCAGGAGTTCATCGCTTTTCCACTAAGCTACTGACGCTGTTATCCAACAACTGCAAAAATTTGCATTGTAAGGCATTCTTATTATTTCCTGTACAAATAAAGAATTTGCGCTGCCGGCAGCGCTGCTTACAGCTATGGAAAACGTTAAGCTGAATAACTTCTGTGTTTATTATCCGATTGTTAAAAAAATTTTCAGAGATCATCTGGCTAGCTATAGTTATCATGTAGTCCGAAAATGAACAATATGGCATCAAAATTGCGCTTGTAATCAATTTTTTTTGATTTACAGTGGCGGAAGGGGAAGTGGCCAAAATCCAAAATAAACTTGATCAGCGTGCAATAATAACACATTTTGCCACCAAATTTGGTAGTTCTAGCTCTTATAATAGCTGAGATCTAGATTTTCACACGGACAGACAGACGGACAGACGGACAGACAGACGGACAGACGGACAGATGGACAGACGGACATGGCTATATCGACTCGGCTGTTGAACCTGAACCAGAATATATACACTTCGTGGGGCCGGAGGTGTCTCCTTCTGCCTGTTACATACATATTCGGTTTGAACAAAGTTATAATACCCTTCTACTCTATGAGTAGCGGGTATAAAAAAGAAAAAGCTTAAGCGGCATAAACTGGGAATCGAACCACGGGCCTGTCGGTTCTGCAGTTCATCGTTTTTCCATTAAGCTACTGACGCTGTTATCCAACAACTGCAAAAATTTGCATTGTAAGGCATTCTTATTATTTCCTGTACAAATAAAGAATTTGCGCTGCCGGCAGCGCTGCTTACAGCTATGGAAAACGTTAAGCTGAATAATTTCTGTGTTTATTATCCGATTGTTACCAAATTTTCAGAGATTATCTGGCTAGCTATAGTTATCGTGTAAACCGAAAATGAACAATATGGCGTCAAACTTGCACTTGTTATGCAATTGTTTTCAATGTTTTTTCGATTTGCGGGGGCGCGGCCAAAATCCAAAATAAACTTGATCAGCGTGCAATAATAACACATATTGTCACCAAATTTGGTTGTCCTAGCTCTTATAATAGCTGAGATCTAGATTTTCACGGACAGACAGACGGACAGACGGACATGGCTATATCGACTCAGCTGTTGATCCTGAGCCAGAATATATATACTTTATGGGGTCGGAGGTGTCTCCTTCTGCCTGTTACATACATTTTCGGTTTGAACAAAGTTATAATACCCTTCTACTCTATGAGTAGCGGGTATAAAAAAGAAAAAGCTTAAGCGGCATGAACTGGGAATCGAACCACGGGCCTGTCGCTTCAGGAGTTCATCGCTTTTCCACTAAGCTACTGACGCTGTTATCCAACAACTGCAAAAATTTGCATTGTAAGGCATTCTTATTATTTCCTGTACAAATAAAGAATTTGCGCTGCCGGCAGCGCTGCTTACAGCTATGGAAAACGTTAAGCTGAATAACTTCTGTGTTTATTATCCGATTGTTAAAAAAATTTTCAGAGATCATCTGGCTAGCTATAGTTATCATGTAGTCCGAAAATGAACAATATGGCATCAAAATTGCGCTTGTTATCAATGTTTTTTCGATTTGCGGGGGCGGAAGGGGGCGTGGCCAAAATCCAAAATAAACTTGATCAGCGTGCAATAATAACACATATTGTCACCAAATTTGGTTGTCCTAGCTCTTATAATAGCTGAGATCTAGATTTTCACGGACAGACAAACGGACAGACGGACATGGCTATATCGACTCAGCTGTTGATCCTGAGCCAGAATATATATACTTTATGGGGTCGGAGGTGTCTCCTTCTGCCTGTTACATACATTTTCGGTTTGAACAAAGTTATAATACCCTTCTACTCTATGAGTAGCGGGTATAAAAAGAAAAAGCTTAAGCGGCATGAACTGGGAATCGAACCACGGGCCTGTCGCTTCAGGAGTTCATCGCTTTTCCACTAAGCTACTGACGCTGTTATCCAACAACTGCAAAAATTTGCATTGTAAGGCATTCTTATTATTTCCTGTACAAATAAAGAATTTGCGCTGCCGGCAGCGCTGCTTACAGCTATGGAAAACGTTAAGCTGAATAACTTCTGTGTTTATTATCCGATTGTTACCAAATTTTCAGAGATTATCTGGCTAGCTATAGTTATCGTGTAAACCGAAAATGAACAATATGGCGTCAAACTTACACTTGTTATCAATGTTTTTTCGATTTGCGGGGGCGCGGCCAAAATCCAAAATAAACTTGATCAGCGTGCAATAATAACACATATTGTCACCAAATTTGGTTGTCCTAGCTCTTATAATAGCTGAGATCTAGATTTTCACACGGACAGACAGACGGACAGACGGACAGACAGACGGACAGACGGACATGGCTATATCGACTCGGCTGTTGAACCTGAACCAGAATATATACACTTCGTGGGGCCGGAGGTGTCTCCTTCTGCCTGTTACATACATATTCGGTTTGAACAAAGTTATAATACCCTTCTACTCTATGAGTACCGGGTATAAAAAAGAAAAAGCTTAAGCGGCATGAACTGGGAATCGAACCACGGGCCTGTCGGTTCAGCAGTTCATCGTTTTTCCATTAAGCTACTGACGCTGTTATCCAACAACTGCAAAAATTTGCATTGTAAGGCATTCTTATTATTTCCTGTACAAATAAAGAATTTGCGCTGCCGGCAGCGCTGCTTACAGCTATGGAAAACGTTAAGCTGAATAACTTCTGTGTATATTATCCGATTGTTACCAAATTTTCAGAGATTATCTGGCTAGCTATAGTTATCATGTAGTCCGAAAATGAACAATATGGCATCAAAATTGCGCTTGTAATCAATTTTTTTTTATTTACAGTGGCGGAAGGGGAAGTGGCCAAAATCCAAAATAAACTTGATCAGCGTGCAATAATAACACATTTTGCCACCAAATTTGGTAGTTCTAGCTCTTATAATAGCTGAGATCTAGATTTTCACACGGACAGACAGACGGACAGACAGACGGACAGACGGACATGGCTATATCGACTCGGCTGTTGTACCTGAACCAGAATATATACACTTCGTGGGGCCGGAGGTGTCTCCTTCTGCCTGTTACATACATATTCGGTTTGAACAAAGTTATAATACCCTTCTACTCTATGAGTAGCGGGTATAAAAAAGAAAAAGCTTAAGCGGCATGAACTGGGAATCGAACCACGGGCCTGTCGGTTCAGCAGTTCATCGTTTATCCATTAAGCTACTGACGCTGTTATCCAACAACTGCAAAAATTTGCATTGTAAGGCATTCTTATTATTTCCTGTACAAATAAAGAATTTGCGCTGCCGGCAGCGCTGCTTACAGCTATGGAAAACGTTAAGCTGAATAACTTCTGTGTTTATTATCCGATTGTTACCAAATTTTCAGAGATTATCTGGCTAGCTATAGTTATCATGTAAACCGAAAATGAACAATATGGCATCAAAATTGCACTTGTTATCAATGTTTTTTCGATTTGCGGGGACGCGGCCAAAATACAAAATAAACTTGATCAGCGTGCAATAATAACACATATTGTCACCAACTTTTGGTTGTCCTAGCTCTTATAATAGCTGAGATCTAGATTTTCACGGACAGACAGACGGACAGACGGACATGGCTATATCGACTCAGCTGTTGATCCTGAGCCAGAATATATATATACTTTATGGGGTCGGAGGTGTCTCCTTCTGCCTGTTACATACATTTTCGGTTTGAACAAAGTTATAATACCCTTCTACTCTATGAGTAGCGGGTATAAAAAAGAAAAAGCTTAAGCGGCATGAACTGCGAATCGAACCACGGGCCTGTCGGTTCAGGAGTTCATCGTTTTTCCATTAAGCTACTGACGCTGTTATCCAACAACTGCAAAAATTTGCATTGTAAAGCATTCTTATTATTTCCTGTACAAATAAAGAATTTGCGCTGCCGGCAGCGCTGCTTACAGCTATGGAAAACGTTAAAAAAATTTTCAGAGATCATCTGGCTAGCTATAGTTATCGTGTAGTCCGAAAATGAACAATATGGCATCAAAATTGCGCTTGTTATCAATGTTTTTTCGATTTGCGGGGGCGCGGCCAAAATCCAAAATAAACTTGATCAGCGTGCAATAATAACACATATTGTCACCAAATTTGGTTGTCCTAGCTCTTATAATAGCTGAGATCTAGATTTTCACGGACAGACAGACGGACAGACGGACATGGCTATATCGACTCAGCTGTTGATCCTGAGCCGGAATATATATACTTTATGGGGTCGGAGGTGTCTCCTTCTGCCTGTTACATACATTTTCGGTTTGAACAAAGTTATAATACCCTTCTACTCTATGAGTAGCGGGTATAAAAAAGAAAAAGCTTAAGCGGCATGAACTGCGAATCGAACCACGGGCCTGTCGGTTCAGGAGTTCATCGTTTTTCCATTAAGCTACTGACGCTGTTATCCAACAACTGCAAAAATTTGCATTGTAAAGCATTCTTATTATTTCCTGTACAAATAAAGAATTTGCGCTGCCGGCAACGCTGCTTACAGCTATGGAAAACGTTAAGCTGAATAACTTCTGTGTTTATTATCCGATTGTTAAAAAAATTTTCAGAGATCATCTGGCTAGCTATAGTTATCATGTAGTCCGAAAATGAACAATATGGCATCAAAATTGCGCTTGTAATCAATGTTTTTTCGATTTGCGGGGGCGCGGCCAAAATCCAAAATAAACTTGATCAGCGTGCAATAATAACACATATTGTCACCAAATTTGGTTGTCCTAGCTCTTATAATAGCTGAGATCTAGATTTTCACGGACAGACAGACGGACAGACGGACATGGCTATATCGACTCAGCTGTTGATCCTGAGCCAGAATATATATACTTTATGGGGTCGGAGGTGTCTCCTTCTGCCTGTTACATACATTTTCGGTTTGAACAAAGTTATAATACCCTTCTACTCTATGAGTAGCGGGTATAAAAAGAAAAAGCTTAAGCGGCATGAACTGCGAATCGAACCACGGGCCTGTCGGTTCAGGAGTTCATCGTTTTTCCATTAAGCTACTGACGCTGTTATCCAACAACTGCAAAAATTTGCATTGTAAAGCATTCTTATTATTTCCTGTACAAATAAAGAATTTGCGCTGCCGGCAACGCTGCTTACAGCTATGGAAAACGTAAAGCTGAATAACTTCTGTGTTTATTATCCGATTGTTAAAAAAATTTTCAGAGATCATCTGGCTAGCTATAGTTATCATGTAGTCCGAAAATGAACAATATGGCATCAAAATTGCGCTTGTAATCAATTTTTTTTTATTTACAGGGGCGGAAGGGGAAGTGGCCAAAATCCAAAATAAACTTGATCAGCGTGCAATAATAACACATATTGTCACCAAATTTGGTTGTCCTAGCTCTTATAATAGCTGAGATCTAGATTTTCACACGGACAGACAGACGGACAGACGGACATGGCTATATCGACTCAGCTGTTGATCCTGAGCCAGAATATATATACTTTATGGGGTCGGAGGTGTCTCCTTCTGCCTGTTACATACATTTTCGGTTTGAACAAAGTTATAATACCCTTCTACTCTATGAGTAGCGGGTATAAAAAAGAAAAAGCTTAAGCGGCATGAACTGCGAATCGAACCACGGGCCTGTCGGTTCAGGAGTTCATCGTTTTTCCATTAAGCTACTGACGCTGTTATCCAACAACTGCAAAAATTTGCATTGTAAAGCATTCTTATTATTTCCTGTACAAATAAAGAATTTGCGCTGCCGGCAACGCTGCTTACAGCTATGGAAAACGTTATGCTGAATAACTTCTGTGTTTATTATCCGATTGTTAAAAAAATTTCAGAGATCATCTGGCTAGCTATAGTTATCATGTAGTCCGAAAATGAACAATATGGCATCAAAATTGCGCTTGTAATCAATGTTTTTTCGATTTGCGGGGGCGCGGCCAAAATCCAAAATAAACTTGATCAGCGTGCAATAATAACACATATTGTCACCAAATTTGGTTGTCCTAGCTCTTATAATAGCTGAGATCTAGATTTTCACGGACAGACAGACGGACAGACGGACATGGCTATATCGACTCAGCTGTTGATCCTGAGCCAGAATATATATACTTTATGGGGTCGGAGGTGTCTCCTTCTGCCTGTTACATACATTTTCGGTTTGAACAAAGTTATAATACCCTTCTACTCTATGAGTAGCGGGTATAAAAAAGAAAAAGCTTAAGCGGCATGAACTGCGAATCGAACCACGGGCCTGTCGGTTCAGGAGTTCATCGTTTTTCCATTAAGCTACTGACGCTGTTATCCAACAACTGCAAAAATTTGCATTGTAAAGCATTCTTATTATTTCCTGTACAAATAAAGAATTTGCGCTGCCGGCAGCGCTGCTTACAGCTATGGAAAACGTTAAGCTAAATAACTTCTGTGTTTATTATCCGATGGTTACAAAAATTTTCAGAGATCATCTGGCTAGCTATAGTTATCGTGTAGTCCGAAAATGAACAATATGGCATCAAACTTGCGCTTGTAATCAATTTTTTTTGATTTACAGGGGCGGAAGGGGAAGTGACCAAAATCCAAAATAAACTTGATCAGCGTGCAATAATAACACATTTTGCCACCAAATTTGGTAGTTCTAGCTCTTATAATAGCTGAGATCTAGATTTTCACACGGACAGACAGACGGACAGACGGACAGACAGACGGACAGACGGACAGACGGACATGGCTATATCGACTCGGCTGTTGAACCTGAACCAGAATATATACACTTCGTGGGGCCGGAGGTGTCTCCTTCTGCCTGTTACATACATATTCGGTTTGAACAAAGTTATAATACCCTTCTACTCTATGAGTAGCGGGTTTAAAAATGAAAAAGCTTAAGCGGCATGAACTGGGAATCGAACCACGGGCCTGTCGGTTCAGGAGTTCATCGTTTTTCCATTAAGCTACTGACGCTGTTATCCAACAACTGCAAAAATTTGCATTGTAAAGCATTCTTATTATTTCCTGTACAAATAAAGAATTTGCGCTGCCGGCAGCGCTGCTTACAGCTATGGAAAACGTTAAGCTGAATAACTTCTGTGTTTATTATCCGATTGTTACCAAATTTTCAGAGATCATCTAGCTAGCTATAGTTATCATGTGAACCGAAAATGAACAATATGGCATCAAAATTGCACTTGTTGTCAATGATTTTCGATTTGCGGGGGCGTGGCCAAAATCCAAAATAAACTTGATCAGCGTGCAATAATAACACATATTGTCACCAAATTTGGTTGTCCTAGCTCTTATAATAGCTGAGATCTAGATTTTCACGGACAGACAGACGGACAGACGGACATGGCTATATCGACTCGGCTGTTGATCCTGAGCCAGAATATATATACTTTATGGGGTCGGAGGTGTCTCCTTCTGCCTGTTACATACATTTTCGGTTTGAACAAAGTTATAATACCCTTCTACTCTATGAGTAGCGGGTATAAAAAAAAAAGCTTAAGCGGCATGAACTGGGAATCGAACCACGGGCCTGTCGGTTCAGGAGTTCATCGCTTTTCCACTAAGCTACTGACGCTGTTATCCAACAACTGCAAAAATTTGCATTGTAAGGCATTCTTATTATTTCCTGTACAAATAAAGAATTTGCGCTGCCGGCAGCGCTGCTTACAGCTATGGAAAACGTTAAGCTGAATAACTTCTGTGTTTATTATCCGGTTGTTACCAAATTTTCAGAGATCATATGGCTAGCTATAGTTATCATGCAAACCTAAAATGAAAAATATGGCATCAAAATTGCGCTTGTAATCAATTTTTTTTTCGATTTACAGGGGCAGAAGGGGGCGTGGCCAAAATCCAAAATAAACTTGATCAGCGTGCAAAAATAACACATATTGTCACCAAATTTGGTTGTCCTAGCTCTTATAATAGCTGAGATCTAGATTTTTACGGACAGACAGACGGACAGACGGACATGGCTATATCGACTTGGCTGTTGATCCTGAGCCAGAATATATATACTTTATGGGGTCGGAGGTGTCTCCTTCTGCCTGTTACATACATTTTCGGCTTGAACAAAGTTATAATACCCTTCTACTCTATGAGTAGCGGGTATAAAAAAAAAGCTTAAGCGGCATGAACTGGGAATCGAACCACGGGCCTGTCGGTTCAGGAGTTCATCGCTTTTCCACTAAGCTACTGGCGCTGTTATCCAACAACTGCAAAAATTTGCATTGTAAGGCATTCTTATTATTTCCTGTACAAATAAAGAATTTGCGCTGCCGGCAGCGCTGCTTACAGCTATGGAAAACGTTAAGCTGAATAACTTCTGTGTTTACTATCCGGTTGTTACCAAATTTTCAGAGATCATATGGCTAGCTATAGTTATCATGCAAATCTAAAATGAAAAATATGGCATCAAAATTGCGCTTGTAATCAATTTTTTTTCGATTTACAGGGGCGGAAGGGGGCGTGGCCAAAATACAAAATAAACTTGACTAGCGGGCAATAATAACACATACTGTCACCAAATTTGGTAGTTCTAGCTTTTATAATAGCTGAGATCTAGATTTTCACACGGACAGACAGACGGACAGACGGACATGGCTATATCGACTCAGCTGTTGATCCTGAGCCAGAATATATATACTTTATGGGGTCGGAGGTGTCTCCTTCTGCCTGTTACATACATTTTCGGTTTGAACAAAGTTATAATACCCTTTTACTCTATGAGTAGCGGGTATAAAAAGAAAAAGCTTATGCAGCATGAACTGGGAATCGAACCACGGGCCTGTCGGTTCAGGAGTTCATCGCTTTTCCACTAAGCTACTGACGCTGTTATCCAACAACTGCAAAATTTGCATTGTAAGGCATTCTTATCATTTCCTGTACAAATAAAGAAATTGCGCTGCCGGCAGCGCTGCTTACAGCTATGGAAAACGTAAGCTGAATAACTTTTGTGTTTAATATCCGATTGTTACCAAATTTTCAGAGATCATCTGGCTAGCTATAGTTATCATGTAAACCGAAAATGAACAATATGGCATCAAAATTGCACTGGTTATTAATGTTTTTTCGATTTGCGGGGGCGTGGCCAAAATCCAAAATAAACTTGATCAGCGTGCAATAATAACACATATTGTCACTAAATTTGGTTGTCCTAGCTCTTATAATAGCTGAGATCTAGATTTTCACGGACAGACGGACGGACAGACGGACGGACAGACGGACATGGCTATATCGTCTTGGCTGTTGATCCTGAGCCAGAATATATATACTTTATGGGGTTGGAGGTGTCTCCTTCTGCCTGTTACATACATTTTCGGTTTGAACAAAGTTATAATACCCTTCTACTCTATGAGTAGCGGGTATAAAAAAAAAAAACTTAAGCGGCATGAACTGGGAATCGAACCACGGGCCTGTCGGTTCAGGAGCTCATCGTTTTTCCATTAAGCTACTGACGCTGTTATCCAACAACTGCAAAAATTTGCATTGTAAAGCATTCTTATTATTTCCTGTACAAATAAAGAATTTGCGCTGCCGGCAGCGCTGCTTACAGCTATGGAAAACGTTAAGCTGAATAACTTCTGTGTTTATTATCCGATTGTTAAAAAAATTTTCAGAGATCATCTAGCTAGCTATAGTTATCATGTAAACCGAAAATGAACAATATGGCATCAAAATTGCACTTGTTATCAATGTTTTTTCGATTTGCGGGGGCGTGGCCAAAATCCAAAATAAACTTGATCAGCGTGCAATAATAACACATATTGTCACCAAATTTGGTTGTCCTAGCTCTTATAATAGCTGAGATCTAGATTTTCACGGACAGACGGACGGACAGACGGACATGGCTATATCGACTTGGCTGTTGATCCTGAGCCAGAATATATATACTTTATGGGGTCGGAGGTGTCTCCTTCTGCCTGTTACATACATTTTCGTTTTGAACAAACTTATAATACCCTTCTACTCTATGAGTAGCGGGTATAAAAAAAAAAGCTTAAGCGGCATGAACTGGGAATCGAACCACGGGCCTGTCGGTTCAGGAGTTCATCGCTTTTCCACTAAGCTACTGACGCTGTTATCCAACAACTGCAAAAATTTGCATTGTAAGGCATTCTTATTATTTCCTGTACAAATAAAGAATTTGCGCTGCCGGCAGCGCTGCTTACAGCTATGGAAAACGTTAAGCTGAATAACTTCTGTGTTTACTATCCGGTTGTTACCAAATTTTCAGAGATCATATGGCTAGCTATAGTTATCATGCAAATCTAAAATGAAAAATATGGCATCAAAATTGCGCTTGTAATCAATTTTTTTTTTCGATTTACAGGGGCGGAAGGGGGCGTGGCCAAAATCCAAAATAAACTTGACTAGCGGGCAATAATAACACATACTGTCACCAAATTTGGTAGTTCTAGCTTTTATAATAGCTGAGATCTAGATTTTCACACGGACAGACAGACGGACAGACAAAAAGACGGACATGGCTATATCGACTCAGCTGTTGATCCTGAGCCAGAATATATATACTTTATGGGGTCGGAGGTGTCTCCTTCTGCCTGTTACATACATTTTCGGCTTGAGCAAAGTTATAATACCCTTCTACTCTATGAGTAGCGGGTATAAAAAAAAGCTTAAGCGGCATGAACTGGGAATCGAACCACGGGCCTGTCGGTTCAGGAGTTCATCGCTTTTCCACTAAGCTACTGGCGCTGTTATCCAACAACTGCAAAAATTTGCATTGTAAGGCATTCTTATTATTTCCTGTACAAATAAAGAATTTGCGCTGCCGGCAGCGCTGCTTACAGCTATGGAAAACGTTAAGCTGAATAACTTCTGTGTTTACTATCCGGTTGTTACCAAATTTTCAGAGATCATATGGCTAGCTATAGTTATCATGCAAATCTAAAATGAAAAATATGGCATCAAAATTGCGCTTGTAATCAATTTTTTTTTCGATTTACAGGGGCGGAAGGGGGCGTGGCCAAAATCCAAAATAAACTTGACTAGCGGGCAATAATAACACATACTGTCACCAAATTTGGTAGTTCTAGCTTTTATAATAGCTGAGATCTAGATTTTCACACGGACAGACAGACGGACAGACGGACAGACGGACATGGCTATATCGACTCAGCTGTTGATCCTGAGCCAGAATATATATACTTTATGGGGTCGGAGGTGTCTCCTTCTGCCTGTTACATACATTTTCGGTTTGAACAAAGTTATAATACCCTTTTACTCTATGAGTAGCGGGTATAAAAAAGAAAAAGCTTATGCAGCATGAACTGGGAATCGAACCACGGGCCTGTCGGTTCAGGAGTTCATCGCTTTTCCACTAAGCTACTGACGCTGTTATCCAACAACTGCAAAATTTGCATTGTAAGGCATTCTTATCATTTCCTGTACAAATAAAGAAATTGCGCTGCCGGCAGCGCTGCTTACAGCTATGGAAAACGTAAGCTGAATAACTTTTGTGTTTAATATCCGATTGTTACCAAATTTTCAGAGATCATCTGGCTAGCTATAGTTATCATGTAAACCGAAAATGAACAATATGGCATCAAAATTGCACTGGTTATTAATGTTTTTTCGATTTGCGGGGGCGTGGCCAAAATCCAAAATAAACTTGATCAGCGTGCAATAATAACACATATTGTCACTAAATTTGGTTGTCCTAGCTCTTATAATAGCTGAGATCTAGATTTTCACGGACAGACGGACGGACAGACGGACGGACAGACGGACATGGCTATATCGTCTTGGCTGTTGATCCTGAGCCAGAATATATATACTTTATGGGGTTGGAGGTGTCTCCTTCTGCCTGTTACATACATTTTCGGTTTGAACAAAGTTATAATACCCTTCTACTCTATGAGTAGCGGGTATAAAAAAAAAAAAACTTAAGCGGCATGAACTGGGAATCGAACCACGGGCCTGTCGGTTCAGGAGCTCATCGTTTTTCCATTAAGCTACTGACGCTGTTATCCAACAACTGCAAAAATTTGCATTGTAAAGCATTCTTATTATTTCCTGTACAAATAAAGAATTTGCGCTGCCGGCAGCGCTGCTTACAGCTATGGAAAACGTTAAGCTGAATAACTTCTGTGTTTATTATCCGGTTGTTACCAAATTTTCAGAGATCATAAGGCTAGCTATAGTTATCATGCAAACCTAAAATGAAAAATATGGCATCACAATTGCGCTTGTAATCAATTTTTTTTTTCGATTTACAGGGGCGGAAGGGGGCGTGGCCAAAATCCAAAATAAACTTGACTAGCGGGCAATAATAACACATACTGTCACCAAATTTGGTAGTTCTAGCTTTTATAATAGCTGAGATCTAGATTTTCACACGGACAGACAGACGGACAGACAAAAAGACGGACATGGCTATATCGACTCAGCTGTTGATCCTGAGCCAGAATATATATACTTTATGGGGTCGGAGGTGTCTCCTTCTGCCTGTTACATACATTTTCGGCTTGAACAAAGTTATAATACCCTTCTACTCTATAAGTAGCGGGTATAAAAAAAAAGCTTAAGCGGCATGAACTGGGAATCGAACCACGGGCCTGTCGGTTCAGGAGTTCATCGCTTTTCCACTAAGCTACTGGCGCTGTTATCCAACAACTGCAAAAATTTGCATTGTAAGGCATTCTTATTATTTCCTGTACAAATAAAGAATTTGCGCTGCCGGCAGCGCTGCTTACAGCTATGGAAAACGTTAAGCTGAATAACTTCTGTGTTTACTATCCGGTTGTTACCAAATTTTCAGAGATCATATGGCTAGCTATAGTTATCATGCAAATCTAAAATGAAAAATATGGCATCAAAATTGCGCTTGTAATCAATTTTTTTTCGATTTACAGGGGCGGAAGGGGGCGTGGCCAAAATACAAAATAAACTTGACTAGCGGGCAATAATAACACATACTGTCACCAAATTTGGTAGTTCTAGCTTTTATAATAGCTGAGATCTAGATTTTCACACGGACAGACAGACGGACAGACGGACATGGCTATATCGACTCAGCTGTTGATCCTGAGCCAGAATATATATACTTTATGGGGTCGGAGGTGTCTCCTTCTGCCTGTTACATACATTTTCGGTTTGAACAAAGTTATAATACCCTTTTACTCTATGAGTAGCGGGTATAAAAAGAAAAAGCTTATGCAGCATGAACTGGGAATCGAACCACGGGCCTGTCGGTTCAGGAGTTCATCGCTTTTCCACTAAGCTACTGACGCTGTTATCCAACAACTGCAAAATTTGCATTGTAAGGCATTCTTATCATTTCCTGTACAAATAAAGAAATTGCGCTGCCGGCAGCGCTGCTTACAGCTATGGAAAACGTAAGCTGAATAACTTTTGTGTTTAATATCCGATTGTTACCAAATTTTCAGAGATCATCTGGCTAGCTATAGTTATCATGTAAACCGAAAATGAACAATATGGCATCAAAATTGCGCTTGTAATCAATTTTTTCCATTTACAGAGGCGGAAGGGGGCGTGGCCAAAATCCAAAATAAACTTGATCAGCTTGCAATAATAACACATACTGTCACCAAATGTGGTAGTTTTAGCTCTTATAATAGCTGAGATCTAGATTTTCACACGGACAGACAGACGGACAGACGGACAGACAGACAGACGGACATGGCTATATCGACTCGGCTGTTGATCCTGAGCCAGAATATATATATACTTTATGGGGTCGGAGGTGTCTCCTTCTGCCTGTTACATACATTTTCGGTTTGAACAAAGTTATAATACCCTTCTACTCTATGAGTAGCGGGTATAAAAAGCTGCGCTCTAAGAAAAAGCTTAAAAAACTTAATGGAACAAGAACAGACTCAATACCGTTAACAGCAGAAGTCATATTATTTAGAAAAGAGAACCGAAGAAATAAGATAACACCAAGATTTTCAAAACACATAGTTAAAGCAGATCACGGAATAACTTTTGAATCAAAGGAAGGACAAAAAGTCCATGAAGAAAAAATAAAAAGGAAATTTAGAGATAGGCAAACAGTTTAGTAAGTCGAAACAAAAAGATAATAATAAGTACAAACAAATGAACATAAACAAATAGCTATAAGTCACACACTTATTGTACTCAATTTCCATAAATTACACGAAAACAGAACACACAACACGAGTATATTACATTTATATATATAAGGACTAGTATATAAGGACTACTATACTAATGTTAATAATAATAATTATTCTTAGTACGAACACCTAATTATAAGTACACTAGCTACACCGCAATTCGTTCCGCCATGCGTTTCATCTCGCTGGCTGTCACTTCATTCTAGGAGGGGAGGAGTTACCACTTCGGGTATACCCCATTGCACTCTGGACAGTAGCAACACTGATTACAATAGGACCGACATTCAACGTCACAGAAAAGGCTTCTTTCGCGGAAACACGGAGCAGAACAGCAACGTTACACATACACACACATACACACATACATACACACATACATACACACATGCATATACATATATATATAAGATCTGTCTGCGAACAGCATACATACATAAAATGAAGCATATACCAATAAAAATTAATTCCTATTGTGATGTTTATCGAGAGTAGACGTGTTTTCTTTAAATAGTTTCGCAGACAAGATATGTTTCTTATTAAAATATTGTTTCCTTCCAAGCCACGGTTGGTAACTAGCGCGCCCGACAGTAAGCTACAATTCGCCCAGTTTGGAAACAAATTATCACACATTTAATTCCATCAAAAAAACGCTGCACAAGTTTATCCGCCACCTATTGTTTAAATTATATCTATTTGAATAGCGCCATCTACATGTGAAAACGGCATAGCTTTACACACGCTACGGCTGAAACGAAGCATCGTGACGATGACGTTACGACGCGCAGCACAGGCGCAAGCAGTGGAAGTACGGAAAACGGAAACATGGATTACTTCTGTGTTTACCGTCCGATTGGATTGTAACTAGGGGAATAGATTTATATTGCAATTATTTATGTTCATACCAAAGCAGAAAGTTGTAAACTCAATACTTCTCCTGATTATCGAAAATAATCGATTTGCGTGAGCGATGAGCGTGGCACAACAATTGAAAATAAACTCGATCTACCTATGGTATACAGTTGGTTGACGTTAAATAAATAAATAAATTAATTAATTAATTAATTAATTAATAAATAAATAAATAAATAAATAAATAAATAAATAAATCAATAAATCAATAAATCAATAAATCAATAAATCAATAAATCAATAAATCAATAAATCAATAAATCAATAAATAAATAAATAAATAAATCAATAAATAAATAAATAAATAAATAAATAAATAAATAAATAAATAAATAAATAAATAAATCAATAAATCAATAAATCAATAAATCAATAAATAAATAAATGAATAATCGGTTCAGGAGTTCATCGCTTTTCCACTAAGCTATTGACGCTGTTATCCAACAACTGCAAAAATTTGCATTGTAAGGCATTCCTATTATTTCCTGCACAAATAAAGAATTTGCGCTGCCGGCAGCGCTGCTTACAGCTATGGAAAACGTTAAGCTGAATAACTTCTGTGTTTATTATCCGATTGTTACCAAATTTTCAGAGAGATTATTTGGCTAGCTATAGTTATCATGTAAACCCAAAATGAACAATATGGCATCAAAATTGCGCTTGTAATCAATGTTTTTTCGATTTACGGGGGCGGAAGGGGGCGTGGCCAAAATCCAAAATAAACTTGATCAGAGTGCAATAATAACACATATTGTCACCAAATTTTGTAGTCCTAGCTCTTATAATAGCTGAGATCTAGATTTTCACACGGACAGACAGACGGACAGACAGACATGGCTATATCGACTCGGCTGTTGATCCTGAGCCAGAATATATATACTTTATGGGGTCGGAGGTGTCTCCTTCTGCCTGTTACATACATTTTCGTTTTGAACAAAGTTATAATACCCTTCTACTCTACGAGTAACGGGTATAAAAACAGGCTCAAAAACGGTACAGATGTTGACATCTTTAACAATATTATTTTTGCTAGACGACGAACGCTCCTGACGATCAGGACATACTGTAGAGATATGTCCAGCTTTTCCGTAGTTGAAACAACTCAAAGTAGACCGGTCATTCCCTGATGATTGTTTGCCGGGTTGCTGAACATGCACTGCCACTGTTTTTGATCAACAATCCACCTTTTTATGACCAGGCTTTCTGCAGTTGTCACACTCGTTTTCCTGGCGGCTCTGATATACCATCGTTTGGAACTTGAATCGGTTTAGCGTCAAATGAATAGGCCTTTAGTTCCTGGTGCAACGATCAAAAAACTGACTCACTCAATCTCTTTTCACAAAATCAGAATTATGCGTAGTTCTCAACTCTACATGCGATACCAACACAATTTGGAGAGTTATTCTAGTCCGCACACACCAATACTAATGCACACTGCGTTTTTCTGTATGCTTCTCGTTTTCGTGCAGACATCAACTTCCCCCACAACAACAACAACTCAGTAGTCCACATACACGAATAACTATATATTATAAATTAAGCTCATACACATGTTACACACACACTTTGAACGTACATGGTCTCGAAAATTCTAGAAATAGATTTCACCATAACGACAATGTTGCATCAGCCTCTAATTGTGCGTTCATTGGTCAGCTTACATTTGTAGCTTTGAAATGACCGTTATAGCGAGGCATTGTAGCTGATGCCTAGCGCTGTTTCGGCGTTAGGCAAAAGAAGTTTTTGCGACGCATGGCCACTTGCATTTTGTACGTACGAAGAGACACACTTAAACCAGAACATTAACTCTAAACCTTAAATGTAATTTTCAAATAAAAAAGAAGTCATAAAAGAAATATTTGTTACCTAATCTGTGTTTGGAAGTAATACATTTAATTAAGCCAACTGTCCACGTGGAGCTACGGGCCATCTATAACTGGCGCAGCCAATGACCAGAAGCGGATTGGATATTCCTGGGAAAACAACCTACGACGCTTCTTAAGTAAAAATTTGTGAGTAGAGTGATATTTTAAAAAAGACGCAAGAGTCACTTAACTGCACTTAAAAATAAAACGAAGTTTTTATACCCGCTACTCATAGAGTAGAAGGGTATTATAACTTTGTTCAAACCGAAAATGTATGTAACAGACAGAAGGAGACACCTCCGACCCCATAAAGTATATATATTCTGGGTCAGGATCAACAGCCGAGTCGATATAGTCATGTCCATCTGTCTGTCTGTCCGTCTGTCCGTCTGTCTGTCCGTGTGAAAATCTAGATCTCAGCTATTATAAGAGCTAGAACTACCAAATTTGGTGACAGTATGTGTTATTATTGCACGCTGGTTAAGTTTATTTTGGATTTTGGCCACGCCCCCCTCCGCCCCCGTAAATCGAAAAAAATTGATTACAAGTGCAATTTTGATGCCATATTGTTCCATATGATAATTATAGCAAGCCTGATGATCTCTGAAAATTTGGTAACAATCGGATAATAAACAAAGAAGCTATTCAGTTTAACGTTTTCCCTAGCTGTAAACCGCGCTTCCGGCAGCGCAAATTCTTTATTTGTACAGGAAATAATAAGAATGCCATACAATGCAAATTTTTGCTGTTGTTGGATAACAGCGTTAGTAGCTTAGTGAAAAAGCGATGAACTCCTGAACCAACAGGCCCGTGATTCGATTCCCAATTCATGCCGCTAAAGCTTTTTCTTTTTTTTTAAGAACTTATACTTTAATTTTTATACCCGCTACTCATAGAGTAGAAGGGTATTATAACTTTGTTCAAACCGAAAATGTATGTAACAGGCAGAAGGAGACACCTCCGACCCCATAAAGTATATATATTCTGGCTCAGGATCAACAGCCGAGTCGATATAGCCATGTCCGTCTGTCCGTCTGTCTGTCTGTCCGTCTGTCTGTCCGTGTGAAAATCTAGATCTCAGCTATTATAAGAGCTAGAACTACCAAATTTGGTGATAGTATGTGTTATTATTGCACGCTGGTCAAGTTTATTTTGGATTTTGGCCACGCCCCCTTCCGCCCCTGTAAATCGAAAAAAATTGATTACAAGTGCAATTTTGATGCCATATTACTCATTTCCAGTTTATATGATAACTATATCTAGGCAGATGATCTCTAAAAGTTTGGTAACAATCGGATAATAAACACAGAAGTTATTCAGCTTATTGTTTTCCATAGCTGTAAGCAGCGGTGCCGGCAGTGCTGCTTGCAGACTTGTGCCGAATCGTGTGTGCGTGTACGGTGGTGAAATGGGTTAAGTTGTGGACTGCAAAACGAACAGTACTATTATGCATTTACGGGTTCGAGTCCCGCCCGCATCAAAAATTAAATGTGTGCAAGAATGTTTTTTTTTTATTCTATATTTTGACTTTGCATAAATATTATAAGTCCATAGCCTTTTACGGTCAAAATATGATTGTAGCCGTTTTTTTGTTCCGCAAATAAATTATGTACAAGCAGCTGGGTAGCGGGTATATTACAGTCGAGCACACTCGACTGTAGCTTTCTTACTTGTTTTTTATTTAATTATATGTTTATGATTGTTGTTTATGAATAAATAGCAACAACAACACGCATCATGCATTCAGACTTTGTTTTTGTCGTGCAAGAATTTCCGAATGGTCTCATAATGTAACTTTGTCAAAATTTGCGTAATGGCTTAATGACCGAATGGAGAAGTGGTGGACCTCTTAGGTAATGGGTCCAAGGTTCGATTCCGCATGCATGCGTGTCATGGTGGGGGAGATCGAACGTTCCTTATTTTTTGCAAAGAAAAGTTTTTGCCTCCCTTTTTGAGCTACCTTCATGAAACTTTGTATACATGTTTCTTATGGCTGCCCGCTGTAAATAAGTCGGAACGAGCCGGTACGGACCGATACATCGTATAGATGCCATAGAACCTATCGGTCGTTTTTTTAACAAAATTTATTAAAGGTTAGAGTGCTCTAGAACACTTTCCATTCAAGTATATAAAGAATTATTAAAAGGGCACATATTGTTTTTTACATGCACGTATTCGATTTATAGTCTTCAACAGGTAGATTTATTATTTTTACTGTTTAAGTGATAAATCTTGGATTTTTGTGGTACCTGAATAAAAGTTATACGTTTTCAATACTTTTTACTCCTTTTGCCGGCAGCGCTGCTTGCAGCATTGTGCCGAATAGTGTGCGCGTACGGTGGTGAAATGGGTTAAGTTGTGGACTGCATAACGAACGAAACTATTATGCATTTATGGGTTTAAGTCCCACCCGCATCAAAAGTTAAATGTGTGCAAAAAATTATTTTTTTATTTTAGATTTTGACTTTGCATAAATATTGTAAGTCCATGATCAAAATATGATTGTAGCCGTTCTTTATTGTTCCGCAAATAATTTTGATGTACGAGCAGCTGGGTAGCGGGTATATTACAATCGAGCACACTCGAATGTAGCTTTCTTACTTGTTATTTTACCAAATAAAAAAAAAATGAATCAAAAATGAAATGTATATATAAATATTTCATAATAATAAATATAGTATTAAAAACTAAATATTAACAAACAAAACTTAATATATAAAATATAGAACAAAATGAAAGTCAAAATTTTTACGGGGAACACATAACAAGCAGATGCCACTCGAAATAAGAAGCACTGTGATACAAAACAATCAGATGCCGCTCTAAATAAGAAGAATTTTTATACAAAGAAATAAGAAGCACTTTTATACAAAAAGAAGGGCTACATACATACAGAAAATAATGAGACTAAAGTTAGAATGCAGCGTAGAAGAAGAGAACTGGGAAGTGCTGTGAGAGGGCTGCTAGGCTCGATGCGAACATTATGTTCGAACAAGTCAGTGGTACACGGTTGATCACAGTGTCGATATGTAGTGGAGGGAGGTTCCGTCAAGTTGGACGCGAACAATTATGTTCGAACAGGTCACTGATACGCGACAGAACCTCAGAACCGTACATACGTGCAAAAACCACAACCTTTAAAGTTGCAACGTGTTGCAAGACAGTTGTCGATTTGTAGTGGGGAGAAGGTTCCGTCAAGTTGGACGCGAACAATTATGTTCGAACAGGTCACTGATACGCGATGGAACCACAGAAACATTAATATTTCAGATCAGTCTATACAAACTGGTGTAAAACTACAACTTAGATATGATCAAACAAGAAATAACCTTTCATTGGTTATATACGAGACGACCATATCGGCCATTTGGTAGCTGTGTTGTAGTCTCTCGACCGCTGTAGTGAGTCGATTGCCTTTACAGAGTCAAATACAATGAAATTTTCATTTGCGACGTATAAGCCTGTTAGTATGTCATGAATGTGGAAGATAACATATTAAGAAATTAAAACGAATCAACACATTAATACAATGTAACCTTGCCTCCATCTTATAATATTAAATGAAATATATTCCACACAATACATATATTAATCCAAGTATCATTGCAGGTATTGAACCTATGATAAAAGAATTCATCACACATCAAACCACACTGTATATTAAGATAATTATAAGATAATATTAAATGTCAACAAAATTTAAGCATAAGACTAAATCTACTATTCCTAATCTAACTCGGACTACTAGACAGACAACCAAAACACCCGCCCTTACAAGAAACATAACCAAAACTAGCCCAACAGACATAACTCAAAATACGTCGGGGTCCAGCATATATGAATTGCCTGCCGGGCTCCCAGACATTATTAAGTACCTTCCGACCTACGACGGTAACCCTTACGCACTTAAGAGATTCATAGAAAGCGTGGAAGAGATTTCATTGATGTTTAGAGACACAGAGCAAACTCCAAGAGGGAAAATGTATTTAAGAGCGATCAGGAATAAAATAGAGGGCAAAGCGAGTGAATTGTTAGATAAACTGGATACCCCATTAGACTGGGATGAAATTAAGAGGAATCTAACAAGAAAGTTACTAGATAACAGGGACGAACTGACTTTAATAGAGGAACTACATGGGTTTCCTTTTAGAAGGCTGCCAATAACAAAACTGTATGATACCATTTTAGATCTAAAACGAGTATTGACATGCATGGCCGATTCAAAGGAACTACCAGCTTTAGCTATTCTAGAAAAAAAGTATTTCTATATGGCTTTTTGCCTGAAAACCTTTATTAAGGGTCTATCTGTACCACTCCGGAATGTGGTCAAAGCTTTTAGACCAAATACGTTGGATGAAACATTTGATAAAGCTATTCAGGAGAGGGATGAGTACATGCAGGAGAGACGACGGTACCCAGCAAATCATCATAAAATTCGTATTTCAGACAACCAGCAGGGCAGAGGACAGTATAGAGCTCTTCCTTACTTAACCGAGAATCGTTACGGACAGGACCATCGCACTAACAACGAGGTTAATGGACATAATAATTTTTCTAGAGCAATTTTGCCACCTAAGACAGAATCAACAGATAGCCACTCACGCCAATATAGAGGTGGAAAATTCAATAGTTCACGTCAGACTAATACTAGCAGATTTAACAATCTGGAAGCCTCTTCGGAGCAACCAGCACTTCACAATTTAGATGAAACTGTAAAATTTTAAAGACCAGCCTCATTGAGCAGACAGGGTACCTTAAAAGTTATAAGGATTAACACGGATCAACACTATCCTATATTTTGATTAGCTCACCGTTTGGTAGGAAGCTACACTTTTTAATCGATACAGGGGCATCGAATTCCTTTATCGATCCTAAATTTGTTCCGCTTCAGCAGAGAGAATCCTTAAGCACAAATACAGTCATAACAAGTAAGAAAGCTACAGTCGAGTGTGCTCGACTGTAATATACCCGCTACCCAGCTGCTTGTACATAATTTATTTGCGGAACAAAAAAACGGCAAAGTCAAAATATAAAATAAAAAAAAAAACATTTTTGCACACATTTAATTTTTGATGCGGGCGGGACTCGAACCCGTAAATGCATAATAGTACTGTTCGTTTTGCAGTCCACAACTTAACCCATTTCACCACCGTACACGCACACACGATTCGGCACAATGCTGCAAGCAGCGCTGCCAGCAGTGCTGCTTACAGCTGTGGAAAACGTTAAGCTGAATAACTTCTGTGTTTATTATCCGATTGTTACCAAATTTTCAGAGATCATCTGGCTAGCTATAGTTATCATATAAACCGAAAATGAACAATATGGCATCAAAATTGCACTTGTTATCAATGTTTTTTCGATTTGCGGGGGCGGAAGGGGGCGTGGCCAAAATCCAAAATAAACTTGACCAGCGTGCAATAATAACACATATTGTCACCAAATTTGGTTGTCCTAGCTCTTATAATAGCTGAGATCTAGATTTTCACACGGACAGACAGACGTACAGACGGACATGGCTATATCGACTCGGCTGTTGATCCTGAGCCAGAATATATATACTTTATGGGGTCGGAGGTATCTCCTTCTGCCTGTTACATTCATTTTCGGTTTGAACAAAGTTATAATACCCTTCTACTCTATGAGTAGCGGGTATAAAAACTGTATTAAAGAAAATTCAGGTCACCGAAAAGGTCGAATATCCAGCATTTTCCGAATTTAATTTAAAAGACACTTTTATATTTTTAATCCTCAAATTTCACGAATATTTCGACGGACTAATAGGTCTTGACATCTTATGTACTAAAAAAGCAAATATAGATCTTAAAATGTTAATTTTACAAACTCCTCCGGCAACTATCCCCATTCATATTGAACGAAATAGGTCTACGGATATATTTAATATCCAAGCCAGTTCGGGAATGATAGTGCAGATACCAGTCGATTATGAACAGGGACCATTTTTACTTGATTCCGTAGAATTAGTAGATAATGTTTACATTCAACAAGGACTCCATACAGCTGACACTTACAACGCATGGATGGAAATGATCAGGATCAGACGATTTGATTAGAATTTCCATTAGTTACAACCCTATTCATTCAAGAGAAATATGTAGAATTGAACTTTCATTGGTGCAACGACGCGAATTTTCACGAACGAGTCAATACAGACCACCTTTCTGACGAAGAAGCAAATCAACTTAAACACCTATGTTTGCAATTTCCCTTCCTTTTTCACTACCCGTCAGATAGATTAACATTCTCAAATACAAACAAACATAAAATAGAAACTACAGGCGACATACCCCTGTATGCCAAACCCTTCAGATACTCCTACGAAGAACAAAAAGAGATCAATGACCAAATCAAAAATATGTTGGAACAAAACATAATTAGAGAAAGTCATTCACCTTGGAGCTCACCTGTTTGGTTGGTTTCGAAGAAATTCGAAACAAAAGAACAAAAATGGAGATTAGTTATTGACTATAGAAAACTGAATGAAAAAACCGTTAAAGACAGGTATCCCATCCCATCCTATTAACGAAGTACTTAATAAGATAGGTAGAGCTATATATTTTTCGACTTTAGATTTGGCTAGTGGT
Source organism: Zaprionus ghesquierei (assembly GCA_018904095.1). Lineage (NCBI taxonomy): Eukaryota > Metazoa > Arthropoda > Insecta > Diptera > Drosophilidae > Zaprionus > Zaprionus ghesquierei. The sequence continues at coordinate 195,818 of JAEIGP010000831.1, forward strand.
TATCACCAAATACAAATGGAACCGAAAGATATTCCTAAAACAGCCTTCACGGAATTAGACGGACACTACGAATTTATCAGAAGGCCATTTGGTCTGACAAATGCCCCTGCAACATACCAAAGGGTAATGAACAACGTTTTAGGTAACTTGAAAGGGAGATGTTGTTTAGTTTATCTCGACGACATCATAATTTTTTCTGGTTCATTGCAACAACACACATCAGACTTAAAAGAAGTATTCAGCAAAATAAGTGACGCTAAATTAATGCTCCATTCACAGAAATCAAAATTTTTAAAGAAAGGGACAGAATTTTTAGGACACATTGTTACGGACCACGGCATTAAACCAAATCCGGACAAGATTATCGCCATTAAGAAATTTCCCTCGCCTCGTTCTAAAAAACAAATTAAATCCTTTTTAGGATTACTAGGCTATTATAGGAAGTTTATTAAAGATATGGCCAGAATAACGAAACCACTTACAGTCCAATTTAAAGGCAATTTAAAGTCTGATACAATAGACCAGGAATATATTGATACATTCGAAAAATGCAAAACCCTTCTTTGGAATGATCCCCTACTACAATATCCAGACCTTTCTAAAAGATTTATCTTAACAACACACGCAAGTAACGTTGCCCTTGGAGCAGTGCTATCACAAGGACCCTTGGGTTCGGACAAGCCGGTCTGTTTTGCAAGTAGAACATTGTCCGATACAGTACGTAATTATGCCACTGTCGAGAAAAAAATGTTAGCAAGAATATGGGCTGTTAAATACTTTCGCCCTTACTTGTTTGGAAGAAAAGTCGTTATAGTAACTGATCATAAGTCACTTACATGGCTGATGAGTTTTAAGGAACCGACCTCCAAAATAGTTAGATGGAGAATGCAATTATTAGAATATGATTACGAAATTTTGTATAAGAAAGGTTCTCAAAACTTGGTACCGGACGCATTGAGCAGGGCAGAAATCGACATGAACCTAAATGATAGTAACTCAATAACAGGGACGTGTGGAGATACAGTCCACTCAGCAGACGAACACATGGATGATCACATCCATATCTCAGAAAAGCCCTTAAACGATTTTAACTACCAAGTAATATTAAAATATGGTGCTCCTATAGAATCTAAAACTGAAGTTATATTTAAACGAAAAACGAGACAAGTAATTTCTAAACTGTCTTTTACAGAACAACGATTTACATATATTTTAAAGAAAACCTTGAAGCTAAACAGGACTGTTGCAATTTTTGCACCCGACGATATTTTTCAACAAATACAAGAGAGTTATAAAAAATACTTTTCAAACAATAACATTTATAACATTTTAAGATGTACTATATTCTTAACCGATTTACTATAAACACAGGACCAAGAGTTTCAAATTAACAAATATCACACAAATAATAATCATAGAGGTACAGACGAAACCGTTGCTCACATGAATAGACAATTCTTTTTTCCAAATATGAAATCAAAAATTACTCAGACTATAAATAATTGCGATGTCTGTCACACCTTCAAATATAACCGCCACCCCCCCAAATATTAAATTCCAAGTAACCGAAAAACCTACCATGCCTTTAGATATACTACACACTGACTTATATACTATAAACGGAAAATATGTTGTTACTATCCTTGACAAATTTTCTAAGTTTGCCCTTGGATACACAATCCCTACAACAGACGCAATAAATATAGTGAACGCTTTTAGGCGATTCATAGTAGCGAACGGCATACCTAAAAAACATTGTTTACGATCAAGGGGCTGAATACAATTCAAACCTTTTCAAGGATTTTTGCAAACAATATAATATAGAACGACAAGTCACGTCCTTTCAACAATCTTCTAGTAATGCCGCAGTCGAAAGACTACATTCTACGCTCACTGAAGTGTATCGAATCCTTTTAGAAGAAAAGAAAAAGAATAAGTACAGATAGACCACGAGGAGATTCTAACAGAAACTTTTATTACATATAATAACGCTATACACTCGGCTACTAAGCTGACTCCTTATAAACTGTTTTCGGGACGTACCCACGTATTCCAGCAAACCATTAAATTTGACGATGAGCATGACTATCTACAAAAATTAAACGAATTCCAAAAGACAATATACCCTAAAGTATGTGAATTAGTTCAAAACAACAAGGTTCATAAGATTGGAAAGTTAAATCAAGAAAGGAAAGAAGCTATCCAGGTAGAAACAGAAGACGTAGTATTTCGTAAGGAAAATAGACGCAATAAGCTCACCCCTAGATTTTCAAAACAGACTGTAGATACTGATGAGGGCGTTACCTTTACTAAAAACAAAAGACAAAAAATTCATAAATCTAAATTAAGACCCAATTAGGACGCAAGTAGAGAATTCCAAAAATAACCTGAATAATAACAAACATACATGGATACGATAAACAGAAAATTCAAATTGCTAAAGAAATAAATAATGTAAATAACAAGAAAAAAGTTTTGGAATGTACGATTAAAACTAATTCCTAAGTTTATATATAAATACAAAAAAAGTCATGAAATCAAAATAAGAAAATGTTTACAACTTAATTTCCCTAAGCGCAATAAAAATAATGATTAAATTTTTTTTATGTTAAAATACCTATGTTTACATTAGACATTAATCAGTTAACAATTTAATTCATTTCGTACCTATTAATAACACACAAAGTATTGTTACATCAAACTGTATAACTCTATAACGAGTAAGAACACACAAACATTGTAATTTAAGGAAGAATATAATAGAATTCATCATATAAATATGTGAGACCCGCAAAAAGCTATTTTCAATACATCTAACCATGAGGACATCGTCAACATCATGACCCTGAAGCTACCGAACTTACTCAACAATCTGTCAAAAGCTGGTTCCAATTTCGACAAGGATTATGGAAGACAAATACGGAGCTTCACGATAGAATGGAACACACCTTAAAGTACCATATGCATGTTTGAGTGTATTTTTTTTCACACCGCGGGAATCATACCTTTGCAATAACAAGAATGACAATCTTCATCCCGGCCTCATCACCAGTCATACCCGATCACGGCATTCCTTCGTTATGGCCCTCTCTTCAGTCTTGGGGGGGGAGGAGTTACCACTATACATTCCCCACTCTCCTGAAACCGTCCAGATTCCGCTACATGACAACGGCATCAAGGGCCACAACAACAACAACTCAGTAGTCCACATACACGAATAACCATATACGTATTATAATATAAGCTTATACACATGTTACACACACACTTTGAACGTACATGGTCTCGAAAATTCTAGAAATAGATTTCACCATAACGACAATGTTGCATCAGCCTCTAATTGTGCGTTCATTCGTCAGCTTACATTTGTAGCTTTGAAATGACCGTTATAGCGAGGCGTTGTAGCTGATGCATAGCGCTGTTTCGGCGTTAGGCAAAAGAAGTTTTTGCGACGCATGGCCACTTGCATTTTGTACGTACGAAGAGACACACTTAAACCGGGACATTAACTCTAAACCATAAATGTAATTTTCAAATACAAAAAGAAGTCATAAAAGAAATATTTGTTACCTAATCTATGTTTGGAAGTAATACATATAATTAAACCAACTGTTCACGTAGAGCTACGGGCAATCTATAACTCGCGCCAAGCAGAAACACAAAATGGCTAGAAATGTTAAATTTAAATGATCTGCGACATGTATATCATAAAAAAATCTTTATCACATTTTGTTCTTTATCTTTGGTTTAATTGCGTTTTTTTCTATCCTTTTTTTTTGTTTTGAGCCTTCAATTGCTTACTTATTATGTGGAAGAAAAAAGTAACGGGACAAATGCGACGGTAATTCGGAATTTTGCTTTCAGCGTGAAATTCGCTCAATGTGTGCACTATTTTTGGCTCATCTGAATAGGTTTTACACTTTTGACTTCACTTAATATTTGACCACGGGATTGAAAAGTGTTGATTTCTTTTGTATTCTAAAGTTAAAATCATCTGTTATCATTATTTTTCTAAAATGGGCCGCGGAAAACGATTAACCAATTATGAAAAAGGTAAAATAAAAGGCTATATTGAATCTGGCTTAAAACACTGTGTTATAGCCAAGAAAATCGGTCGAAGTCAAAACGTTGTGAGTAATTTTCTCCGTAATGAAGCCGACTATGGAAAAAGTGTTAAAGCTGATTGTACGGCTTGTTCAAATTAAATTTACGAAGCAAAAAAGAAGAACGCGGCGGCAATACAAAAACGAATAGGCAATTGCAATAGACATTAGACAGAAAGAGAAGGTGATAAATGTATGTTTTTAAGCACGCATGTGAACATACGTATATGATATATACATATGTGTATCATTTGTACATACATATGTACATCCGTGCACCATAAAATTAAATAGGGAACATTTTGCACTCTTCCACTAACTTATATGTATGATTAAATTTATTGTCTGCTGTTCTTATATAATATAATATTATATTATATATTAAAATAATATAAACAAGTAAACAAAGCTACAGTCGAGCGCGCCCGACAGTAAGACACCATTAGCCCAATTTCGAAACTAATTATCACACATTAAATTCCATCAAAAAAACGCTGCACAAGTTTATCCGCCACCTATTGTTTAAATTAAATCTATTTTTTGAATAGCGCCATCTACATGTGGAAACGGCAAAGCTTTACATACGTTAAGGCTGAAACGAAGCATCGTGACAATGACGTCACGACACTAGCACAGGCGCAAGCAGTGGATAACTTCTGTGTTTATCGTCCGATTGGATTGTAATTGTTTATGTTCATACCAAAGCAGAAAGCTGTAATTTCCATACTTTTCCTGATAATCGAAAATTATCGATTTGCGTGGGCGGTCGGCGTGGCCTCAAAAATTGAAAATAAACCCGATCTGCCTATGGTATACAGGAACCATCTTGTGAAATATGGTGTCTCTAGCTTTTGTAATAGCTGAGATCTAGACGTTCAAACGGACAGACGGACAGACAGACGGACATGGCTCAATCGACTCAGCTAGTGATCCTGAGTCAGAATATATACACTTTGTGGGGTCTGCCACGGCTCCTTCTGCCTGTTACATACATTTGCACAAACTTAGTATACCATTTTTGACCATTTTCAATGGTCGAATGGTATAAAAAAAAGTTGCGAATGGCCAGGGACTTCTAAAGTTAAACTCTGATAGTTTTTTGGGTACGGTATAAAGGGTACCGTACCGCGCAATATATATTTTTGATTATCTTTGCCTAACAATGTTCCTGTGCACCTTTGTCTGCCAAGTCAGCATTCGGCTGGATGCGGTGCTGGTCTGTCGTCGTTCGGTGTCCGACACTAGGTTAATGGCGTTGGGTTTTAGGGGGTGGAGTGGATAATGTCGGGCGGCAACTTCAGGTGAATTTGTGTCTAGGCAGCTCTTGGCAAATTTATGATTCGACTTTTAAATTGGTTTATGGCAATTTCCGCAGCACCCACACACCCACACGCGAATTTGTTAAATTTGTAAATTATAAATAACATTTTATACAGGCTTAGCCTAATCGTTTCTTTACCAACATTGTTAAAATACTTGTACATTTTACAACGCTGTTAACAGCGCCATGTAGTACAGCAAGACTGCACAAATTTCAAGAATCTTTCCAAGCAGATCAAAACAAATTAAATTTTAAATTCAGTTTGTTTAATCGTTTTCTTAATCAAAAAGCTTCCGCCCTCTTTGTGGATGTGGTTAAGAATATGTGCAAGCCAGAGTCTCCACCTCCAACCACACCACCACCGCCGCCACCACCATCGCTGCCGGGTACACCAGAGGCAAATGTGCCCGACTACTGGACTGCGATGATAAGCGATGATGATGCAGACCATAAACAGGATGACGAGGAGAGACAGCACCAGTTGCACACGGCAATCACGCCGGACAGTATCAGCGAACAGGTAATCTCTGTGTTCGATTCCGAAGCGGAACCATCGCCAGTGCCTGATCTACTGGTTGAGCTGCAGAGTAGCTGCAGTAGCAATTGTTGCAAGCATAACTTGTCCTCTAGCGAACACGGTGGTGCAACGTTGGAGAATGAAATTACGTCGGCGGTGGCGTTGGTGGCTGCCACCACTAATGACAACACCAGTATTGGCTTTAATATATATGGATATATATATTTATGGTGCTTACGTACCACCCGAACATCTATGTTTTCCTCGGCCATCGCATCTTCGACAAACAGTTCCTGGCTGCCGGCGTAGGTTAGCGTGCCTGGAGCTGGCAAAAGACTAGCGAAGTAGCCATCAGACCTCCGCCTGTCCACCAATCGCATGGGTGTCCCACTGGGTGAGGTGACATTTGACTGTGCTCCGCCGCAACGCGATACGTGACGCTGGAGCAGACCGCAAGCTGGACGAGGCATTGAGGGAGCCGGCTCGGCTGGCAGATTTGATGCAGCGGAGCAGAATCCGAAGCTATTGTCACAGCTCTTTGGGCACGATGCGGCGGCACTGAATGTGGACGCGCATTATTGCGCCTGTGAGGCGAATAAGTTGTACGCCTGCTTTGCCGACCCTTTGCAGGGTGGACGCTGTGCACCACACGAAGTGCATCATGATATGCATTATCGGCGTGCTCAGAATTTGCCACAGCAAAATATGAATCGAATGGAGGTGGAACAGCTTTTCTTCTTTTTCTACACATATCCCGGCATAATGCAAATGCTTGCGGGAGCTGAGCTGGCGGAACGTGGGTGGCCTTTTCACATTTTCGAACGTCTCTGGATAGTGCGACAGTCGGATAATCCGCACTATAAACGATGTGGGTACCAGGAATCGGGCGAGTATAACTACTTCAATATGCTTCACTAGCGAATCTTGGCGCAAGACTTTGATCTGATGCCACAGCAACTATAACGCATAATTGCCAAATTCGAACTGCGCGAACAGAATGGCTATCACCCGCAGATGAGATGGGTAACACCTCACATTGTCAGCCGATACATTTTTATCTCGCTTACTCAGATTTCTCTCTGCTTTCCACTTCCCTTAAGAGCTTCTTTTGAGGTGGAAAATAGAATAACCGCTCTAGACCATTTGTTGTGCCATAAGACTTTATTAAAGGTATTAAGAAAAGTTAAGAGTGTTAAGACAAACAAGTAAGAAAGCTACATTCGAGTGGGCTCGAATGTAATATACCCGCTACCCAGCTGCTCGTACATCAAAATTATTTGCGGAACAATAAAGAACGGCTACAATCATATTTTGACCGTAAAAGGCCATGGACTTACAATATTTATCCAAAGTCAAAATCTAAAGTAAAAAAAATTATTTTGTGCACACATTTAATTTTTGATGCGGGTGGGACTCGAACCCATAAATGCATAATAGTTCTGTTCGTTACGCAGTCCACAACTTAACCCATTTTACCACAGTACACGCACACACTATTCGGCACAATGCTGCAAGCAGCGCTGCCGGCAAAAGGAGTAAAAAGTATTGAAAACGTATAACTTTTATTCAGGTACCAAAAAAATCCAAGATTTATCACTTAAACAGTAAAAATAATAATTCTACCTGTTGAAGACTATAAATCGAATACGTGCATGTAAAAAACGATATGTGTTTCGACTTATTTACAGCGGGCAGCAATAAGAAACATGTATACAAAGTTTCATGAAGGTAGCTCTAAAGGGAGGCAAAAACTTTTATTTGCAAAAAATAAGAAAAGTTCGATCTCCCCCACCATGACACGCATGCATGCGGAATGGAACCCTGGACCCATTACCTAAGAGGTCCACCACTTCTCCATTCGGCCATTAAGCCATTACGCAAATTTTGACAAAGTTACACTATGAGACCATTCGGAAATTCTTGCACGAAAAAAACAAAGTCTTAATGCATGATGCGTGTTTTTGTTGATATTTATTCTCATAACTTAAACATACAATTAAATAAAAAATAAAAATAAAAAAATATAAGAAAAAGCTGCGCTCTAACAATCGCACAAAGCTGATTTAAGAGACTGTCACTTCTCCACTTGTTAACTAAGTTCATTGTGAGCCATTAAAAAAATTTTAAATAAAATGCACGACCACCAATTAATGCATATTCAAAAATTAAAGTATTAGTTTTTAAAAAAACAAGTAAAAAAGCTACAATCGAGATTGCTCGAATGTAATATACCCGCTACCCAGCTGCTCGTACATCATTTATTTGCGGAACAAAAAAAAATGGCTACAATCATATTTTGACCGTAAAAGGCTATGGACTTACAATATTTATCCAAAGTCAAAATCTAAAATAAAAAAAAACATTTTTGCACACATTTAATTTTTGATGCGGGCGGGACTCGAACCCGTAAATGCATAATACTACTGTTCGTTTAGCAGTCAACAACTTAACCCATTTCACCACCGTACACGCACACACGATTCGTCACAATGCAGCAAGCAGCGCCGGCTGCCGGCAGCGCTGCTTACAGCTATGGAAAACGTTAAGCTGAATAACTTCTGTGTTTATTATCCGATTGTTACCAAATTTTCAGAGATCATCTGGCTTGCTGTAGTTATCATGTAAACCGAAAACAACAATATGGCATCAAAATTGCGCTTGTAATCAATGATTTTTCGATTTACGGGGGCGGAAGGGGGTGTGGCCAAAATCCAAAATAAACTTGATGAGCGTGCAATAATAACACGTATTGTCACCAAATTTGGTAGTCCTAGCTCTTATAATAGCTGAAATCTAGATTTTCACACGGACAGACAGACGGACAGACGGACAGGGCTATATCGACTCGGCTGTTGATCCTGAGTCAGAATATATATACTTTATGGGGTCGCAGGTGTCTCCTTCTGCCTGTTACATACATTTTCGGTTTGAACAAAGTTATAATACCCTTCTACTCTATGAGTAGCGGGTATAAAAAGAAAAAGCTTAAGCGGCAGGAAATGGGAATCGAACCACGGGCCTGTCGGTTCAGGAGTCCATCGCTTTTCCACTAAGCTACTGACGCTGTTATCCAACAACTGCAAAAATTTGCATTGTAAGGCATTCTTATTATCTCCTGTACAAATAAAGAATTTGCGCTGCCGGCAGCGCTGCTTACAGCTATGGAAAACTTTAAGCTGAATAACTTCTGTGTTTATTATCCGATTGTTACCAAATTTTTAGAGATCATCTGGCAAGCTATAGTTATCATATAAGCCGAAAATAAACAATATGGCATCAAAATTGCGTTTGTAATCAATTTTTTTCGATTTACAGGGGCGGAAGGGGGCGTGGCCAAAATCCTAAATAAACTTGATCAGCGTGCAATAATAACACATACTGTCACCAAATTTGGTAGTTCTAGCTCTTATAATAGCTGAGATCTATGTTTTCATACGGACAGACAGACGGACAGACAGTCAGACGGAGATGGCTATGTCAACTCGGCTGTTGATCCTGAGCCAGAATATGTATACTTTATGGGGTCGGAGGTGTCTCCTGCCAACAGGTAGAAGCCTGTTACATACAGTTTCTGTTTGAACAAAGTTATATTACCCTACTACTCTATGAGTAGCGGGTATAAAAAGAAAACGCTTAAGCGGCATGAACTGGGAATCGAACCACGGGCCTGTCGGTTCAGGAGTTCATCGCTTTTCCACTAAGCTACTGACGCTGTTATCCAACAACTGCAAAAATTTGCATTGTAATGCATTCTTATTATTTCCTGTACAAATAAAGAATTTGCGCTGCCGGCAGCGCTGCTTACAGCTATGGAAAATATTAAGCTGAATAACTTCTGTGTTTATTATCCGATTGTTACCAAATTTTCAGAGATCAGTATATAGTTATCATATACACGGTAAGTATATAGTTATCATATACACCGAAAATGAACAATATGGCATCAAAATTGCGCTTGTAATTAATTTTTTTCGATTTGCAGGGGCGGAAGGGGTGTGGCCAAAATCCAAAATAAACTTGATCAGCGTGCAATAATAACACATACTGTCACCAAATTTGGTAGTTCTAGCTCTTATAATAGCTGAGATCTAGGTTTTCACACGGACAGACAGACGGACAGACAGACAGACGGACAGACGGACATGGGTATATCGACTCGGCTGTTGATCCTGAGCCAGAATATATATACTTTATGGGGTTGGAGGTGTCTCCTTCTGCCTGTTACATACATTTTCGGTTTGAACAAAGATATAATACCCTTTTACTCTATGAGTAGCGGGTATAAAAATATAAGAAAAAGCTGCGCGCTAACAATAGCACACAGCTGATTTAAGAGACTATCACTTCTAACTAAGTTCATTGTGAGCCATTAAAAAAAATTTTAAATAAAATGCACGACCACCAATTAATTAATTCAAAAATTAAAGTATAAGTTCTTAAAAAAACAAGTAAGAAAGCTACAGTCGAGTGTGCTCGACTGTAATATACCCGCTACCCAGCTTGTACATAATTTATTTGCGGAACAAAAAAACGGCTATAATCATATTTTGACCGTAAAAGGCTATGGACTTATAATATTTATGCAAAGTCAAAATATAAAATAAAAAAAAAAAACATTTTTGCACACATTTAATTTTTGATGCGGGCGGGACTCGAACCCGCAAATGCATAATAGTACTGTTCGTTTTTCGGTCCACAACTTAACCCATTTCACCACCGTACACGCACACACGATTCGGCACAATGCTGCAAGCAGCGCTGCCAGCTATGGAAAACGTTAAGCTGAATAACTTCTGTGTTTATTATCCGATTGTTACCAAATTTTCAGAGATCATCTGGCTAGCTGTAGTTATTATGTATACCGAAAATGAACAATATGGCATCAAAATTGCACTTGTTAACAATATTTTTTCGATTTGCGGGGGCGGAAGGGGGCGTGGCCAAAATCCAAAATAAACTTGACCAGCGTGCAATAATAACACATATTGTCACCAAATTTGGTTGTCCTAGCTCTTATAATAGCTGAGATCTAGATTTTCACACGGACAGACAGGCAGACGGACATGGCTGTATCGACTCGGCTGTTGATCCTGAGCCAGAATATATATACTTTATGGGGTCGGAGGTGCCTCCTTCTGCCTGTTACATACATTTTTGGCTTGAACAAAGTTATAATACCCTTCTACTCTATGAGTAGCGGGTATAAAAAAGAAACTGGGAATCGAAGCACGGGCCTGTCGGTTCAGGAGTTCATCGCTTTTCCACTAAGCTACTGACGCTGTTATCCAACAACTGAAAAAATTTGCATTGTAAGGCATTCTTATTATTTCCTGTACAAATAAAGAATTTGCGCTGCCGGCAGCGCTGCTTACAGCTATGGAAAACGTTAAGCTGAATAACTTCTGTGTTTATTATCCGATTGTTACCAAATTTTTAGAGATCATCTAGCAAGCTATAGTTATCATATAAACCGAAAATAAATAATTTACAATCAATTTTTTTCGATTTACAGGGGCGGAAGGGGGCGCGGCCAAAATCCAAAAACTTAATAATAGCTGAGATCTAGATTTTTACACGGACAGACAGACGGACATGGCTATGTCGACTCGGCTGTTGATCCTGAGCCAGAATATATATACTTTATGGGGTCGGGGATGTCTCCTTCTGCCTGTTACATACATTTTCGGTTTGAACAAAGTTATAATAGCTTTCTACTCTATGAGTAGTGGGTATAAAAATCTTGCTAAAAGCAGATTACTTCTACTCAGGCAAGTATTGCGTGTTGGATATGCAATAATATGCAATGCCGTAGCCAGGCATAATGGGTTGCATTACTGCTGCGATCCATGTCGTGAGGTCGAAAACGAGTTTGTATCGTTAATGCGGCAGATTAGGACGGGATTTTGGGAGCGGAACGGCTGTTTTCAAAAATTGTCTCTCTGCTGTGGAATCGTATGTCAATAGCCCTAAGCTGTTGGATGAGTCACGACGCGCAAAAAGTCAGCTTCTAAAGGGCAACCGCCTATAAATCGAAAGTCGAGACTCTATAAGAAATATAGAGTAAGTCATTCTCCGTCCGTTTTCTCTTGTTATCTTATCGCTTGGTCAAACTTTATCGTGCTGAACGCTGCTTGCTACAATAACTGTTTAACTCCCTGCAGAATTCTGCAGAATCCCAAACAGTTTTATAGTTTTGTTAACAAGAAGCGTAAATCTGATGCTGTTCCTTCTAATTTATCGTTTGATAAAGCGGATGTTAATAACGATCAGGCCATTGCTGATTTGTTTGCTAAGTTATTTCAAACGATTTACTCAAAGTTTACACAGTCCTCTCTTACATACCCATATACAATTCCTAGCTCGAATGGAATTTCCACCCCTGTCCTACATGGCAGTACTCTCTATAGGGATCTATGTCTGGTAAAACCTGTTTCAAACCCAGGTCCTGACGGAATTCCCGGTTGCGTAAGTCGTTACTGTGCCAATTCTTTAACTAAGCCGTTGCATAAACTATTTTCACTGTCCTTAAAGACTTCCTCTTTTACCCTAATTTGGAAGGAATCATTTATAATTCATATTTATAAAAAAGGCAGTAAGTCTGATGCAAGCAATTGTAGAGGTATCTCCAAATTATCGGCTATGCCTAAACTCTTTGAGTATGTTCTGACTCCGTATATTTTTGTAGATCTATGTATGATTCACATAAGTGTTGTCACCAGATTTGAGGGCTTTTTTAGTTTCTGAGATATTGGCGATTGCAATACGGTTTTTCGATTTGCGGAGACGGAAGTAGACGTGGCCCAAATTTAGCTTTTTTTTCTGAGATATAGGCGTTCATACAGACGGACAGACGGACGCAGTATAAAGTAGGACATTACATTATGGTCTAAAAACAAGTAAGAACGGTCATGTGTTGACTGTGTAAGACCATGGATTTTTTAAGATTATGAAAAAATTCAGGCTTAGACAACTGTTATTAAACGAGTTTTTCAAAGAAATATAATAAACAACACATATAATGTTCAGTTAGACGCCAAGCAGTCCAAGCAGTTGATTTGAGCGCAGCTCAAAATTTACAACCGTTAATCACGCTTTAACTTAATGACTGAGGCCCAAAAAAAAATCGTCGGCGGTCACAAACTTGGGCCTTCGGACATCTGGCCGAAACTTCGAACGGGGTCGCTGACCGAATAGCCTTAAGAGAGGATCTCTGACAGCCTACTTTTCCCGCTAACACCGCCACCACTGCTTGCTCAATCGGCAGATGTCTCAGTGCCAGGGCAGCTGTTTAGACAAAATGCAACAGCTTATAATGTTTATTCACCTTCATACATACAGCCTAGCCCGGTCACAACAATACTTTAAAAAAATGATGCATATTTATGAGAAAAAAGGCTGGATTACTCTTTTTATAACATTCGACCATTGAAAATGGTCAAAAATGGTATACTAAGTTTGTGCAAATGAATGTAACAGGCAGAAGGAGGCGTGGCAGACCCAACAAAGTATATATATTCTGACTTAGGATTAGACACACCATATTTCACGCCCACGCCAATCGATCATTTTCGATTATCAGGAGAAGTATTAAAGCTACAGCATTACAGTATTAAAGTCTGCTTTGGTATGAACATAAATAATTGCAATATAAATCTATTCCCAAAATTACAATCTAATCGGACGATAAACACAGAAGTTATCCAAGTTTCCATTTTCCGTACAACACTCCTTGTTCCTGTGCTGCGCGTCGTGACGTCATAGTACAGCTGATTGCTATGATGTTTTCACGTGTAGATGGCGCTATTCAAAGATAGATCTACTTTGAACAACAAATGGCGGATAAACTTGTGCAGTTTTTTAATGGAATTAAATGTGTGATAATTTGTTTCGAAATGGTATCTTACTGTCGGGCTCGCTCGACTGTAGCTTTCTTTACTTGTTATTTGTTTGTAGTTTTCTAATGCTCTGTACAAGGTTCTTACGGATAATAATATAAAGACTGAAAAATATGCATTTAATTTTGCATACTTTAAAAACGCGCGTAACGAATGTTGCCAGATCAACTGAAATTACCGAACCTTCAGTGCTAAAAATGTGAATTTAAAACAATTAAATCTGTGGTAATCTGTGACAACACATAAAGTTCGTTTTGTTTTAATGACTAAAAAGTTTTTTGTTTGCTAATAAGTGTTTGTTAACACGGTAAGTGATTACTTCATTTCATATCGATTTTTGGTAACTTCATATCGATTTTTGGTAACTTTTGGAGACTACACAATATTATAATTTTACATTGTTATACAGAAAATATATGAGAACTTCGCTTTTAACAATGCCACTAACCAGAACTCGAAATACGGGAAGTCAACGAAATATAAGAGCAAATCAAACTGATGAGCAACGCGAAGCGCGAAATGAACCTCAACGGAATCGAAACCAACATAGAAATGTTGTATTTAATCCCCACAGAGCTGCATTCAGTTATAATGTGGCAATTGATTGTGGATTGGATTGCGTCAGGGGCCAAGTCAAATTGACGTCATTGTTTCCACCACCAGAGCCACTACATTCATCGGTTTCCAGCTCAAATTAAATAGATATTCATAAGATTCATACATAAGATAGGTCAGCTATACAAAATAAAGCAGTGCATCAAAGCTACGCTAAGGCGGTATGAAGTTCGTCGGGTCAACTATATATATATATATATATATATATATATATATATATATATATGTATATATATAGTTGATATATAATGAAACCTTTAATAAAGTCTTATGGCGCAACAAATGGTCTCAACTAGAAATGTCAACTCAAATGTCACCTCACCCAGTGGGACACCCATGCGATTGGTGCGCAAGCGCCCTTAAAACTTGATGTACTCGAAGCCAGGCGGAGGTCTGATATTGGTGTTGGTTACTTCGCTACTCTTTTGCCAGCTCCAGGCACGCTGACCTACGCCGGCGGCCAGGAACTGTTTGGAGATGCCATGGCCGAGGCAAACATAGATGTTCTGCTGGTACGTAAGCTCTGCATCGTCATCGCATATCATCGCAGTCCAGTCGTCTGGCACATTTGCCTCTGGAGTACCCGGCAGCGCTGGAAAATCTTCATGTATTATAGTGAATTTGGGCAGCGGAGGTGGTGGTGTGGTTGGCGCTGAAGACTTTGGCTTGGACATATTATTAACCACATCCACATAGCTGGCCGAAGCGTTTAGATTCTGTTTGACCAACGTTTTCCGCTTACGCTCGGCCTGGGCAGCTGCGGCAATTGCCCCAGCAGCTGCGATAGCTATCGCATTGTGGCGTTTCATTTTCATAAAAACACAATAGCAAACGATGGGTAACAGAAGCTTAATCGAAAACAAGTAAAGAAAGCTACAGTCGAGCGCGCCCGACAGTAAGATACCATTCGCCCAGTTTCGAAACAAATTATAGCACATTTAATTCCATCAAAAAACTCTGCACAAGTTTATCCTCCACCTATTGTTTAGATTAGATTTATCTCTGAATAGCGCCATCTACATGTGAAAACGGCATAGCTTTATACACGCTACGGCTGAAACGAAGCATCGTGACGATGACGTCACGACGCGCAGCACAGGCGCAAGCAGTGGATAACTTCTGTGTTTATAGTCCGATTGGATTGTATATATTTATATTGCAATTATTTATGTTCATACCAAAGCAGAAAGCTGTAATTTCAATACTTCTCCTGATAATGGTATCGATTTGCGTGGTCGGTGGGCGTGGCACCTCAAATTTCAAATAAATCTCATCTGCGCATGATTTATAGAAACCATCATGCCAAATTTGGTGTCTGTAACTGTAATACTTTCCTTAATATTCAAAAATGATCGATTTGCGTGGGCGGTGGGCGTGGCACCCCAAATTTGAAAAAACGCATTCTGCGCATAGGTTACAGAAACCAACATGCCAAATTTGGTGGTTACAGGAACCATCATGCCAAATATGGTGTCTGTAACTTAATATTCAAAAATGATCGATTTGCATGGGCGGTGGGCGTGGCATAAAAAATTGAAAATAAACTTGATCTACCTATGGTATACAGGAACCTTCATGTGAAATATGGTGTCTCTAGCCTTTGTAATAGCTGAGATCTAGACGTTCAAACGGACAGACGGACAGACAGACGGACATGGCTCAATCGACTCAGCTAGTGATCCTGAGTCAGAATGTATATACTTTGTGGGGTCTGCCACGCCTCCTTCTGCCTGTTACATGTCACTGTCGTTTCAGACCCAAATTATACAAACAAAAGCCACATAAAGAATGATGGAACATAAAAAAATATAAAAGAACGATAAACGAATATCGAAACAAGTAAGAACGGCTACAGTCAAGTGCTGACTGTATAAGACCATGGATTTATTAAGTTTATGAAAAATTCAGATTGAGAAAACTGTTATTAAACGCATTTTTTAAAGAAATATAATAAACAACAAATATAATTTTCAGTAAGCCACCAAGCAGTCCAAACAGTTGAAAAAAAAACACTGCTTGAAAAAGACACTGCTTGCATGCTTGCATTGGGCGCAGTGCAAATCTATATGAAACGTTGAATATTATCCGATCAGAACCAAATTTTCAGCGATCGTTTAGGTGGTAATAGTTATCATTCACACCAAAACTGAATACTCTAGCTTTATTATTGCGCTTGCTATATGGTTTATCGATTTGCGGGGCGGAAGTAGGCGTGTCCCAAATTTTAATAAAAATTTTACAGCGTATGATTCACATAAGTGTTGTCACCAAATTTGGTGGCTCTAGCTTTATTAGTTTCTGAGTTATAGGCGCTTGCTATACGGTTAATCGATTTGCGGAAGCGGAAGTTAGCGTGGCCCAAATTTTTATAAAAATTTTACAGCG
Source organism: Zaprionus ghesquierei (assembly GCA_018904095.1). Taxonomy (NCBI): domain Eukaryota; kingdom Metazoa; phylum Arthropoda; class Insecta; order Diptera; family Drosophilidae; genus Zaprionus; species Zaprionus ghesquierei. Next base: position 212,654 of record JAEIGP010000831.1, read on the forward strand.
TATGACCTACATGAGTGTTGTCACCAAATTTGGTGGCTCTAGCTTTTTCAGTTTCTGAGATATAGGCGTTCATACAGACGGACAGACCGTCAGAAGGACAGACGGAGAGACAGACATGGCTTAATCAACTCGGCTAGTGAACCTGAGCAAGAATATATATACTTTATGGGGTCGCAAATGGCTCCTTCTGCGTGTTACGCACATTTCGACAAACACAATAGACCATGGATTTTAAAAAAATTCATGGTCTTAAAACCATTGCCCACAACCAGATTATTACGATTTTCTAAAAACACATTTTTTCTTTCCTCAGATCATAAGAAGAGATACAACACGCACACTTCAACACGCAACCCAAATTGTCAAGGGTGAATGAAACCATATATATAATGAATATAAAAAGTTCCGCAAATACGTTCTAAGTAGTTAGTGAACAGATTTTTTGAAGAAACTTTGGTTGACCGTCTGCCTGTCCGATTCAGTCTGCTTCCTATACCCTTACACTAGGTAAAATGGAGGAAATTAAGAAATCCCTTAACGCGCTCCTTGCGCAGGTGACCGGTTTGAAAGATGACATGAATAAGATCAATAGTAGGCTCGGTACGCTAGAATCGGAAAACGAAGGCCGTAATTCGACGGTCACCCCTTTGTTGCCATTAGCACGAGCACGCAATGAATTCGAGTTGAAAGAAGTCTTTACGCTTCCTGATTGCGTCAAAGAACTTTAAACGTTCGAAGGTCGGCCTGAGAGATATGTTTCTTGGATGAACCGTGCGCAAGCAATTTTGAACGATTACGAGGTCATCAAAGGCGGACCTCTGTTCCACTCCATAGTCTGCCACATTAGGCAAAAAATAAGAGGCGAGGCTGAACAAGCTCTTGACTCTTATGGGGTTTTAGACGACGACTGGCCGGAAATTAAGAGGGCTCTAGCACTGCACTACGCGGACAAGCGCGTAAGGGTTAACGCTGGTCTGTTCGACGCCTCACATGAGTCCCATTGAACGAAGTAGCTGCGAGGGTCAACGCCATCGATGGAGATGTTCACACAGCAACGACGCTGCTGACAAGGCCTTGATTATCGATAGTCAGGTCGGCGAGCTGACCCTAGCTTGCCAGTTGGCAAAATATTGAAAACTTAGACTTCCCAATAAAATACCCAACATCTAAATTAGTTTGTAAGGTGGTTAATCTCTACCCCATTCAAAAAAAACAATAGAATAATTGACTTTAGCGATGACAATGAGGTTGCGGACAGCGGAAGCCGCGTTCTCACCGTTGGAGACTGCATCGCTGGAGTGAAGGGAAAAATGATCCCTCATGTGCCAAACAATTAGTAGCAGGCGTACCAGCACACAGCGCCGCTCGATTGATTAACTTAGACCCAATATTGGTTCCGGGTAAAGGCGTCGTACTCATCAATGATACAACCGTGCTTGTGGCTGAAAAAGGAAGACCAGAGTTAACGTCAACCGGCACCGTGATGATCCCCTTTGACGGTGAAGTTACCGTAAACGGCACAAAACACGTAAATAGACGCAGGAATCTGGCGAAAAAAACCGGCAGTTCCCGCCGCTTCTCAGATCAATGTCACCGAGTTCCGAAAAGATCTAAGCATACCGTTCCTCCATGAAATGGGGCTAGAGAACTAGAGACATATCGCCGATCTCCGTCAGAAGGTGACTTCCAGACCGCCGTCACCTTGGTGCTGATCATCTCGGGTATCATTGCGTTCTTGGCTTGACAGAAGAGTTTCGCTGAGCAAAAGCATATTAAAACAAGTAAGAAAGCTACATTCGAGTGTGCTCGAATGTAATATACCCGCTACCCAGCTGCTCGTACATCAAAATTATTTGCGGAACAATAAAGAACGGCTACAATCATATTTTGACCGTAAAAGGCCATGGACTTACAATATTTATCCAAAGTCAAAATCTAAAATAAAAAAAAAACATTTTTTGCACACATTTAATTTTTGATGCGGGTGGGACTCGAACCCATAAATGCATAATAGTTCTGTTCGTTACGCAGTCCACAACTTAACCCATTATACCACCGTACATGCATACACTATTCAGCACAATGCTGCAAGCAGCGCTGCCGGCAAAAGGAGTAAAAAGTATTGAAAACGTATAACTTTTATTCAGGTACCAAAAAAATCCAAGATTTATCACTTAAACAGTAAAAATAATAATTGTACCTGTTGAAGACTATAGATCGAATACGTGCATGTAAAAAACGATATGTGCCCTTTTATTAATTCTTTATATACTTGAATGGAAAGTGTTCTAGAGCACTCTAACTTTTAATTAATTTTGTTAAAATAACGACCGATAGGTTGGCATCTATACGATGTATCGGTCCGTACCGGCTCGTTCCGACTAATTTACAGCAGGCAACAATAAGAAACATGTATACAAAGTTTCATGAAGGTAGCTCTAAAAGGGAGGCAAAAACTTTTCTTTGCAAAAAATAAGAAAAGTTCGATCTCCCCCACCATGACACACATGCATGCGGAATCGAACCTTGGACCCATTACCTAAGAGGTCCACCACTTCTCCATTCGGTCATTAAGCCATTACGCAAATTTTGACAAAGTTACATTATGAGACCATTCGGAAATTCTTGCACGACAAAAACAAAGTCTGAATGCATGATGCGTGCTTTTGTTGATATTTATTCTCATAACTTAAACATACAATTAAATAAAAAATAAAAATTAAAATATAAGAAAAAGCTGCGCTCTAACAATCGCACACAGCTGATTTAATAGACTATCACTTCTCCACTTGTTAACTAAGTTCATTGTGAGCCATTAAAAAAATTTTAAATAAAATGCACGATCACCAATAAATGCATATTCAAAAATTAAAGTATTAGTTCTCAAAAAAAAAAAGAAAAAGCTTAAGCGGCATGAACTGGGAATCGATCCACGGGGCTGTCGGTTCAAGAGTTCATCGCTTTTCCACTAAGCTTCTGACGCTGTTATCCAACAACTGCAAAAATTTGCATTGTAAGGCATTCTTATTATCTCCTGTACAAATAAAGAATTTGCGCTGCCGGCAGCGCTGCTTACAGCTATGGAAAACGTTAAGCTGAATAACTTCTGTGTTTATTATCCGATTGTTACCAAATTTTCAGAGATCATCTGGCAAGCTATAGTTATCATATAAACCGAAAATTAACAAAATTGCGCTTGTAATCATTTTTTTTTCGATTTACAGGGGCGGAAGGGGGCGTGGCCAAAATCCAAAATAAACTTGATCAGCGTGCAATAATAACACATACTGTCACAAAATTTGGTAGTTCTAGCTCTTATAATAGCTGAGATCTAGGTTTTCACACGGACAGACAGACGGACAGACAGACAGACGGACAGACGGACATGGCTAGATCGACTCGGCTGTTGATCCTGAGCCAGAATATATATTCTTTATGGGGTCGGAGGTGTCTCCTTCTGCCTGTTACATACATTTTCGGTTTGAACAAAGTTATAATACCCTTCTACTCTATGAGTAGCGGGTATAATAATAATTGCCCTAAAAAGAGCCCTAGAGCGAGCCACGGACGGCCCACACTTGAAGGAGGGAGGAGTTAACCTGAGTACGTTGGCTTCCCATAGCTAACCTGAGTCAGAAACAAGTAAGAAAGCTACAGTCGAGGTGCTCGACTGTAATATACCCGCTACACAGCTGCTCGTACATCATTTATTTGCGGAACAAAAAAAAACGGCTACAATCATATTTTGACCGTAAATGGCTATGGACTTACAATATTTATGCAAAGTCAAAATCTAAAATAAAAAAAATTTTTAAATTAAATTTTGGCGTGGCCAAAATCCAAAATAAACTTGATTAATCCAATAATAACACATATTGTCACCAAATTTTGTAGTCCTAGCTCTTATAATAGCTAAGATCTAGATTTTCACACGGACAGACAGACGGACATGGCTATATCGACTCGGCTGTTGATCCTGAGCCAGAATATATATACTTTATGGGGTCGGAGGTGTCTCCTTCTGCCTGTTACATACATTTTCGGTTTGAACAATGTTATAATACCCTTCTACTCTATGAGTAGCGGGTATAATTATTTACTCTCAGCCCACTGTGACATTGATTTATAATTTGCGACAATTGGAATTCACTTAAAAAGAGTTATCCGCACTCATTTAAGAGCGAATTTACTCAAGTTGCGAGGCTTATCCGAGAACATGTGCAGCGCGTTAGCCGAGGCGATTTACCGTTTGAACGGTAAATGAACTGACGCTTCTAGAAGGGTCTGCAAGAAACGCGTGATGACATCAAGGTTTGCACATTTTGGGCAGTCGAAGTTTACTTGCGAACCAGGCCCAGCCCCAGTCTTTAGTCTTTTCTGACGCCGCAACCAAGGCACAAGCAGAAGCAGCGATTGTACCCAATTTAAGCTAGCCATAAGAACCTTTTTAATAAAAAAAGGAAGAAAGCTACAGTCGAATGTGCTCGACTGTGATATACCCGCTACCCAGCTGCTCGTACATCATTTATTTACGGAACAAAAAAAACGGCTACAATCAAATTTTGACCGTAAAAGGCTATGGACTTACAATATTTATGCAAAGTCAAAATCTAAAATAAAAAAAAAAATTTTGCTCACATTTAATTTTTGATGCGGGCGGGACTCGAACCCGTAAATGCATAATAGTACTGTTCGTTTTGCAGTCCACAACTTAACCCATTTCACCACCGCGGTGGTGCACCGTAAACGCACACACTATTCGGCACAATGCTGCAATCAACGCTGCCGGCAGCAAACAGACGGGCATGGCTATATCGACTCGGCTGTTGATCCTGACCCAGAATATACAAGGTCCGTTCCAAAGTAAACATGACTTTTAAAAGATAGACAGAACAAATGGTTTTATCGGCAAAATCAATTAATTTTATTCAAAATAGTCTCCTTCTGCTTCAATACAGCTTTTTGCACGGTCCAACAGTTTGTCGAACGAGTGTTTTAGCTCGTTGCCCGGTATGGCCGCCAGTATGCCGGTGCAAGCCTCTTGAATGGCCTCCACGTCTGCATAACGCTTTCCTTTCAATAAATCTTAAATATTATTATATTAATTATTTATTATATAATTATTTATATAAATATTGTATATAATTTAATTAGTTATATAAATATTAAATATAAGTATTTAAGTAAATATATAATTTATAACCTAAAATTTAAAATACAATATAATATACAATAATATACATATTTACATATTCTCATTTATTTTAAAAATATGCCTAGATTTAAACGAAGCTCTCCTAACAGTAGGAGTCAGAGGCAACAAGCTAGAAACCAATGAAATAGATCCGACACAAATTATGCTGATCAGGAAAGACACATTAATCCTGAGTCTCAAAGAGAAAGTAAGAATAATTTGGAATATAGAGAAATTGAAAGAGTTCGAAATAGTCAACAGCATCAGATTTGAAGGAGTAACAGAATATTTAGATTAACTGAACAAGCGCCGAACACATTTAAACATAGCATTTTTTGAGCTAGTTTCCCAATTGAGCAGGCGCCCAACACAATTGCACGCCGCAGTGCTCGAATAAGAGCTCGACTTGAGGCCTTTGATGCCAATAGGAATTCGTCGCAAAGGCCAATATAGGAATGATCCCAATAATAGAGTAGAAGAGCATAGGAGAAACGCGTCCCACAACAGAGAAGAGCGTGCGAATACTCTGCCAGAAGATAGGCAATCTCAGGTTAGAACAAGTTTAGAAATTGCCAATTTTAATAAAACAGTTAAACAGGGCCCCGATTAGGTTTGCTTGTGTTGCAGAGGTTAATGGTTTCCAGATCAAGTGGATAGAATCTCCCGTCAGCTTATATAGTAAAAGTGAGTATTTCGTATCTTTCCTTTAGGTTTCCCTCTGACAACAATAGGTTTTGTATTTGCAAAACATGCAGCCGCAGCATCAATTCAGGAAAAAAACCAAAGGCTTGCATACAATTTTTTTATTATTTTACCTTGCTTTTATTTATTGAAACTTATTGGATACGAATTAACAAAATTTGTAAAATCTTAACTATAACAAATTTTTGCTGAACAGTTGTATTATTTTTCCAACTGGTTTATGATTAGACGGCCCTAAAAATTTCTTCGGTGGGTTGGTAGGTCCTTTCGCCGGAGACGGGAATGACTGCTAAGCTGGGTTAGACCTCTCGTTAAGTGGTCGGGGTGCGAGTAAAGCTTGCTATGGTATTTTTCCTTAAGTTTCGTAATTGTATTGATAACTGGTGGGATATTAAAGTCACTTTCCGAACATACCACGGTGTCCCAGTGATGGTTCTCATGATCTTTGATTGCGCTCGCTGTATGGCTGGCATTGCCCCATAACTGTGAACCATAGGTCCAGATAAGTTTCAATACAGAATTGTAGCGTATGACCTTGTGATCTGGCTTATTCGCCAGACCAAGAGCCACTTCTCAATGTCGATGAGGTGTAATGCCAGCTGTGCTGTGCTGTAGGTTGGACCTTGAACTGCTAAGGAAAGCTGTATCGTCAGAAAACGTGGATACCGTTAGACGACTATTTGTAGGAATGTATGATGTATAGATGAGGTATAAGGTAGGCCCAAGCACACTGCCTTGGGGGAGTCCAGCCTTAATTTTTCCTATTTCCGTTCTTATACGATTCACCTGTTCAATGGTTCCGTGGCTTCCGCGAAATCCAAAATAATGGGCTGGGATTATGTTGTCGGTTCTCAGATGTAGATTAAGTCGGATCAGCAGGAACTTATCGAATAGTTTCGAAATACATGAGAGTAGACTTATTGGTATGCAAGATGAAAGAACTGTGTGGTTCTTACCAGGCTTTGGAATCATTATGATGATCGATCTCTTCCATCGTTGTGGAAAGTAATCAAGTTTGGTGATGGCATTAAAGGGCTGGGTTATGTAGCGAACTGCAGAATGTGGCAGCTCGATTATCATTTCCGGTGTTATAAGTTCGCAGCCGGGGGATTTTTTAGGGCTGAAATTGTCTTTGATTATTTTAATTATTTCTTTTGGACGAAACACAATTGGGGTTTGCTGCTGGTGGCAGTTTACGGGTGAGGACGGTAGCGCGAATGTGCTAGTAGCCTGGTTTGGGGTGAATATATTTTGTAGGTGAGCGGAAAATGTGGTGGCTCTGTCTGCATCACTACTGGCCCAGCTACCTGAGGAATGCCTTATCGGCAAAACGGTTTCAGTCGTTGGTCGAAAAGTTGAGTTTGCTCTCTACAGTGACTTATGTTTTGTGCCTGTTGGTGTAAGTTGTTCTATATATCGGCGCTGTTCGTCTTCCTTCTCTTGTTTCAAAGCGTTGGCCAGTTTCCGTGTGGCTATTTTTATACCCGCTACTCATAGAGTAGAAGAGTATTATAACTTTGTTCAAACCGAAAATGTATGTAACAGGGAGAAAGAGACATCTCCGCTCAGGTTCACTAGCCGAGTCGATTAAGCAATGTCTGTCTGTCCGTCTGTCCATCTGTCTGTCTGTCCGTCTGTCTGTCCGTGTGAAAATCTAGATCTCAGCTATTATAAGAGCTAGAACTACCAAATTTGGTGACAGTATGTGTTATTATTGCACGCTGGTCAAGTTTATTTTGGATTTTGGCCACGCCCCCTTTCGCCCCTGTAAATCCAAAAAAATTGATTACAAGTGCAATTTTGATGCCATATTATTCATTTTCGGTTTATATGATAACTATATCTAGGCAGATGATCTCTAAAAGTTTGGTAACAATCAGATAATAAAGACAGAAGTTATTCATATTAACGTTTTCCATAGCTGTAAGCAGCGGTGCCGGCAGATAAGATAATAAGATACATACAATGCAAATTTTTGCTGTTGTTGGATAACAGCGTTAGTAGCTTAGTGAAAAAGCGATGAACTCCTGAACCGACAGGCCCGTGACTCGATTCCCAATTCATGCCGCTTAAGCTTTTTCTTTTTTTTTTAAGAACTTATACTTTAATTTTTTAATATGCATTAATTGGTGGTGCATTTTATTTAAAAATTTTTTAATGGCTCACAATGAACCCTGTTAACAAGTGGAGAAGTGACAGTCTCTTAAATCAGCTCTGTGCGATTGTCAGAGCGCAGCTTTTTCTTATATTTTTTTATTTTTATTATACCCGCTACTCATAGAGTAGAAGGGTATTATAACTTTGTTCAAACCGAAAATGTATGTAACAGGCAGAAGGAGACACCTCCGACCCCATAAAGTATATATATTCTGGCTCAGGATCAACAGCCGAGTCGATATAGCCATGTCCGTCTGTCCGTCTGTCTGTCCGTCTGTCTGTCCGTGTGAAAATCTAGATCTCAGCTATTATAAGAGCTAGGACAACCAAATTTGGTGACAATATGTGTTGTTATTGCACGCTGATCAAGTTTATTTTGGATTTTGGCCACGCCCCCTTCCGCCCCCGCAAATCGAAAAAACATTGATAACAAGTGTAATTTTGATGCCACGTTGTTCATTTTCGGTTTAAATGATAACTACAGCTAGCCAGATGATCTCTGAAAATTTGGTAACAATCGGATAATAAACACAGAAGTTATTTAGCTTAACGTTTTCCATAGCTGTAAGCAGCGCTGCCGGCAGGGTTCGAGTCCCGCCCGCATCAAAAATTAAATGTGTGCAAAAATGTTTTTTTTTTTTATTTTATATTTTGACTTTGCATAAATATTATAAGTCCATAGCCTTTTACGGTCAAAATATGATTGTAGCCGTTTTTTTGTTCCGCAAATAAATTATGTACAAGCAGCTGGGTAGCGGGTATATTACAGTCGAGCACACTTTCTTACTTGTTTAATTATAAAATTTAATTTATCATAATTTAATTTAATTCAATTCCGTGATAAAAACAAAATTTTTATCCGATTTGTTGCAGTGGATTGGAAAATCAGATCAGAAAAGTTTATATTAGTTATATAGTTATTTTCAGAAATAATTTTCCTACCTATAGTTATCATATAAACCAAAAATTAACAATATGGCATCAAAATTGCGCCTGTAATCAATTTTATTCGATTTGCGGAGGCAGAAGTTGGCGTGGCCCAAATTTTTACAGAAATTTTACAACGTATTATGCACATGAGTGTTGTCACCAAATTTGGCTCTAGCTTTTATAGTTTCTGAGATATAGGCGTTCATACAGACGGTAATACGGACAGACGGACAGACAGAAAGGGCTTAATCGACTCGGCTAGTGAACCTGAGCGGAGATGTCTCCTTCTCCCTGTTACATACATTTTCGGTTTGAACAAAGTTATAATACTCTTCTACTCTATGAGTAGCGGGTATAAAAATAGCCACACGGATACTGGCCAACGCTTTGAAACAAGAGGAGGAAGACGAACAGCGCCGATATATAGAGCAACTTACACCAACAGGCACAAAACATAAGTCACTGTAGAGAGCAAACTCAACTTTTCGACCAACGACTGAACCCGTTTTGCCGATAAGGCATTCCTCAGGCAGCTGGGCCAGTAGTGACGCAGACAGAGCCACCACATTTTCCGCTCACCTACAAAATATATTCACCCCAAACCAGGCTACTAGCACAATCGCGCTACCGTCCTCACCCGTAAACTGCCACCAGCAGCAAACCCCAATTGTGTTTCGTTCAAAAGATATAATTAAAATAATTAAAGACAATTTCAGCCCTAAAAAATTCCCCGGCTGCGAACTTATAACACCGGAAATGATAATCGAGCTGCCACATTCTGCAGTTCGCTGCATAACCCAGCTCTTAATGCCATCACCAAACTTGATTACTTTCCACAACGATGGAAGAGATCGATCATCATAATGATTCCAAAGCCTGGTAAGGACCACACAGTTCTTTCATCTTGCATACCAATAAGTCTACTCTCATGTATTTCGAAACTATTCGATAAGTTCCTGCTGATCCGACTTAATCTACATCTGAGAACCGACAACATAATCCCAGCCCATTAATTTGGATTTCGCGGAAGCCACGGAACCATTGAACAGGTGAATCTTATAACAACGGAAATAGGAAAAATTAAGGCTGGACTCCCCCAAGGCAGTGTTCTTGGGCCTACCTTATACCTCATCTATACAGCATACATTCCTACAAATAGTCGTCTAACGGTATCCACGTTTGCCGACGATACAGCTATTCTTAGAAGTTCTAGGTCCAAGCTACAGCACACCTGGCATTACACCTCATCGACATTGAGAAGTGGCTCTTGGTCTGGCGAGTAAGCCAGATCACAAGGTCATACTCTACAATTCTGTATTGAAACCTATCTGGACCTATGGTTCACAGTTATGGGGCAATGCCAGCCATACAGCGAGCGCAATCAAAGATTATGAGAACCATCACTGGGACACCGTGGTACGTTCAGAAAGTGACTTTAATATCCCACCAGTTATCAATACAATTACGAAACATAAATACCATAGCAAGCTTTACTCGCACCCCAACCACTTAACGAGAGGTCTAACCCAGCTTAGCAGTCATTCCCGTCTCCGGCGAAAGGACCTACCAACCCACCGAAGAAATTTTTAGGGCCGTCTAATCATAAATCAGTTGGAAAAATAATACAACTGTTCAGCAAAAATTTGTTATAGTTAAGATTTTACAAATTTTGGTACTGCGGTGACCACACGCAAGAACCATATTCGAGAATCGGACGTACAAGAGAAGTATAAAGTAGCTTGGTTGTAAAGGGATCATTGAATATTTTGGACCATCTTTTAATGAAACCAAGAACACGAAAAGCCTTTTTAACAATGTGTGTAACGTGGCGATATTCTTATAAGTTGAGTTAAATTAAAGGAATAGTTCATGACGTGATGGTTTCCTCTGTAAAATAACATAACTTTACATTTAAAACAATTAAGATGTAGCAGGTTATGACTACACCAGGGAAAAAACATGTCAAGATCCATTTGAAGAAAGTTTTAAGTTCTGTCAGTATACGTCAGACAAAGTTTAACGTCATCAGCGTACAGAAGGGTAAATGATTATGTTAGTACTGAAGGTAGGCCATTAATAACAAGTAAGGAAGCTACATTCGAGGCTGCTCGACTGTAATATACCCGCTACCCAGCTGCTCGTACATCAAAATTATTTGAGGAACAATAGAGAACGGCCTCAATCATATTTTGACCGTAAAAGGCCATGGACTTACAATATTTAGGCATAGTCAAAATCTAAAATAACAAGTAAGAAAGCTACAGTCGAGTGTGCTCGACTGTAATATACCCGCTACCCAGCTGCTCGTACATCATTTATTTACGGAACAAAAAAAACGGCTACAATCAAATTTTGACCGTAAAAGGCTATGGACTTACAATATTTATGCAAAGTCAAAATCTAAAATAAAAAAAAGAAATTTTTGCTCACATTTAATTTTTGATGCGGGCGGGACTCGAACCCGTAAATGCATAATAGTACTGTTCGTTTTGCAGTCCACAACTTAACCCATTTCACCACCGCGGTGGTGCACCGTAAACGCACACACTATTCGGCACAATGCTGCAATCAACGCTGCCGGCAGCAAACAGACGGACATGGCTATATCGACTCGACTGTTGATCCTGACCCAGAATATACAAGGTCTGTTCCAAAGTAAACATGACTTTTAAAAAATAGACAGAACAAATGGTTTTATCGGCAAAATCAATTAATCTTATTCAAAATAGTCTCCTTCTGCTTCAATACAGCTTTTTGCACGGTCCAACAGTTTGTCGAACGAGTGTTTTAGCTCGTTGCCCGGTATGGCCGCCAGTATGCCGGTGCAAGCCTCTTGAATGGCCTCCACGTCTACATAACGCTTTCCTTTCAATAAATCTTAAATATTATTATATTAATTATTTATTATATAATTATTTATATAAATATTGTATATAATTTAATTATTTATATAAATATTAAATATAAGTATTTAAGTATAATTTATAACCTAAAATTTAAAATACAATATAATATACAATAATATACATATTTACATATTCTCATTTATTTTAAAAATATGCCTAGATTTAAACGAAGCTCTCCTAACAGTAGGAGTCAGAGGCAACAAGCTAGAAACCAATGAAATAGATCCGACGCAAATTATGCTGATCAGGAAAGACACATTAATCCTGAGTCTCAAAGAGAAAGTAAGAATAATTTGGAATATAGAGAAATTGAAAGAGTTCGAAATAGTCAACAGCATCAGATTTGAAGGAGTAACAGAATATTTAGATTAACTGAACAAGCGCCGAACACACTTAAACATAGCATTTTTTGAGCTAGTTTCCCAATTGAGCAGGCGCCCAATGCAATTGCACGCCGCAATGCTTGAATAAGAGCTCGACTTGAGGCCTTTGATGCCAATAGGAATTCGTCGCAAAGGGTTTGCCAATATAGGAATGATCCCAATAATAGAGTAGAAGAGCATAGGAGAAACGCGTCCCGCAACAGAGAAGAGCGTGCGAATACCCTAGAAATTGCCAATTTTAATAAAACAGTTAAACTGAAATTGTCTTTGATTATTTTAATTATTTCTTTTGAACAAAACACAATTGGGGTTTGCTGCTGGTGGCAGTTTACGGGTGATGACGGTAGCGCGAATGTGCTAGTAGCCTGGTTTGGGGTGAATATATTTAGTAGGTGAGCGGAAAATGTGGTGGCTCTGTCTGCATCACTACTGGCCCAGCTACCTAAGGAATGCCTTATCGGCAAAACGGTTTCAGTCGTTGGTCGAAAAGTTGAGTTTGCTCTCTACAGTGACTTATGTTTTGTGCTTGTTGGTGTAAGTTGCTCTATATATCGGCGCTGTTCGTCTTCCTCCTCTTGTTTCAAAGCGTTGGCCAGTATCCGTGTGGCTATTTTTATACCCGCTACTCATAGAGTAGAAGAGTATTATAACTTTGTTCAAACCGAAAATGTATGTAACAGGGAGAAGGAGACATCTCCGCTCAGATTCACTAGCCGAGTCGATTAAGCCCTTTCTGTCTGTCCGTCTGTCCGTATTACCGTCTGTATGAACGCCTATATCTCAAAAACTATAAAAGCTAGAGCCACCAAATTTGGTGACAACACTCATGTGCATAATACGTTGAAAAATTTCTATTAAAATTTGGGCCACGCCAACTTCCGTCTCCGCAAATCGAATAAAAATGATTACAGGCGCAATTTTGATCCCATATTTTTAATTTTTGGTTTATATAGCTAGGCAAATTGTTTCTGAAAATTTGGTAACAATGGGATGATAAACACAGAAGGTATTCAGCTTACCGTTTTCCATAGCTGTAAGCAGCACTGCCGGCAGCGCTGCATGCAGCATAGTGCCGAATCATGTGTGCGTGTACGGTGGTGAAATGGGTTAAGTTGTGGACTGCAAAACGAACAGTACTATTACGAATTTATGGGTTCGAGTCCCGCCCGCATCAAAAATTAAATGTGTGCAAAAATGTTTTTTTTTTATACCCGCTACTCATAGAGTAGAAGGGTATTATAACGTTGTTCAAACCGAAAATGTATGAAACAGGCAGAAGGAGACAGCTCCGACCCCATAAAGTATATATATTCTGGCTCAGGATCAACAGCCGAGCCATGTCCGTCTGTCCGTCTGTCTGTCCGTGTGAAAATCTAGATCTCAGCTATTATAAGAGCTAGGACAACCAAATTTGGTGACAATATGTGTTATTATTGCACGCTGATCAAGTTTATTTTGGATTTTGGCCACGCCCCCTTCCGCCCCCGCAATTCGAAAAAACATTGATAACAAGTGCAATTTTGATGCCATATTGTTCATTTTCGGTTTACATGATATCTATAGCTAGCCAGATGATCTCTGAAAATTTGGTAACAATCAGATAATAAACACAGAAGTTACTCCGCCTAACATTTTCTGTAGCTGTAAGCAGCGCTGCCGGCAGTGCTGCTAGCAGCATTGTACCAAATCGTGTGTGCGTGTACGGTGGTGAAATGGGTTAAATTGTTGACTGCAAAACGAACAGTTCTATTATGCATTTACGGGTTCGAGTCCCGCCCGCATCAAAAATTAAATGTGTGCAAAAATGTTTTTTTAAATTTTATATTTTGACTTTGCATAAATATTGTAAGTCCACAGCCTTTTACGGTCAAAATATGATTGCAGCCGTTTTCTTGTTCCGCAAATAAATGATGTACGAGCAGCTGGGTAGCGGGTATATTACAGTCGAGCAAACTCGACTGTAGCTTTCTTACTTGTTTTAATTAAGTTCAGAATTTTAAAATACAATATAATTTATTATACCCGCTACTCATAGAGTAGAAGGGTATTATAACTTTGTTCAAACCGAAAATGTATGTAACAGGCAGAAGGAGACACCTCCGGCTCAGGATCAACAGCCGAGTCGATATAGCCATGTCCGTCTGTCCGTCTGTCTGTCCGTGTGAAAATCTTGATCTCAGCTATTATAAGAGCTAGGACTACCAAATTTGGCGACAATATGTGTTATTACTGCACTCTGATCAAGTTTATTTTAGATTTTGTCGACGCTCCCTTCCGCCCCCGTAAATCGAAAAAACATTGATTACAAGCGCAATTTTGATGCCATATTGTTTATTTTCGGTTTACATGATAACTTTAGCCAGCCAGATGATCTCTAAAAATTTGGTAACAATCGGATAATAAACACAGAAGTTATTCAGCTTAACGTTTTCCATAGCTGTAAGCAGCGCTGCCGGCAGCGCTGCTTGCAGCATTGTTACGAATCGTGTGTGCGTGTACGGTGGTGAAATGGGTTAAGTTGTGGACTGCAAAACGAACAGTACTATTATGCCTTTACGGGTTCGAGTCCCGCCCGCATCAAAAATTAAATGTGTGCAAAAATGTTTTTTTTTTTTATTTTAGATTTTGACTTTGCATAGATATTATAAGTCCATAGCCTTTTACGGTCAAAATATGATTGTAGCCGTTTTTTTGTTCCGCAAATAAATGATGTACGAGCAGCTGGGTAGCGGGTATATTACAGTCGAGCACACTCGACTGTAGCTTTCTTACTTGTTTAATTATAAAATTTAATTTATCATAATTTAATTTAATTCAATTCCGGGATAAAAACAAAATTTTTATCCGACTTGTTGCAGTGGAATGGAAAATCAGATCAGAAAAGTTTATATTAGTTATTAGGATGAAGTATTAATGAGTTAAGAATAGAAATTTGTATATTAGAAAGAGAGGACTCTAAGCTGATAAGTCTAAAAAATTTATTATATTGATCGCAGAAAAGACGGAAATTTTCATGTAAGCTATAATTATTGGAACAAAAGTCTAATGACAATGGCTGAAAATTACGGGTAACTCTAGAAGCAATACTAAAGTTAAGTTGACTGAGTAAAGAAGGGGAATTAACCTCAAATCCTATTAGTTTTATGATAAACAACACACTTAACATAATACGATGGTTAGCTAAAGAAGGAAGGCTAATTAAAAGAAGCCGATTATGATAAGGTGGTAAATCTACTCCTGGAACCCAGTTGAAACTACGTAAAGCAAAAAGAAGAAACTACTTTTGAACAGACTCAATTCTGTCTTGATAAATTTGGTACTGCGGGGACCACACGCAAGAACCATATTCAAGAATTGGACGTACAAGAGAAGTAAAAAGTAACTTTGTTGTAAAGGGATCATTAAAATCTTTGGCCCATCTTTTAATGAAACCAAGAACACGAAACGCCTTGTTAACAATATGTGTGACGTGGCGATCAAATTTCAATTTCTGATCAAAGAGAATAACTAGATCATTTACTTCAATTATTTTTAAAAGTTGAGTTAAGTTAAAGGAATAGCTCATAACGTGATTGTTTCCTCTATAAAATGATATAACTTTACATTTAGAACAGTTAAGATGTAGCAGGTTATGACTACACCAGGCAAAAAACATGTCAAGATCCATTTGAAGAAAGTTTAAAGTTGTGATTATACGTCAGACAAAGTTTAACGTCATCATCGTACATAAGGATAAATGATTGGGTTTGTACAGAGGTAGGTCATTAATAAAAAGGTTAAAAAGTAGAGGGCCAAGATTAGTTGACGTTAAATAAATATATAAATAAATAAATAAATAAATAAATTTCACCACCGTACACGCACACACTATTCGGCACAATGCTGCAAGCAGCGCTGCCGGGAAAAGGAGTAAAAAGTATTGAAAACATATAACTTTTATTCAGGTACCACAAAAATCCAAGATTTATCACTTAAACAGTAAAAATAATAATTCTACCTGTTGAAGACTATAAATCGAATACGTGCATGTAAAAAACGATATGTGCCCTTTTAATACCTCTTTACATACTTGAATGGAAAGTGTTCTAGAGCACTCTAACTTTTAATAAATTTTGTTAAAAAAACGACCGATAGGTTCTATGGCATCTATACGATGTATCGGTCCGGACAGGCTCTTTCCGACTTATTTACAGCGGGCAGCAATAAGAAACATGTATACAAAGTTTCATGAAGGTAGCTCAAAAAGGGAGGCAAAAACTTTTATTTGCCAAAAATAATAAAAGTTTGATCTCCCCCACCATGACACGTATGCATGCGGAATCGAACCTTGGACCCATTTCCTAAGACGTCCACCACTTCTCCATTCGGCCATTAAGCCATTACGCAAATTTTGCCAAAGTTACATTATAAGACCATTCGGAAATTCTTTCACGACAAAAACAAAGTCCGAATGCATGATGCGTGTTGTTGTTGCTATTTATTCATAAATAACAATCATAAACATATAATTAAATAAAAACTAAAAATAAAAAAAATATAAGAAAAAGCTGCGCTCTGACAATCGCACAGAGCTGATTTACTTGTTAACTAAGTTCATTGTGAGCCATTAAAAAATTTTTAAATAAAATGCACCACCAATTAATGCATATTAAAAAATTAAAGTATAGGTTCTTAAAAAAAAAAGAAAAAGCTTAAGCGGCATGAATTGGGAATCAAATCACGGGCCTGTCGGTTCAGGAGTTCATCGCTTTTTTACTAAGCTACTAACGCTGTTATCCAACAACAGCAAAAATTTGCATTGTATGGCATTCTTATTATTTCCTGTACAAATAAAGAATTTGCGCTGCCGGAAGCGTGGTTTACAGCTAGGGAAAACGTTAAACTGAATAGCTTCTTTGTTTATTATCCGATTGTTACCAAATTTTCAGAGATCATCAGGCTAGCTATAATTATCATATGGAACAATATGGCATCAAAATTGCGCTTGTAATCAATTTTTTTCGATTTACAGAGGCGGAAGGGGGCGTGGCCAAAATCCAAGATAAACTTGCTCTTCTACTTTATGAGTAGCGGGTATAAAAAAACACATTTTTCCACACATTTAATTTTTGATGTGGACGGGACTCGAACCCGTAAATGCATAATAGTACTTTTCGTTTTGCAGTCCACAACTTAAGCCATTTCACTACCGTACACGCACACACGATTCGGCACAATGCTGCAAGCAGCGCTGCCGGCACCGCTGCTTACAGCTATGGAAAACGTTAAGCTCAATAACTTCTGTCTTTATTATCCGATTGTTACCAAACTTTTAGAGATCATCTGCCTAGATATAGTTATCATATAAACCGAAAATGAATAATATGGCATCAAAATTGCACTTGTAATCAATTTTTATGGATTTACAGGGGCGGAAGGGGGCGTGGCCAAAATCCAAAATAAACTTCACCAGCGTGCAATAATAACACATACTATCACCAAATTTGGTAGTTCTAGCTCATATAATAGCTGAGATCTAGATTTTCACACGGACAGACAGACAGACGGACAGACGGACAGACGGACATGGCTATATCGACTCGGCTGTTGATCCTGAGCCAGAATATATATACTTTATGGGGTCGGAGGTGTCTCCTTCTACCTGTTACATCCATTTTCTGTTTGAACAAAGTTATAATACCCTTCTACTCTATGAGTAGCGGGTATAACAATTTATAACGTGGATCCAGGCTAGACAATTCTTTTTGGCGGTCTTCCCCTACAGAGTAAACAGCATGCTCATAATCATATCTAGGTGAGCTATACGGAGGCGATAGCTCGTCGCCCCCGACGCAAGCATGTCTTGCCTTAACTTATATTATATTATATACATATATTAAACAAGTAAGAAAGTTACATTCGAGTGTGCTCGACTGTAATATACCCGCTACACAGCTGCTCGTACATCATTTATTTTCGGAACAAAAAAACGGCTACAATCAAATTTTGACCGTAAAAGGCTATGGACTTATAATATCTATGCAAAGTCAAAATCTAAAAAAAAAAAAAAAAACATTTTTGCACACATTTAATTTTTGATGCGGGCGGGACTCGAACCCGTAAAGGCATAATAGTACTGTTCATTTTGCAGTCCACAACTTAACCCATTTCACCACCGTACACGCACACACGATTCGGCACAATGCTGCAAGCAGCGCTGCCGGCAGAACGATATGTGCCCTTTTAATACCTCTTTATATACTTGAATGGAAAGTGTTCTAGAGCACTCTAACTTTTAATAAATTTTGTTAAAAAAACGACCGATAGGTTCTATGGCATCTATACGATGTATCGGTCCGTACCGGCTCGTTCCGACTTATTTACAGCGGGCAGCCATAAGAAACATGTAGGTAGCTCTAAAAGGGAGGCAAAAACTTTTATTTGCAAAAAATAAGAAAAGTTCGATCTCCGCCACCATGACACGCATGCATGCGGAATCGAACCTTGGACCCATTACCTAAGAGGTCCACCACTTCTCCATTCGGTCATTAAGCCATTACGCAAATTTTGACAAAGTTATATTATGAGACCATTCGAAAATTCTTGCACGACGAAAACAAAGTCTGAATGCATGATGCGTGTTTTTGTTGATATTTATTCTCATAACTTAAACATACAATTAAATAAAAAATAAAAATAAAAAAATATAAGAAAAAGCTGCGCTCTAACAATCGCACACAGCTGATTTAAGAGACTGTCCCTTCTCCACTTGTTAACAAAGTTCAAGTGAGCCATTAAAAAAATTTTAAATAAAATGCACGACCACCAATTAATGCATATTCAAAAATTAAAGTATTAGTTCTTAAAAAAAAAAAAGAAAAAGCTTAAGCTGCATGATCTGGGAATCGAACCACGGGCCTGTCGGTTCAGGAGTTCATCGCTTTTCCACTAAGCTACTGACGCTGTTATCCAACAACTGCAAAAATTTGCATTGTAAAGCATTCTTTATATTTTCTGTACAAATAAAGAATTTCTTATTATTTCCTGTACAAATATAGAATTTGCGCTGCCGGCAGCTCTGCTTACAGCTTTGAAAAACGTTAAGCTGAATAACTTCTGTGTTTATTATCCGATTGTTACCAAATTTTCAGAGATCATCTGGCTAGCTATAGTTATCATATAAACCGAAAATGAACAATATGGCATTAAAATTGCGCTTGTAATAAATTTTTTTCGATTTACAGGGGCGGAAGGGTTCGTGGCCAAAATCCAAAATAAACTTGATCAGCGTGCAATAATAACACATACTGTCACCAAATTTGGTAGTTCTACCTCTTATAATAGCTGAGATCTAGATTTTCACACGGACAGACAGACGGACATGGCTATATCGACTCGGCTGTTGATCCTGAGCCAGAATATATATACTTTATGGGGTCGGAGGTGTCTCCTTCTGCCTGTTACATACATTTTCGGTTTGAACAAAGTTATAATACCCTTCTACTCTATGAGTAGCGGGTATAATATGAAAAAGAACAACACCGCGCTATGACCCCCACAATAAAAATTAAACTATGTACTTTTATACAACACTTGACAAATTTGAATCATAAGACTACGTATTCTTTTATAATCTATGGCCTAAAATGAGTATCACCAAGTCGCAAGTTATTTTAATAGTGAACGCACAACTCAACACGATAATGTCATTAAAGCAGCCTCCACAATAAAAATTAAACTAAGAACTTTTACACAACAATCCATTACTGCAACCATCCAACCATCCAACCATCCAACCATCCAACCAGAAGGCTGTGGCGTTTCTTTGCCTATCCGCTTGATAAATTTGAAGCATAAGACCATTTCATTTATTTTGTGCAACAAAACGGTGGACCAGATATGTAGTCTGCGTTGTTATTGTTGCCAATTTATATTTTCTTTACTTTAAAAACAAACTATATTCCTAAGAAAAAAAAATTTTTTTTCGCGGTTCTATTACGAGGAATCGACCGAAAACTTATGGCCTCTCAGTGTCACACTCTAACCTCTAGGCTACAGTCATCCTTGCAAATTGTTTTCCTATGCTAGATTATAAGACACTTAAAATTAATTTGAGCAAAAAAATCCATTGTAAGGAGTGTGTTTGTTTTGTATTACAACAATAAAATATGGTCTAAAAAAACTTCCACATTACATTTCAAATATTTAATTAAAATTAAAAAAAAGAAAAAAATTATTATCACGTTGCTTAATGTGATAATCGAACCCAGACCTTCTGCGAAACAATGTGCCTGACACGGGAATATTTGAATTGAATATTTGAATTTGAATATCTTCCATGTTTATTGTTCGCTCTTATTTAAGTTTTCACAAAACGTCCGCGATAAGCTATTATGTTCGGTTAACCCAAAATTAAATGAGAATTTTATAGCGCATGACCCACATGTGTGTTGTCACCAAATTTGGTGGCTCTAGCTGTTTTAGTTTCTGAGATATAAGCGTCCATACAGATGGACAAACGAACAGACATGGCTCAATCGACTTGTCTAGTGATTCTGAGCAAGAATATATATACTTTATGGGGTCGCAGAAGCCTCCTTCTGCCTTCGCACATTGCGACAAATACAATAGACGATGTATTCTTTTATAATCTATGCCCTAAAATGAGTATCACCAAGTCGCAAGGTATTTTAATAGTGAACGCACAACTAAACACGATAATGTCATTAAATGAAGTTCGTAATGAAAATTACGTTTATGAGATATTCATAAAAATATTATTTAAAACTTCGACGAGATTAAATTGTAATAGCTGATCGAACGGCGCACTCAAATTAAATTTATAAACCAAAGAAGAAGAACGCGGCGACCATGCAAAGGCGAATAGACAATTGCAATAAACATTAGGCAGAAAGAGAAGACGATAAATGCATGTTTTCAAGCACGCATTTGAACATGCGTGTATCACATATATGTGTATCATTTATACAGACAAGATATGAACCCTCTTCTTGCGCCCTTCGTCTCACCCCTTCCCACCGGCCTGTCTCACACGCGCGTCCTCCACTTGCGCCACTTGACGGTCACTCAACCCTCAGTTAACCCGAGTACGTTGGCTTCAGGTTTCCATAACTAACCTGAGTCAGAAATTATTTACTCTCAGCCCACTGTGACATTGAGTTATTATTTGCGACAGTTGGAATTCACTCAAAAAGAGTTATCCACAGAACGCACTCATCTAGGAGCGAATTTACTCAAATTGCGAGGCTTATCCGAATGGAACATGTGCAGCGCGTTAGCCGAGACGATTTGCCGTTTGAACGGTAAATGAACTGACGCTTCTAGAAGGGTCTGCAAGAAACGCGTTATAACAGCAAGGTTTTCACATTTTGTGCAATCGAAGTTTTCTTGCGAACCAGGCCCTGCCCTAGTCTTTAGTCTTTTGGGACACGGCAAACCGGACACAAGCAAAACTCCAATTATATGAAACTATCCTAATTCTAAGAGTCCTAAATAAACAAACTTATAACGTGAATCTAAAACGTGCCGACTATTTACTTGGCGATCTTCTCCTGCAGAACCCGCAGCATGCTAACACTTATATCAAGGTGAGGTATTCGGCAACGAGAGCCGAACATCCCCAATGCAAGTTTCACATGCATTAACTGGCGCCCGAGCAGGTACCGGCAATGTCCGGTTGAAAAATTGTAGAAATTTCTGCGTAATAAAAGAAAACAAGT
Source organism: Zaprionus ghesquierei (assembly GCA_018904095.1). Lineage (NCBI taxonomy): Eukaryota > Metazoa > Arthropoda > Insecta > Diptera > Drosophilidae > Zaprionus > Zaprionus ghesquierei. Next base: position 234,645 of record JAEIGP010000831.1, read on the forward strand.
AAGAAAGCTACAATCGAGTGTGCTCGATCAGCTATTAAAAGGGCTAGAACTACTAATTTTGGGTACAAAATCTGTTATTATTGCACGCTGATCAAGTTTATTTTGGATTTTGGCCACGCCCCCCTTTCGCCCCTGTAAATCGAAAAAAAAGTTGAATACAAGCGCAATTTTGATGCGATATTGTTCATTTTCGGTTTACATGATAACTTAAGCTAGCCAGATGATCTCTGAAAATTTGGTAACAATCATATCATAAACTGGAACCAATGTATCTAGGACCATTTGAAGTAATTTGAATAGAAAAGAATAATAACAAAGTAATTAGAAATAAGAAGTAAGAAAGCTACATTCGAGTGTGCTCGACTGTAATATACCCTCTACCCAGCTGCTCGTACATCAAAATTATTTGCGGAACAATAAAGAACGGCTACAATCATATTTTGACCGTAAAAGGCCATGGACTTACAATATTTATGCAAAGTCAAAATCTAAAATAAACAAGTAAGAAAGCTACATTCGAGTGTGCTCGACTGTAATATACCCGGTACCCAGCTGCTCGTACATCACAATTATTTGCGGAACAATAAAGAACGGCTACAATCATATTTTGACCGTAAAAGGCCATGGACTTACAATATTTATCCAAAGTCAAAATCTAAAATAAAAAAAATAATTTTTTGCACACATTTAATTTTTGATGCGGGTGGGACTCGAACCCATAAATGCATAATAGTTCTCTTCGTTATGCAGTCCACAACTTAACCCATTTTACCACCGTACACGCACACACTATTCGGCACAATGCTGCAAGCGCTGCCGGCAAAAGGAGTAAAAAGTATTGAAAACGTATAACTTTTATTCAGGTACCAAAAAAATCCAAGATTTATCACTTAAACAGTAAAAATAATAATTCTACCTGTTGAAGACTATAAATCGAATACGTGCATGTAAAAAACAATATGTGCCCTTTTAATAATTCTTTATATTACATGAATGGAAAGTGTTCTAGAGCACTCTAACTTTTAATAAATTTTGTTAAAAAAACGACCGATAGGTTCTATGGCATCTATACGATGTATCGGTCCGTTCCGACTTATTTACAGCGGGCAGCAATAAGAAACATGTATACAAAGTTTCATGAAGGTAGCTCAAAAAGGGAGGCAAAAACCTTTATATGCAAAAAATAAGGAACGTTCGATCTCCCCCACCATGACACGCATGCATGCAGAATCGAACCTTGGACCCATTACCTAAGAGGTCCACCACTTCTCCATTCGGTCATTAAGCCATTACGCAAATTTTGACAAAGTTACATTATGAGACCATTCGGAAATTCTTGCGAGACAAAAACAAAGTCTGAATGCATGATGCGTGTTTTTGTTGATATTTATTCTCATAACTTAAACATACAATTAAATAAAAAATAAAAATAAAACAAGTAAGAAAGCTACAGTCGAGTGTGCTCGACTGTAATATACCCGCTACCCAGCTGCTCGTACATCATTTATTTGCGGAACAAAAAAACGGCTACAATCAAATTTTGACCGTAAAAGGCTATGGACTTATAATATCTATGCAAGGTCAAAATCTAAAATAAAAAAAAAAACATTTTTGCACACATTTAATTTTTGATGCGGGCGGGACTCGAATCCGTAAATGCATAATAGTACTGTTCGTTTTGCAGTCCACAACTTAACCCATTTCACCACCGTACACGCACACATGATTCGGCACAATGCTGCAAGCAGCGCTGCCGGCAGCGCTGCTTACAGCTAAGGAAAACGTTAAGCTGAATAACTTCTGTGTTTATTATCCGATTTTGACAAAATTTTCAGAGATCATCTGGCTAGCTATCTTTATCATGTAAACCGAAAATGAACAATATGGCATCAAAATTGCGCTTGTAATCAATGTTTTTTTCGAATTACGGGGGCGGAAGAGGCGTGGCCAAAATCCAAAATAAACTTGATCAGCGTGCAATAATAACACATATTGTCACCAAATTTAGTAGTCCTAGCTATTATAATAGCTGAGATCTAGATTTTCACACGGACAGACAGACGGAAAGACGGACATGGCTATATCGACTCGGCTGTTGATCCTGAGCCAGAATATATATACTTTATGGGGTCGGAGGTGTCTCCTTCTGCCTGTTACATACCTTTTCGGTTTGAACAAAGTTATAATACCCTTCTACTCAATGAGTAGCGGGTATAAAATGAACAAAGAACAGAGAGTATATAAAGATAGGTTAAAGATATATAATCAACGAAACTTTAAAAAAAGAGGTCTGATCAACCGAAAAAAAACAATAATATATCTATAAAAAAAAAAAATAAAAACAAAAATGTGTCTTCTTCTGAGAAAGTTAAAAATAGAAGCATGAAGTAATTATAAAAAAAAAGGAAATTGTCATTACGCAAAATGTTTCGAGACAGAACTTTTTATAATATTCAAGATAGATAAGAAATAGTATATTAACAATAAAAATAAAATGACTACATATATTACTTCATTTCTTTAAAAAGGGAGGTGTAGTGTATCTACGCTTCGTATATGTAGAGTAAATACTTTGTGACATTTTGTCATAATAAATAATAAATATAAACTACACAAAAAAGACCACAAACCATTACACAAGCACTCCAGCTCTTGAAATACGATCTAACCCTAAGCCGATCGCGGAGCGCGAGAACGCTGAGCATGCACTTAGCAGCTCAAGTGGTCAAGCCTTACGTAACATATGTATTCCTTCTGCATACACATGTATATGTATGCGAGTACATAGTCTTAAGTATACCATGGGCGGGTCAGCCGCACCCAATGACAGCATGCTACGGGGATTCAAATAAAATTACTCGAACAGAGCAGACGCTTTGAATCCAACAAATTCTTATTAAAGTTATTACACAATACGTCTTCACAAATGTGGCTCTAACCAAGATGTGAAGAATTATAGGTGTATCTCTAAATTGTCCGCTATTCTTAAAATTTTTGAAAAACTTTTGACTGCACAATTAACACATATGTGTAAGTCATCTTGGCCCTCTACTTTTTAACCTTTTTATTAATTACCTACCTCTGTAATAACCCAATCATTTATCCTTATGTATGCTGATGACGTTAAACTTTGTCTGACATATAATGACACAACTTTAAACTTTCTTCAAATGGATCTTGACATGTCTTCTGCCTGGTGTAGTCATAACCTGCTACATCTTAACTGTTCTTAATGTAAAGTTATATCATTTTATAGAGGAAACCATCACGTCATGAACTATTCCTTTAACTTAACTCAACTTATAAAAACAAGTAAGAAAGCGACAGTCGAGTGTGCTCGACTGTCATATACCCGCTATCCAGCTGCTCGTACATCATTTATTTGCGGAACAAAAAAGACGGCTACAATCATTTTCTGACCGTAAAAGGCTGTGGACTTACAATATTTATGCAAAGTCAAAATCTAAAATAAAAAAAATAAAATATTTTTGCACACATTTAATTTTTGATGCGGGCGGGACTCGAACCCGTAAATGCATAATAGAACTGTTCGTTTTGCAGTCCACAACTTAACCCATTTCACTACCATACACGCACACACTATTCGAATTATTCGATTATTACCAAATTTTCAGAGATTATCTGGCTAGCTATAGTTATCATGTAGTCCGAAAATGAACAATATGGCATCAAAATTGCGCTTGTAATCAATTTTTTTCGATTTACAGGGGCGGAAGGGGGCGTGGCCAAAATCCAAAATAAAGTTGATCAGCGTGCAATAATAGCACATACTGTCACCAAATTTGGTAGTTCTAACTCTTATAATAGCTGAGATCTAGATTTTCACACGGACAGACAGACGGACAGACGGACAGACAGACAGACAGACGGACATGGCTATATCGACTCGGCTGTTGATCCTGAGACTGAATATATATACTTTATGGGGCCGGAGGTGTCTCCTTCTGCCTGTTACATACATTTTCGGTCTGAACAAAGTTATAATACCCTTCTACTCTATGAGTAGCGGGTATAAAAAAAAAACATTTTTGCACACATTTAATTTTTGATGCGGGCGGGACTTGAACCCGTAAATGCATAATAGTACTGTTCGTTTTGCAGTCCACAACTTAACCCATTTCACCACCGTACACGCACACACGATTCGGCACAATGCTGCAAGCAGCGCTGCCAGCAGTGCTGCTTACAGCTGTGGAAAACGTTAAGCTGAATAACTTCTGTGTTTATTATCCGATTGTTACCAAATTTTCAGAGATCATCTGGCTAGCTATAGTTATCATGTAAACCGAAAATGAACAATATGGCATCAAAATTGCACTTGTTATCAATGTTTTTTCGATTTGCAGGGGCGGAAGGGGGCGTGGCCAAAATCCAAAATAAACTTGATCAGCGTACAATAATAACACATATTGTCACCAAATTTGGTTGTCCTAGCTCTTATAATAGCTGAGATCTAGATTTTCACACGGACAGACAGACGGACATGGCTATATCGACTCGGCTGTTGGTCCTGAGCCAGAATATATATACTTTATGGGGTCGGAGGTGTCTCCTTCTGCCTGTTACATACATTTTCGGTTTGAACAAAGTTATAATACCCTTCTGCTCTATGAGTAGCGGGTATTAAAAGTTTTAAGTTAAATACACGACCACCAATTAATGCATATTCAAAATTTGAAGTAAAAGTTCTTACAAAAAAAAAAAGAAAAAGCTTAAGCGGCATGAACTGGGAATCGAACCACGGGCCTGTCGGTTCAGACGCTGTTATCCAACAACTGCATAAATTTGCATTGTAAGGCATTCTCATTATATCCTGTACAAATAAAGAACTTGCGCTGCCGGCAGCGCTGCTTACAGCTCTGGAAAACGTTAAGCTGAATAATTTCTGTGTTTATTATCCGATTGTTACCAAATTTTCAGCGATCATCTGGCTAGCTATAGTTATCATATAAACCGAAAATATGGCATCAAAATTGCGCTTGTAATCAATGTTTTTTCGATTTACTGGGGCGTAAGGGGGCGTGGCCAAAATCCAAAATAAACTTGATCAGCGTGCAATAATAACACATACTGTCACCAAATTTGGTAGTCCTAGCTCTTATAATAGCTGAGATCTAGATTTTCACACGGACAGACAGACGGACAGACGGACATGGCTGTATCGACTCGGCTGCTGATCCTGAGCCAGAATATATATACTTTATGGGGTCGGAGGTGTCTCCTTCTGCCTGTTACATACATTTTCGGTTTGAACAAAGTTATAATACCCTTCTACTCTATGAATAGCGGGTATAAAAAAAAACATTTTTGCACACATTTAATTTTTGATGCGGGCGGGACTCGAACCCGTAAATGCTTAATAGTACTGTTCGTTTTGCAGTCCACAACTTAACCCATTTCACCACCGTACACGCACACACGATTCGGCACAATGCTGCAAGCAGCGCTGCCGGCAGCGCTGCTTACAGCTGTGGAAAACGTTAAGCTGAATAACTTCTGTGTTTATTATCCGATTGTTACCAAATTTTCAGAGATCATCTGGCTAGCTATAGTTATGATGTAAACCGAAAATGAACAATATGGCATCAAAATTGCACTTGTTATCAATGTTTTTTCGATTTGCGGGGGCGGAAGGGGGCTTGGCCAAAATCCAAAATAAACTTGATGAGCGTGCAATAATAACACACATTGTCACCAAATTTGGTTGTCCTAGCTCTTATAATAGCTGAGATCTAGATTTTCACACGGACAGACAGACGGACATGGCTATATCGACTCGGCTGTTGATCCTGAGCCAAAATATATATATTTTATGGGGTCGGAGGTGTCTCCTTCTGCCTGTTACATACATTTTCGGTTTGAACAAAGTTATAATACCCTTCTACTCTATGAGTAGCGGGTATATAAAAAACAAGTAAGAAAGCTACACTCGAGTGTGCTTGACTGTAATATACCCGCTACCCAGCTGCTCGTACATCATTTATTTGCGGAACAAAAAAAACGGCTACAATCATATTTTGACCGTAAAAGGCTATGGACTTACAATATTTATGCAAAGTCAAATTCTAAAATAAAAAAAAAAAATATTTTTCAACACATATAATTTTTGATGCGGGCGGGACTCGAACCCGTAAATGCATAATAGTACTGTTCGTTTTGCAGTCCACAACTTAACCCATTTCACCACCGTACACGCACACACGATTCGGCACAATGCTGCCAGCAGCGCAGCCGGCAGCGCTGCTTACAGCTATGGAAAACGTTAAGCTGAATAACTTCTGTGTTTATTATCCAATTGTTACCAAATTTTCAGAGATCATCTGGCTAGCTATAGTTATCATGTAAACCGAAAATGAACAACATGGCATCAAAATTGCACTTGTTATCAATGTTTTTTCGATTTGCGGGGGCGGAAGGGGGCGTGGCCAAAATCCAAAATAAACTTGCAATAATAACACATATTGTCACCAAATTTGGTTGTCCTAGCTCTTATAATAGCTGAGATCTAGATTTTCACACGGACAGACAGACGGACAGACGGACAGACGGACATAGCTATATCGACTCGGCTGTTGATCCTGAGCCAGAATATATATACTTTATGGGGTCGGAGGTGTCTCGTTCTGCCTGTTACATACATTTTCGGTTTGAACAAAGTTATAATACCCTTCTACTCTATGAGTAGCGGGTATAAAAAACATTTTTGCACACATTTAATTTTTGATGCGGGCGGGACTCGAACCATTTCACCACCGTACACGCACACACGATTCGGCACAATTCGCTGCCGGCAGCGCTGCTTACAGCTATGGAAAACGTTAAGCTGAATAACTTCTGTGTTTATTATCCGATTGTTACCAAATTTTCAGCGATCATCTGGCTAGCTATAGTTATCATATAAACCGAAAATGAACAATATGGCATCAAAATTGTACTTGTTATCAATGTTTTTTCGATTTGCGGGGGCGGAAGGGGGCGTGGCCAAATATATTATATATATTTGATGGGGTCGGAGGTGTCTCCTTCTGCCTGTTACATACATTTTCGGTTTGAACAAAGTTATAATACCCTTCTACTCTATGAGTAGCGGGTATATAAAAAACAAGTAAGAAAGCTACACTCGAGTGTGCTTGACTGTAATATACCCGCTACCCAGCTGCTCGTACATCATTTATTTGCGGAACAAAAAAAACGGCTACAATCATATTTTGACCGTAAAAGGCTATGGACTTACAATATTTATGCAAAGTCAAATTCTAAAATAAAAAAAAAAAATATTTTTCAACACATATAATTTTTGATGCGGGCGGGACTCGAACCCGTAAATGCATAATAGTACTGTTCGTTTTGCAGTCCACAACTTAACCCATTTCACCACCCTACGCGCACACACTATTCGGCACAATGCTGCAAGCAGCGCTGCCAGCAGCGCTGCTTACAGCTATAGAAAACGTTAAGCTGCATAACGTCTGTGTTTATTATCCGATTGTTACCAAATTTTCAGAGATCATCTGGCTAGCTATAGTTATCATGTAAACCGAAAATGAACAATATGGCATCAAAATTGCACTTGTTATCAATGTTTTTTCGATTTGCGGGGGCGGAAGGGGGCTTGGCCAAAATCCAAAATAAACTTGATGAGCGTGCAATAATAACTCATACTGTCACCAAATTTGGTTGTCCTAGCTCTTATAATAGCTGAGATCTAGATTTTCACACGGACAGACAGACGGACAGACAGACAGACGGACAGACGGACATAGCTATATCGACTCGGCTGTTGATCCTGAGCCAGAATATATATACTTTATGGGGTCGGAGGTGTCTCGTTCTGCCTGTTACATACATTTTCGGTTTGAACAAAGTTATAATACCCTTCTACTCTTTGAGTAGCGGGTATAAAAAACATTTTTGCACACATTTAATTTTTGATGCGGGCGGGACTCGAACCCGTAAATGCATAATAGTACTGTTCGTTTTGCAGTCCACAACTTAACCCATTTCACCACCGTACACGCACACACGATTCGGCACAATGCTGCCAGCAGCGCAGCCGGCAGCGCTGCTTACAGCTGTGGAAAACGTTAAGCTGAATAACTTCTGTGTTTATTATCCGATTGTTACCAAATTTTTAGAGATCATCTGGCTAGCTGTAGTTATCATGTAAACCGAAAATGAACAATATGGCATCAAAATTGCACTTGTTATCAATGTTTTTTCGATTTGCGGGGGCGGAAGGGGGCTTGGCCAAAATCCAAAATAAACTTGATGAGCGTGCAATAATAACACATACTGTCACCAAATTTGGTTGTCCTAGCTCTTATAATAGCTGAGATCTAGATTTTCACACGGACAGACAGACGGACAGACAGACAGACGGACAGACGGACATAGCTATATCGACTCGGCTGTTGATCCTGAGCCAGAATATATATACTTTATGGGGTCGGAGGTGTCTCGTTCTGCCTGTTACATACATTTTCGGTTTGAACAAAGTTATAATACCCTTCTACTCTTTGAGTAGCGGGTATAAAAAACATTTTTGCACACATTTAATTTTTGATGCGGGCGGGACTCGAACCCGTAAATGCATAATAGTACTGTTCGTTTTGCAGTCCACAACTTAACCCATTTCACCACCGTACACGCACACACGATTCGGCACAATGCTGCCAGCAGCGCAGCCGGCAGCGCTGCTTACAGCTGTGGAAAACGTTAAGCTGAATAACTTCTGTGTTTATTATCCGATTGTTACCAAATTTTCAGAGATCATCTGGCTAGCTGTAGTTATCATGTAAACCGAAAATGAACAATATGGCATCAAAATTGCACTTGTTATCAATGTTTTTTCGATTTGCGGGGGCGGAAGGGGGCGTGGCCAAAATCCAAAATAAACTTGATGAGCGTGCAATAATAACACATACTGTCACCAAATTTGGTTGTCCTAGCTCTTATAATAGCTGAGATCTAGATTTTCACACGGACAGACAGACGGACATGGCTATATCGACTCGGCTGTTGATCCTGAGCCAGAATATATATACTTTATGGGGTCGGAGGTGTCTCGTTCTGCCTGTTACATACATTTTCGGTTTGAACAAAGTTATAATACCCTTCTACTCTATGAGTAGCGGGTATAAAAAACATTTTTGCACACATTTAATTTTTGATGCGGGCGGGACTCGAACCCGTAAATGCATAATAGTACTGTTCGTTTTGCAGTCCACAACTTAACCCATTTCACCACCGTACACGCACACACGATTCGGCACAATGCTGCCAGCAGCGCAGCCGGCAGCGCTGCTTACAGCTATGGAAAACGTTAAGCTGAATAACTTCTGTGTTTATTATCCGATTGTTACCAAATTTTCAGCGATCATCTGGCTAGCTATAGTTATCATATAAACCGAAAATGAACAATATGGCATCAAAATTGTACTTGTTATCAATGTTTTTTCGATTTGCGGGGGCGGAAGGGGGCGTGGCCAAATATATTATATATATTTTATGGGGTCGGAGGTGTCTCCTTCTGCTGCCAGCAGCGCTGCTTACAGCTATAGAAAACGTTAAGCTGCATAACGTCTGTGTTTATTATCCGATTGTTACCAAATTTTCAGAGATCATCTGGCTAGCTATAGTTATCATGTAAACCGAATATGAACAATATGGCATTAAAATTGGCCTTGTAATTAATTTTTTTCGATTTACAGGGGCGGAAGGGGGCGTGGCCAAAATCCAAAATAAACTTGATCAGCGTGCAATAATAACACATTTTGTCACCAAATGTGGTAGTTTTAGCTCTTATAATAGCTGAGATCTAGATTTTCACACGGACAGACAGACGGACAGACAGACAGACGGACAGACGGACAGACGGACATAGCTATATCGACTCGGCTGTTGATCCTGAGCCAGAATATATATACTTTATGGGGTCGGAGGTGTCTCGTTCTGCCTGTTACATACATTTTCGGTTTGAACAAAGTTATAATACCCTTCTACTCTTTGAGTAGCGGGTATAAAAAAAAAATATTTTGCAGCACATTTAATTTTTGATGCGGGCGGGACTCGAACCCGTAAATGCATAATAGTACTGTTCGTTTTGCAGTCCAATTAACCCATTTCACCACCGTACACGCACACACGATTCGGCACAATGGCAGCGCTGCTACAGCTATGGAAAACGATGAATAAGGATTATCCGAGTACAAATCAGAGACCAAAAACGGGCCTGTCGCCAGTTCATCGTTTTCTACTAAGCTACTGACGCTGTTATCCAACAACTGCAAAAATTTGCATTGTAAGGCATTCTTATTCTTTCCTGCACAAATAAAGAATTTGCGCTGCCGGCAGCGCTGCTTACAGCTCTGGAAAACGTTAAGCTGAATAACTTCTGTGTTTATTATCCGATTGTTGCCAAATTTTCAGAGATCATCTGGTTAGCTATAGTTATCATATAAAATGAACAAATGAACAATATGACATCAAAATTGCGCTTGTAATCAATTTTTTTTTATTTACGGGGGCGGAAGGGGGAGTGGCCAAAATCCAAAATAAACTTGATCAGCGTGCAATAATAACACATTTTGTCACAAAAGTTGGTAGTTCTAGCTTTTATAATAGCTAAGATCTAGATTTTCACACGGACAACGGTCACTTTAAGCGACAAGAATCCGCCGTAATGCCGACGCTTCAAGAATCCGCCGTTATGTAGACGCTGCACGAATCTGCCGTTTTGTCGACGCTGCAAGAATCCGCCGTTATGCCGACGCTGCGGACGGAGCATTTCGCGAGAATCCGCCGATTCTCCCGAAAAACATATGTTAGTTAGCTGCTAAGAATAAAACTCAAATAAAACTACACTTCACTTCCCGTCCGACTTCGAAACTGTGCAGTTGCTCTTTCTTTGCGAACGGAACGAAAAATACCAAAACTCATACATAAATTACTCCAACGTACTAAAAGGGACTCTAGAAAGCTCAATCAACCCCTTCAACCCTCTTCATCAGCTCCACCGCTCAGGCCAAGAGTTGTAGCTTGCTCGACTGTAGCTTTCATTATTTGTTCTATTTACATCCATAAACAAGTAAGAAAGCTACATTCGAGAGTGCTCGACTGTAATATACCCGCTACCCAGCTGCTCGTACATCAAAATTATTTGCGGAACAATAAAGAACGGCTACAATCATATTTTGACCATAAAAGGCCATGGACTTATAATATTTATGCAAAGTCAAAATATAAAATAAAAAAAACAAAACATTTTTGCACACATTTAATTTTTGATGCGGGCGGGACTCGAACCCGTAAATGCATAATAGTACTGTTCGTTTTGCAGTCCACAACTTAACCCATTTCACCACCGTATACGCACACACGATTCGGCACAATGCTGCAAGCAGCGCTGCCGGCAGCCTGGCCAAAATCCAAAATAAACTTGATCAGCGTGCAATAATAACACATATTGTCACCAAATTTGGTTGTCCTAGCTCTTATAATAGCTGAGATCTAGATTTTCACACGGACAGACAGACGGACAGACGCACATGGCTATATCGACTCGGCTGTTGATCCTGAGCCAGAATATATATACTTTATGGGGTCGGAGGTGTCTCCTTCTGCCTGTTACATACATTTTCGGTTTGAACAAAGTTATAATACCCTTCTACTCTATGAGTAGCGGGTATAAAAAGAAAAAGCTTAAGCGGCATGAACTGGGAATCGAACCACGGGCCTGTCGGCTCAGGAGTTCATCGCTTTTCTACTAAGCTACTGACGCTGTTATCCAACAACTGCAAAAATTTGCATTGTAAGGCATTCTTATTCTTTCCTGCACAAATAAAGAATTTGCGCTGCCGGCAGCGCTGCTTACAGCTATGGAAAACGTTAAGCTGAATAACTTCTGTGTTTATTAACCGATTGTTTCCAAATTTTCAGAGATCATCTGGCTAGCTATAGTTATCATATAAATGAACAATATGACATCAAAATTGCGCTTGTAATCAATTTTTTTTATTTACAGGGGCGGAAGGGGGCGTGGCCAAAATCCAAAATAAACTTGATCAGCGTGCAATAATAACACATTTTGTCACAAAAGTTGGTAGTTCTAGCTTTTATAATAGCTAAGATCTAGATTTTCACACGGACAACGGTCACTTTAAGCGACAAGAATCCGCCGTAATGCCGACGCTTCAAGAATCCGCCGTTATGTAGACGCTGCACGAATCCGCCGTTTTGTCGACGCTGCAAGAATCCGCCGTTATGCCGACGCTGCGGACGGAGCATTTCGCGAGAATCCGCCGATTCTCCCGAAAACCATATGTTAGTTAGCTGCTAAGAATAAAACTCAAATAAAACTACACTTCACTTCCCGTCCGACTTCGAAACTGTGCAGTTGCTCTTTCTTTGCGAACGGAACGAAAAATACAAAACTCATACATAAATTACTCCAACGTACTAAAAGGGACTCTAGAAAGCTCAATCAACCCCTTCAACCCTCTTCATCAGCTCCACCGCTCAGGCCAAGAGTTGTAGCTTGCTCGACTGTAGCTTTCATTATTTGTTCTATTTACATCCATAAACAAGTAAGAAAGCTACATTCGAGAGTGCTCGACTGTAATATACCCGCTACCCAGCTGCTCGTACATCAAAATTATTTGCGGAACAATAAAGAACGGCTACAATCATATTTTGACCATAAAAGGCCATGGACTTATAATATTTATGCAAAGTCAAAATATAAAATAAAAAAACAAAACATTTTTGCACACATTTAATTTTTGATGCGGGCGGGACTCGAACCCGTAAATGCATAATAGTACTGTTCGTTTTGCAGTCCACAACTTAACCCATTTCACCACCGTATACGCACACACGATTCGGCACAATGCTGCAAGCAGCGCTGCCGGCAGCCTGGCCAAAATCCAAAATAAACTTGATCAGCGTGCAATAATAACACATATTGTCACCAAATTTGGTTGTCCTAGCTCTTATAATAGCTGAGATCTAGATTTTCACACGGACAGACAGACGGACAGACGCACATGGCTATATCGACTCGGCTGTTGATCCTGAGCCAGAATATATATACTTTATGGGGTCGGAGGTGTCTCCTTCTGCCTGTTACATACATTTTCGGTTTGAACAAAGTTATAATACCCTTCTACTCTATGAGTAGCGGGTATAAAAAGAAAAAGCTTAAGCGGCATGAACTGGGAATCGAACCACGGGCCTGTCGGCTCAGGAGTTCATCGCTTTTCTACTAAGCTACTGACGCTGTTATCCAACAACTGCAAAAATTTGCATTGTAAGGCATTCTTATTCTTTCCTGCACAAATAAAGAATTTGCGCTGCCGGCAGCGCTGCTTACAGCTATGGAAAACGTTAGGCTGAATAACTTCTGTGTTTATTATCCGATTCTTACCAAATTTTCAGAGATCATCTGGTTAGCTATAGTTATCATATAAAATGAACAAATGAACAATATGACATCAAAATTGCGCTTGTAATCAATTTTTTTTATTTACAGGGGCGGAAGGGGGAGTGGCCAAAATCCAAAATAAACTTGATCAGCGTGCAATAATAACACATTTTGTCACAAAAGTTGGTAGTTCTAGCTTTTATAATAGCTAAGATCTAGATTTTCACACGGACAACGGTCACTTTAAGCGACAAGAATCCGCCGTAATGCCGACGCTTCAAGAATCCGCCGTTATGTAGACGCTGCACGAATCTGCCGTTTTGTCGACGCTGCAAGAATCCGCCGTTATGCCGACGCTGCGGACGGAGCATTTCGCGAGAATCCGCCGATTCTCCCGAAAAACATATGTTAGTTAGCTGCTAAGAATAAAACTCAAATAAAACTACACTTCACTTCCCGTCCGACTTCGAAACTGTGCAGTTGCTCTTTCTTTGCGAACGGAACGAAAAATACAAAACTCATACATAAATTACTCCAACGTACTAAAAGGGACTCTAGAAAGCTCAATCAACCCCTTCAACCCTCTTCATCAGCTCCACCGCTCAGGCTAAGAGTTGTAGCTTGCTCGACTGAAGCTTTCATTATTTGTTCTATTTACATCCATAAACAAGTAAGAAAGCTACATTCGAGAGTGCTCGACTGTAATATACCCGCTACCCAGCTGCTCGTACATCAAAATTATTTGCGGAACAATAAAGAACGGCTTACAATCATATTTTGACCATAAAAGGCCATGGACTTATAATATTTATGCAAAGTCAAAATATAAAATAAAAAAACAAAACATTTTTGCACACATTTAATTTTTTATGCGGGCGGGACTCGAACCCGTAAATGCATAATAGTACTGTTCGTTTTGCAGTCCACAACTTAACCCATTTCACCACCGTACACGCACACACGATTCGGCACAATGCTGCAAGCAGCGCTGCCGGCAGCCTGGCCAAAATCCAAAATAAACTTGATCAGCGTGCAATAATAACACATATTGTCACCAAATTTGGTTGTCCTAGCTCTTATAATAGCTGAGATCTAGATTTTCACACGGACAGACAGACGGACAGACGCACATGGCTATATCGACTCGGCTGTTGATCCTGAGCCAGAATATATATACTTTATGGGATCGGAGGTGTCTCCTTCTGCCTGTTACATACATTTTCGGTTTGAACAAAGTTATAATACCCTTCTACTCTATGAGTAGCGGGTATAAAAAGTTTTAAGTTAAATACACGACCACTAATTAATGCATATTCAAAATTTGAAGTAAAAGTTCTTACAAAAAAAAAGAACAAGTAAGAAAGCTACAGTCGAGTATGCTCGACTATAATATACCCGCTAATGAACAATATGGCATCAAAATTGCACTTGTTATCAATGTTTTTTCGATTTGCGGGGGCGGAAGGGGGCTTGCCCAAAATCCAAAATAAACTTGATGAGCGTGCAATAATAACACATATTGTCACCAAATTTGGTTGTCCTAGCTCTTTTAATAGCTGATATCTAGATGTTCACACGGACAGACAGACGGACGTGGCTATATCGACTCGGCTGTTGATCCTGAGCCAGAATATATATATTTTATGGGGTCGGAGGTGTCTCCTTCTGCCTGTTACATACATTTTCGGTTTGAACAAAGTTATAATACCCTACTACTCTATGAGTAGCGGGTATATAAAAAACAAGTGAGAAAGCTACACTCGAGTGTGCTTGACTGTAATATACCCGCTACCCAGCTGCTCGTACATCATTTATTTGCGGAACAAAAAAAACGGCTACAATCATATTTTGACCGTAAAAGGCTATGGACTTACAATATTTATGCAAAGTCAAATTCTAAAATAAAAAAAAAAAATATTTTTCAACACATATAATTTTTGATGCGGGCGGGACTCGAAATGCGTAAATGCATAATAGTACTGTTCGTTTTGCAGTCCACAACTTAACCCATTTCACCACCGTATACGCACACACGATTCGGCACAATGCTGCAAGCAGCGCTGCTTAGCAGCCTGGCAAAAGTCCAGAAATAAACTTGTATCCGCGTGCCAATATAATCATTTGCTATTATTGTACAATGAACAATATTCAAAATGGCTTGTAACCAAGTTTGTTTGATTTTCGGGGGGGGAAGGGGGGGGGGGGAAAAAAAAAAAAAATTTGATTAGGGGGGATAAAATAATAAAATTTTTAATAAATTTTGTTGTCCTAGCTCTTATAATAGCTGAGATCTAGATTTTCACACGGACAGACAGACGACAGACGGACGGACATGGCTATATCGACTCGGCTGTTGATCCTGAGCCAGAATATATATACTTTATGGGATCGGAGGTGTCTCCTTCTGCCTGTTACATACATTTTCGGTTTGAACAAAGTTATAATACCCTTCTACTCTATGAGTAGCGGGTATAAAAAGTTTTCAAAGTTAAATACACGACCACTAATTAATGCATATTCAAAATTTGAAGTCCAAAAGTTCCTTTACCACCGTAAAAAAAGAACAATTAAGAAAGCTACAGTCGAGTATGCTCGACTATAATATACCCGCTAATGAACAATATGGCATCAAAATTGCACTTGTTATCCAATGTTTTTTCAGATTTGCGGGGGCGGAAGGGGGCTTGCTCCAAAATCCAAAATAAACTTGATGAAAATTGCGTTTTAGCAATTTAATAACACATATTGTCACCAAATTTGGTTGTCCTAGCTCTTTTAATAGCTGATATCTAGATGTTCACACGGACAGACAGACGGACATGGCTATATCGACTCGGCTGTTGATCCTGAGCCAGAATATATATATTTTATGGGGTCGGAGGTGTCTCCTTCTGCCTGTTACATACATTTTCGGTTTGAACAAAGTTATAATACCCTTCTACTCTATGAGTAGCGGGTATATAAAAAACAAGTGAGAAAGCTACACTCGAGTGTGCTTGACTGTAATATACCCGTTACCCAGCTGCTCGTACATCATTTATTTGCGGAACAAAAAAAAACGGCTACAATCATATTTTAACCGTAAAAGGCTATGGACTTACAATATTTATGCAAAGTCAAATTCTAAAATAAAAAAAAAAATATTTTTCAGCACATATAATTTTTGATGCGGGCGGGACTCGAAATGCGTAAATGCATAATAGTACTGTTCGTTTTGCAGTCCACCCTACGCGCACACACTATTCGGCACAATGCTGCAAGCAGCGCTGCTTACAGCTATGGAAAACGTTAAGATGAATAACTTCTGTGTTTATTATCCGATTGTTACCAAATTTTCAGAGATCATCTGGCTAGCTATAGTTATCATGTAAACCGAAAATGAACAATCATGGCATCAAAATTGCGCTTGTAATCAATGTTTTTCGATTTACGGGGCGGAAGGGGGCGTGGCCAAAATCCAAAATAAACTTGATCAGCGTGCAATAATAACACATATTGTCACCAAATTTGGTAGTCCTAGCTCTTATAATAGCTGAGATCTAGATTTTCACACGGACAGACAGACGGACATGGCTATATAGACTCGGCTGTTGATCCTGAGCCAGAATATATATACTTTATGGGGTCGGAGGTGTCTCCTTCTGCCTGTTACATACATTTTCGGTTTGAACAAAGTTATAATACCCTTCTACTCTATGAGTAGCGGGTATAAACATTTTTGCACACATTTAATTTTTGATGCGGGCGGGACTCGAACCCGTAAATGCATAATAGTACTGTTCGTTTTGCAGTCCACAACTTAACCCATTTTACCACCGTACACGCACACACGATTCGGCACAATGCTGCAAGCGGCGCTGCTGACAGCTATGGAAAACGTTGAGATGAATAACTTCTGTGTTTATTATCCGATTGTTACCAAATTTTCAGAGATCATCTGGCTAGCTATAGTTATCATGTAAACCGAAAATGAACAATATGGCATCAAAATTGCGCTTTTAATCAATCATTGTAATACAACATATTGTCACCAAATTTGGTAGTCCTAGCTCTTATAATAGCTGAGATCTAGATTTTCACACGGACAGACAGACGGACAGACGGACATGGCTATATCGACTCGGCTGTTGATCCTGAGCCAGAATATATATACTTTATGGGGTCGGAGGTGTCTCCTTCTGCCTGTTACATACATTTTCGGTTTGAACAAAGTTATAATACCCTTCTACTCTATGAGTAGCGGGTATAAAAAGAAAAAGCTTAAGCGGCATGAACTGGGAATCGAACCACGGGCCTGTCGGCTCAGGAGTTCATCGCTTTTCTACTAAGCTACTGACGCTGTTATCCAACAACTGCAAAAATTTGCATTGTAAGGCATTCTTATTCTTTCCTGCACAAATAAAGAATTTGCGCTGCCGGCAGCGCTGCTTACAGCTATGGAAAACGTTAGGCTGAATAACTTCTGTGTTTATTATCCGATTGTTACCAAATTTTCAGAGATCATCTGGTTAGCTATAGTTATCATATAAAATGAACAAATGAACAATATGACATCAAAATTGCGCTTGTAATCAATTTTTTTTTATTTACAGGGGCGGAAGGGGGAGTGGCCAAAATCCAAAATAAACTTGATCAGCGTGCAATAATAACACATTTTGTCACAAAAGTTGGTAGTTCTAGCTTTTATAATAGCTAAGATCTAGATTTTCACACGGACAACGGTCACTTTAAGCGACAAGAATCCGCCGTAATGCCGACGCTTCAAGAATCCGCCGTTATGTAGACGCTGCACGAATCCGCCGTTTTGTCGACGCTGCAAGAATCCGCCGTTATGCCGACGCTGCGGACGGAGCATTTCGCGAGAATCCGCCGATTCTCCCGAAAACATATGTTAGTTAGCTGCTAAGAATAAAACTCAAATAAAACTACACTTCACTTCCCGTCCGACTTCGAAACTGTGCAGTTGCTCTTTCTTTGCGAACGGAACGAAAAATACAAAACTCATACATAAATTACTCCAACGTACTAAAAGGGACTCTAGAAAGCTCAATCAACCCCTTCAACCCTCTTCATCAGCTCCACCGCTCAGGCCAAGAGTTGTAGCTTGCTCGACTGTAGCTTTCATTATTTGTTCTATTTACATCCATAAACAAGTAAGAAAGCTACATTCGAGAGTGCTCGACTGTAATATACCCGCTACCCAGCTGCTCGTACATCAAAATTATTTGCGGAACAATAAAGAACGGCTACAATCATATTTTGACCATAAAAGGCCATGGACTTATAATATTTATGCAAAGTCAAAATATAAAATAAAAAAACAAAACATTTTTGCACACATTTAATTTTTGATGCGGGCGGGACTCGAACCCGTAAATGCATAATAGTACTGTTCGTTTTGCAGTCCACAACTTAACCCATTTCACCACCGTATACGCACACACGATTCGGCACAATGCTGCAAGCAGCGCTGCCGGCAGCCTGGCCAAAATCCAAAATAAACTTGATCAGCGTGCAATAATAACACATATTGTCACCAAATTTGGTTGTCCTAGCTCTTATAATAGCTGAGATCTAGATTTTCACACGGACAGACAGACGGACAGACGCACATGGCTATATCGACTCGGCTGTTGATCCTGAGCCAGAATATATATACTTTATGGGGTCGGAGGTGTCTCCTTCTGCCTGTTACATACATTTTCGGTTTGAACAAAGTTATAATACCCTTCTACTCTATGAGTAGCGGGTATAAAAAGAAAAAGCTTAAGCGGCATGAACTGGGAATCGAACCACGGGCCTGTCGGCTCAGGAGTTCATCGCTTTTCTACTAAGCTACTGACGCTGTTATCCAACAACTGCAAAAATTTGCATTGTAAGGCATTCTTATTCTTTCCTGCACAAATAAAGAATTTGCGCTGCCGGCAGCGCTGCTTACAGCTATGGAAAACGTTAAGCTGAATAACTTCTGTGTTTATTATCCGATTCTTACCAAATTTTCAGAGATCATCTGGTTAGCTATAGTTATCATATAAAATGAACAAATGAACAATATGACATCAAAATTGCGCTTGTAATCAATTTTTTTTTATTTACAGGGGCGGAAGGGGGAGTGGCCAAAATCCAAAATAAACTTGATCAGCGTGCAATAATAACACATTTTGTCACAAAAGTTGGTAGTTCTAGCTTTTATAATAGCTAAGATCTAGATTTTCACACGGACAACGGTCACTTTAAGCGACAAGAATCCGCCGTAATGCCGACGCTTCAAGAATCCGCCGTTATGTAGACGCTGCACGAATCCGCCGTTTTGTCGACGCTGCAAGAATCCGCCGTTATGCCGACGCTGCGGACGGAGCATTTCGCGATAAAACTACACTTCACTTCCCGTCCGACTTCGAAACTGTGCAGTTGCTCTTTCTTTGCGAACGGAACGAAAAATACAAAACTCATACATAAATTACTCCAACGTACTAAAAGGGACTCTAGAAAGCTCAATCAACCCCTTCAACCCTCTTCATCAGCTCCACCGCTCAGGCCAAGAGTTGTAGCTTGCTCGACTGTAGCTTTCATTATTTGTTCTATTTACATCCATAAACAAGTAAGAAAGCTACATTCGAGAGTGCTCGACTGTAATATACCCGCTACCCAGCTGCTCGTACATCAAAATTATTTGCGGAACAATAAAGAACGGCTACAATCATATTTTGACCATAAAAGGCCATGGACTTATAATATTTATGCAAAGTCAAAATATAAAATAAAAAAACAAAACATTTTTGCACACATTTAATTTTTGATGCGGGCGGGACTCGAACCCGTAAATGCATAATAGTACTGTTCGTTTTGCAGTCCACAACTTAACCCATTTCACCACCGTATACGCACACACGATTCGGCACAATGCTGCAAGCAGCGCTGCCGGCAGCCTGGCCAAAATCCAAAATAAACTTGATCAGCGTGCAATAATAACACATATTGTCACCAAATTTGGTTGTCCTAGCTCTTATAATAGCTGAGATCTAGATTTTCACACGGACAGACAGACGGACAGACGCACATGGCTATATCGACTCGGCTGTTGATCCTGAGCCAGAATATATATACTTTATGGGGTCGGAGGTGTCTCCTTCTGCCTGTTACATACATTTTCGGTTTGAACAAAGTTATAATACCCTTCTACTCTATGAGTAGCGGGTATAAAAAGAAAAAGCTTAAGCGGCATGAACTGGGAATCGAACCACGGGCCTGTCGGCTCAGGAGTTCATCGCTTTTCTACTAAGCTACTGACGCTGTTATCCAACAACTGCAAAAATTTGCATTGTAAGGCATTCTTATTCTTTCCTGCACAAATAAAGAATTTGCGCTGCCGGCAGCGCTGCTTACAGCTATGGAAAACGTTAAGCTGAATAACTTCTGTGTTTATTATCCGATTCTTACCAAATTTTCAGAGATCATCTGGTTAGCTATAGTTATCATATAAAATGAACAAATGAACAATATGACATCAAAATTGCGCTTGTAATCAATTTTTTTTTATTTACAGGGGCGGAAGGGGGAGTGGCCAAAATCCAAAATAAACTTGATCAGCGTGCAATAATAACACATTTTGTCACAAAAGTTGGTAGTTCTAGCTTTTATAATAGCTAAGATCTAGATTTTCACACGGACAACGGTCACTTTAAGCGACAAGAATCCGCCGTAATGCCGACGCTTCAAGAATCCGCCGTTATGTAGACGCTGCACGAATCCGCCGTTTTGTCGACGCTGCAAGAATCCGCCGTTATGCCGACGCTGCGGACGGAGCATTTCGCGAGAATCCGCCGATTCTCCCGAAAAACATATGTTAGTTAGCTGCTAAGAATAAAACTCAAATAAAACTACACTTCACTTCCCGTCCGACTTCGAAACTGTGCAGTTGCTCTTTCTTTGCGAACGGAACGAAAAATACAAAACTCATACATAAATTACTCCAACGTACTAAAAGGGACTCTAGAAAGCTCAATCAACCCCTTCAACCCTCTTCATCAGCTCCACCGCTCAGGCCAAGAGTTGTAGCTTGCTCGACTGTAGCTTTCATTATTTGTTCTATTTACATCCATAAACAAGTAAGAAAGCTACATTCGAGAGTGCTCGACTGTAATATACCCGCTACCCAGCTGCTCGTACATCAAAATTATTTGCGGAACAATAAAGAACGGCTACAATCATATTTTGACCATAAAAGGCCATGGACTTATAATATTTATGCAAAGTCAAAATATAAAATAAAAAAACAAAACATTTTTGCACACATTTAATTTTTGATGCGGGCGGGACTCGAACCCGTAAATGCATAATAGTACTGTTCGTTTTGCAGTCCACAACTTAACCCATTTCACCACCGTATACGCACACACGATTCGGCACAATGCTGCAAGCAGCGCTGCCGGCAGCCTGGCCAAAATCCAAAATAAACTTGATCAGCGTGCAATAATAACACATATTGTCACCAAATTTGGTTGTCCTAGCTCTTATAATAGCTGAGATCTAGATTTTCACACGGACAGACAGACGGACAGACGCACATGGCTATATCGACTCGGCTGTTGATCCTGAGCCAGAATATATATACTTTATGGGGTCGGAGGTGTCTCCTTCTGCCTGTTACATACATTTTCGGTTTGAACAAAGTTATAATACCCTTCTACTCTATGAGTAGCGGGTATAAAAAGTTTTAAGTTAAATACACGACCACTAATTAATGCATATTCAAAATTTGAAGTAAAAGTTCTTACAAAAAAAAAAGAACAAGTAAGAAAGCTACAGTCGAGTATGCTTGACTATAATATACCCGCTAATGAACAATATGGCATCAAAATTGCACTTGTTATCAATGTTTTTTCGATTTGCGGGGGCGGAAGGGGGCTTGCCCAAAATCCAAAATAAACTTGATGAGCGTGCAATAATAACACATATTGTCACCAAATTTGGTTGTCCTAGCTCTTTTAATAGCTGATATCTAGATGTTCACACGGACAGACAGACGGACGTGGCTATATCGACTCGGCTGTTGATCCTGAGCCAGAATATATATATTTTATGGGGTCGGAGGTGTCTCCTTCTGCCTGTTACATACATTTTCGGTTTGAACAAAGTTATAATACCCTACAACTCTATGAGTAGCGGGTATATAAAAAACAAGTGAGAAAGCTACACTCGAGTGTGCTTGACTGTAATATACCCGCTACCCAGCTACTCGTACATCATTTATTTGCGGAACAAAAAAAACGGCTACAATCATATTTTGACCGTAAAAGGCTATGGACTTACAATATTTATGCAAAGTCAAATTCTAAAATAAAAAAAAAAAATATTTTTCAACACATATAATTTTTGATGCGGGCGGGACTCGAAATGCGTAAATGCATAATAGTACTGTTCGTTTTGCAGTCCACAACTTAACCCATTTCACCACCCTACGCGCACACACTATTCGGCACAATGCTGCAAGCAGCGCTGCTTACAGCTATGGAAAACGTTAAGATGAATAACTTCTGTGTTTATTATCCGATTGTTACCAAATTTTAATCAATCATTGTAATACAACATATTGTCACCAAATTTGGTAGTCCTAGCTCTTATAATAGCTGAGATCTAGATTTTCACACGGACAGACAGACGGACAGACGGACATGGCTATATCGACTCGGCTGTTGATCCTGAGCCAGAATATATATACTTTATGGGGTCGGAGGTGTCTCCTTCTGCCTGTTACATACATTTTCGGTTTGAATAAAGTTATAATACCCTTCTACTCTATGAGTAGCGGGTATAAAAAGAAAAAGCTTAAGCGGCATGAACTGGGAATCGAACCACGGGCCTGTCGGCTCAGGAGTTCATCGCTTTTCTACTATGCTACTGACGCTGTTATCCAACAACTGCAAAAATTTGCATTGTAAGGCATTCTTATTCTTTCCTGCACAAATAAAGAATTTGCGCTGCCGGCAGCGCTGCTTACAGCTATGGAAAACGTTAAGCTGAATAACTTCTGTCTTTATTATCCGATTGTTACCAAATTTTCAGAGATCATCTGGCTAGCTATAGTTATCATATAAACCGAAAATGAACAATATGGCATCAAAATTGCGCTTGTCATCAATCTTTTTTATTACAGGGGCGGAAGGGGGAGTGGCCAAAATCCAAAATAAACTTGATCAGCGTGCAATAATAACACATTTTGTCACAAAAGTTGGTAGTTCTAGCTTTTATAATAGCTAAGATCTAGATTTTCACACGGACAACGGTCACTTTAAGCGACAAGAATCCGCCGTAATGCCGACGCTTCAAGAATCCGCCGTTATGTAGACGCTGCACGAATCCGCCGTTTTGTCGACGCTGCAAGAATCCGCCGTTATGCCGACGCTGCGGACGGAGCATTTCGCGAGAATCCGCCGATTCTCCCGAAAAACATATGTTAGTTAGCTGCTAAGAATAAAACTCAAATAAAACTACACTTCACTTCCCGTCCGACTTCGAAACTGTGCAGTTGCTCTTTCTTTGCGAACGGAACGAAAAATACAAAACTCATACATAAATTACTCCAACGTACTAAAAGGGACTCTAGAAAGCTCAATCAACCCCTTCAACCCTCTTCATCAGCTCCACCGCTCAGGCCAAGAGTTGTAGCTTGCTCGACTGTAGCTTTCATTATTTGTTCTATTTACATCCATAAACAAGTAAGAAAGCTACATTCGAGAGTGCTCGACTGTAATATACCCGCTACCCAGCTGCTCGTACATCAAAATTATTTGCGGAACAATAAAGAACGGCTACAATCATATTTTGACCATAAAAGGCCATGGACTTATAATATTTATGCAAAGTCAAAATATAAAATAAAAAAACAAAACATTTTTGCACACATTTAATTTTTGATGCGGGCGGGACTCGAACCCGTAAATGCATAATAGTACTGTTCGTTTTGCAGTCCACAACTTAACCCATTTCACCACCGTATACGCACACACGATTCGGCACAATGCTGCAAGCAGCGCTGCCGGCAGCCTGGCCAAAATCCAAAATAAACTTGATCAGCGTGCAATAATAACACATATTGTCACCAAATTTGGTTGTCCTAGCTCTTATAATAGCTGAGATCTAGATTTTCACACGGACAGACAGACGGACAGACGCACATGGCTATATCGA
Organism: Zaprionus ghesquierei; assembly: GCA_018904095.1. Taxonomy (NCBI): domain Eukaryota; kingdom Metazoa; phylum Arthropoda; class Insecta; order Diptera; family Drosophilidae; genus Zaprionus; species Zaprionus ghesquierei. The sequence continues at coordinate 259,276 of JAEIGP010000831.1, forward strand.
CTCGGCTGTTGATCCTGAGCCAGAATATATATACTTTATGGGATCGGAGGTGTCTCCTTCTGCCTGTTACATACATTTTCGGTTTGAACAAAGTTATAATACCCTTCTACTCTATGAGTAGCGGGTATAAAAAGTTTTAAGTTAAATACACGACCACTAATTAATGCATATTCAAAATTTGAAGTAAAAGTTCTTACAAAAAAAAAATAACAAGTAAGAAAGCCACAGTCGAGTATGCTCGACTATAATATACCCGCTAATGAACAATATGGCATCAAAATTGCACTTGTTATCAATGTTTTTTCGATTTGCGGGGGCGGAAGGGGGCTTGCCCAAAATCCAAAATAAACTTGATGAGCGTGCAATAATAACACATATTGTCACCAAATTTGGTTGTCCTAGCTCTTTTAATAGCTGATATCTAGATGTTCACACGGACAGACAGACGGACGTGGCTATATCGACTCGGCTGTTGATCCTGAGCCAGAATATATATATTTTATGGGGTCGGAGGTGTCTCCTTCTGCCTGTTACATACATTTTCGGTTTGAACAAAGTTATAATACCCTACTACTCTATGAGTAGCGGGTATATAAAAAACAAGTGAGAAAGCTACACTCGAGTGTGCTTGACTGTAATATACCCGCTACCCAGCTACTCGTACATCATTTATTTGCGGAACAAAAAAACGGCTACAATCATATTTTGACCGTAAAAGGCTATGGACTTACAATATTTATGCAAAGTCAAATTCTAAAATAAAAAAAAAAAAAATATTTTTCAACACATATAATTTTTGATGCGGGCGGGACTCGAAATGCGTAAATGCATAATAGTACTGTTCGTTTTGCAGTCCACAACCTAACCCATTTCACCACCCTACGCGCACACACTATTCGGCACAATGCTGCAAGCAGCGCTGCTTACAGCTATGGAAAACGTTAAGATGAATAACTTCTGTGTTTATTATCCGATTGTTACCAAATTTTCAGAGATCATCTGGCTAGCTATAGTTATCATGTAAACCGAAAATGAACAATCATGGCATCAAAATTGCGCTTGTAATCAATGTTTTTTCGATTTACGGGGGCGGAAGGGGGCGTGGCCAAAATCCAAAATAAACTTGATCAGCGTGCAATAATAACACATATTGTCACCAAATTTGGTAGTCCTAGCTCTTATAATAGCTGAGATCTAGATTTTCACACGGACAGACAGACGGACATGGCTATATAGACTCGGCTGTTGATCCTGAGCCAGAATATATATACTTTATGGGGTCGGAGGTGTCTCCTTCTGCCTGTTACATACATTTTCGGTTTGAACAAAGTTATAATACCCTTCTACTCTATGAGTAGCGGGTATAAACATTTTTGCACACATTTAATTTTTGATGCGGGCGGGACTCGAACCCGTAAATGCATAATAGTACTGTTCGTTTTGCAGTCCACAACTTAACCCATTTTACCACCGTACACGCACACACGATTCGGCACAATGCTGCAAGCGGCGCTGTTGGCAGCGCTGCTGACAGCTATGGAAAACGTTGAGATGAATAACTTCTGTGTTTATTATCCGATTGTTACCAAATTTTCAGAGATCATCTGGCTAGCTATAGTTATCATGTAAACCGAAAATGAACAATATGGCATCAAAATTGCGCTTTTAATCAATCATTGTAATACAACATATTGTCACCAAATTTGGTAGTCCTAGCTCTTATAATAGCTGAGATCTAGATTTTCACACGGACAGACAGACGGACAGACGGACATGGCTATATCGACTCGGCTGTTGATCCTGAGCCAGAATATATATACTTTATGGGGTCGGAGGTGTCTCCTTCTGCCTGTTACATACATTTTCGGTTTGAACAAAGTTATAATACCCTTCTACTCTATGAGTAGCGGGTATAAAAAGAAAAAGCTTAAGCGGCATGAACTGGGAATCGAACCACGGGCCTGTCGGCTCAGGAGTTCATCGCTTTTCTACTAAGCTACTGACGCTGTTATCCAACAACTGCAAAAATTTGCATTGTAAGGCATTCTTATTCTTTCCTGCACAAATAAAGAATTTGCGCTGCCGGCAGCGCTGCTTACAGCTATGGAAAACGTTAAGCTGAATAACTTCTGTGTTTATTATCCGATTGTTACCAAATTTTCAGAGATCATCTGGTTAACTATAGTTATCATATAAAATGAACAAATGAACAATATGACATCAAAATTGCGCTTGTAATCAATTTTTTTTTATTTACAGGGGCGTAAGGGGGAGTGGCCAAAATCCAAAATAAACTTGATCAGCGTGCAATAATAACACATTTTGTCACAAAAGTTGGTAGTTCTAGCTTTTATAATAGCTAAGATCTAGATTTTCACACGGACAACGGTCACTTTAAGCGACAAGAATCCGCCGTAATGCCGACGCTTCAAGAATCCGCCGTTATGTAGACGCTGCACGAATCCGCCGTTTTGTCGACGCTGCAAGAATCCGCCGTTATGCCGACGCTGCGGACGGAGCATTTCGCGAGAATCCGCCGATTCTCCCGAAAAACATATGTTAGTTAGCTGCTAAGAATAAAACTCAAATAAAACTACACTTCACTTCCCGTCCGACTTCGAAACTGTGCAGTTGCTCTTTCTTTGCGAACGGAACGAAAAATACAAAACTCATACATAAATTACTCCAACGTACTAAAAGGGACTCTAGAAAGCTCAATCAACCCCTTCAACCCTCTTCATCAGCTCCACCGCTCAGGCCAAGAGTTGTAGCTTGCTCGACTGTAGCTTTCATTATTTGTTCTATTTACATCCATAAACAAGTAAGAAAGCTACATTCGAGAGTGCTCGACTGTAATATACCCGCTACCCAGCTGCTCGTACATCAAAATTATTTGCGGAACAATAAAGAACGGCTACAATCATATTTTGACCATAAAAGGCCATGGACTTATAATATTTATGCAAAGTCAAAATATAAAATAAAAAAACAAAACATTTTTGCACACATTTAATTTTTGATGCGGGCGGGACTCGAACCCGTAAATGCATAATAGTACTGTTCGTTTTGCAGTCCACAACTTAACCCATTTCACCACCGTATACGCACACACGATTCGGCACAATGCTGCAAGCAGCGCTGCCGGCAGCCTGGCCAAAATCCAAAATAAACTTGATCAGCGTGCAATAATAACACATATTGTCACCAAATTTGGTTGTCCTAGCTCTTATAATAGCTGAGATCTAGATTTTCACACGGACAGACAGACGGACAGACGCACATGGCTATATCGACTCGGCTGTTGATCCTGAGCCAGAATATATATACTTTATGGGATCGGAGGTGTCTCCTTCTGCCTGTTACATACATTTTCGGTTTGAACAAAGTTATAATACCCTTCTACTCTATGAGTAGCGGGTATAAAAAGTTTTAAGTTAAATACACGACCACTAATTAATGCATATTCAAAATTTGAAGTAAAAGTTCTTACAAAAAAAAATAACAAGTAAGAAAGCCACAGTCGAGTATGCTCGACTATAATATACCCGCTAATGAACAATATGGCATCAAAATTGCACTTGTTATCAATGTTTTTTCGATTTGCGGGGGCGGAAGGGGGCTTGCCCAAAATCCAAAATAAACTTGATGAGCGTGCAATAATAACACATATTGTCACCAAATTTGGTTGTCCTAGCTCTTTTAATAGCTGATATCTAGATGTTCACACGGACAGACAGACGGACGTGGCTATATCGACTCGGCTGTTGATCCTGAGCCAGAATATATATATTTTATGGGGTCGGAGGTGTCTCCTTCTGCCTGTTACATACATTTTCGGTTTGAACAAAGTTATAATACCCTACTACTCTATGAGTAGCGGGTATATAAAAAACAAGTGAGAAAGCTACACTCGAGTGTGCTTGACTGTAATATACCCGCTACCCAGCTACTCGTACATCATTTATTTGCGGAACAAAAAAAACGGCTACAATCATATTTTGACCGTAAAAGGCTATGGACATACAATATTTATGCAAAGTCAAATTCTAAAATAAAAAAAAAAATATTTTTCAACACATATAATTTTTGATGCGGGCGGGACTCGAAATGCGTAAATGCATAATAGTACTGTTCGTTTTGCAGTCCACAACTTAACCCATTTCACCACCCTACGCGCACACACTATTCGGCACAATGCTGCAAGCAGCGCTGCTTACAGCTATGGAAAACGTTAAGATGAATAACTTCTGTGTTTATTATCCGATTGTTACCAAATTTTCAGAGATCATCTGGCTAGCTATAGTTATCATGTAAACCGAAAATGAACAATCATGGCATCAAAATTGCGCTTGTAATCAATGTTTTTTCGATTTACGGGGGCGGAAGGGGGCGTGGCCAAAATCCAAAATAAACTTGATCAGCGTGCAATAATAACACATATTGTCACCAAATTTGGTAGTCCTAGCTCTTATAATAGCTGAGATCTAGATTTTCACACGGACAGACAGACGGACATGGCTATATAGACTCGGCTGTTGATCCTGAGCCAGAATATATATACTTTATGGGTTCGGAGGTTTCTCCTTCTGCCTGTTACACACATTTTCGGTTTGAACAAAGTTATAATACCCTTCTACTCTATGAGTAGCGGGTATAAACATTTTTGCACACATTTAATTTTTGATGCGGGCGGGACTCGAACCCGTAAATGCATAATAGTACTGTTCGTTTTGCAGTCCACAACTTAACCCATTTTACCACCGTACACGCACACACGATTCGGCACAATGCTGCAAGCGGCGCTGTTGGCAGCGCTGCTAACAGCTATGGAAAAGATGAATAAGATGAATAACTTCTGTGTTTATTATCCGATTCTTACCAAATTTTCAGAGATCATCTGGCTAGCTATAGTTATCATGTAAACCGAAAATGAACAATATGGCATCAAAATTGCGCTTTTAATCAATCATTGTAATAACACATATTGTCACCAAATTTGGTAGTCCTAGCTCTTATAATAGCTGAGATCTAGATTTTCACACGGACAGACAGACGGACAGACGGACATGGCTATATCGACTCGGCTGTTGATCCTGAGCCAGAATATATATACTTTATGGGGTCGGAGGTGTCTCCTTCTGCCTGTTACATACATTTTCGGTTTGAACAAAGTTATAATACCCTTCTACTCTATGAGTAGCGGGTATAAAAAGAAAAAGCTTAAGCGGCATGAACTGGGAATCGAACCACGGGCCTGTCGGCTCAGGAGTTCATCGCTTTTCTACTAAGCTACTGACGCTGTTATCCAACAACTGCAAAAATTTGCATTGTAAGGCATTCTTATTCTTTCCTGCACAAATAAAGAATTTGCGCTGCCGGCAGCGCTGCTTACAGCTATGGAAAACGTTAAGCTGAATAACTTCTGTGTTTATTATCCGATTGTTACCAAATTTTCAGAGATCATCTGGTTAACTATAGTTATCATATAAAATGAACAAATGAACAATATGACATCAAAATTGCGCTTGTAATCAATTTTTTTTTATTTACAGGGGCGTAAGGGGGAGTGGCCAAAATCCAAAATAAACTTGATCAGCGTGCAATAATAACACATTTTGTCACAAAAGTTGGTAGTTCTAGCTTTTATAATAGCTAAGATCTAGATTTTCACACGGACAACGGTCACTTTAAGCGACAAGAATCCGCCGTAATGCCGACGCTTCAAGAATCCGCCGTTATGTAGACGCTGCACGAATCCGCCGTTTTGTCGACGCTGCAAGAATCCGCCGTTATGCCGACGCTGCGGACGGAGCATTTCGCGAGAATCCGCCGATTCTCCCGAAAAACATATGTTAGTTAGCTGCTAAGAATAAAACTCAAATAAAACTACACTTCACTTCCCGTCCGACTTCGAAACTGTGCAGTTGCTCTTTCTTTGCGAACGGAACGAAAAATACAAAACTCATACATAAATTACTCCAACGTACTAAAAGGGACTCTAGAAAGCTCAATCAACCCCTTCAACCCTCTTCATCAGCTCCACCGCTCAGGCCAAGAGTTGTAGCTTGCTCGACTGTAGCTTTCATTATTTGTTCTATTTACATCCATAAACAAGTAAGAAAGCTACATTCGAGAGTGCTCGACTGTAATATACCCGCTACCCAGCTGCTCGTACATCAAAATTATTTGCGGAACAATAAAGAACGGCTACAATCATATTTTGACCATAAAAGGCCATGGACTTATAATATTTATGCAAAGTCAAAATATAAAATAAAAAAACAAAACATTTTTGCACACATTTAATTTTTGATGCGGGCGGGACTCGAACCCGTAAATGCATAATAGTACTGTTCGTTTTGCAGTCCACAACTTAACCCATTTCACCACCGTATACGCACACACGATTCGGCACAATGCTGCAAGCAGCGCTGCCGGCAGCCTGGCCAAAATCCAAAATAAACTTGATCAGCGTGCAATAATAACACATATTGTCACCAAATTTGGTTGTCCTAGCTCTTATAATAGCTGAGATCTAGATTTTCACACGGACAGACAGACGGACAGACGCACATGGCTATATCGACTCGGCTGTTGATCCTGAGCCAGAATATATATACTTTATGGGGTCGGAGGTGTTTCCTTCTGCCTGTTACATACATTTTCGGTTTGAACAAAGTTATAATACCCTTCTACTCTATGAGTAGCGGGTATAAAAAGTTTTAAGTTAAATACACGACCACTAATTAATGCATATTCAAAATTTGAAGTAAAAGTTCTTACAAAAAAAAAAAAGAACAAGTAAGAAAGCTACAGTCAAGTGTGCTCGACTATAATATACCCGCTAATGAACAATATGGCATCAAAATTGCACTTGTTATCAATGTTTTTTCGATTTGCGGGGGCGGAAGGGGGCTTGCCCAAAATCCAAAATAAACTTGATGAGCGTGCAATAATAACACATATTGTCACCAAATTTGGTTGTCCTAGCTCTTATAATAGCTGAGATCTAGATGTTCACACGGACAGACAGACGGACGTGGCTATATCGACTCGGCTGTTGATCCTGAGCCAGAATATATATATTTTATGGGGTCGGAGGTGTCTCCTTCTGCCTGTTACATACATTTTCGGTTTGAACAAAGTTATAATACCCTTCTACTCTATGAGTAGCGGGTATATAAAAAACAAGTAAGAAAGCTACACTCGAGTGTGCTTGACTGTAATATACCCGCTACCCAGCTACTCGTACATCATTTATTTGCGGAACAAAAAAAACGGCTACAATCATATTTTGACCGTAAAAGGCTATGGACATACAATATTTATGCAAAGTCAAATTCTAAAATAAAAAAAAAAAATATTTTTCAACACATATAATTTTTGATGCGGGCGGGACTCGAAATGCGTAAATGCATAATAGTACTGTTCGTTTTGCAGTCCACAACTTAACCCATTTCACCACCCTACGCGCACACACTATTCGGCACAATGCTGCAAGCAGCGCTGCTTACAGCTATGGAAAACGTTAAGATGAATAACTTCTGTGTTTATTATCCGATTGTTACCAAATTTTCAGAGATTATCTGGCTAGCTATAGTTATCGTGTAAACCGAAAATTAACAATATGGCATCAAAATTGCACTTGTTATCAATGTTTTTTCGATTTGCGGGGGCGGAAGGGGGCGTGGCCAAAATCCAAAATAAACTTGATCAGCGTGCAATAATAACACATATTGTCACCAAATTTGGTTGTCCTAGCTCTTATAATAGCTGAGATCTAGATTTTCACACGGACAGACAGACGGACAGACGGACATGGCTATATCGACTCGGCTGTTGATCCTGAGCCAGAATATATATACTGTATGGGGTCGGAGGTGTCTTCTTCTGCCTGTTACATACATTTTCGGTTTGAACAAAGTTATAATACCCTTCTACTCTATGAGTAGCGGGTATAAAAATATAATTTTTTGCACACATTTAATTTTTGATGCAGGTGGGGCTCGAACCCATAAATGCATAATAGTTCTGTTCGTTATGCAGTCCACAACTTAACCCATTTCACCACCGTACACGCACACACTATTCGGCACAATGCTGCAAGCAGCGCTGCCGGCAAAAGGAGTAAAAAGTATTGAAAACGTATAACTTCTATTCAGGTACCAAAAAAATCCAAGATTTATCACTTAAATAGTAAAATTAATAATTCTACCTGTTGAAGACTATAAATCGAATACGTGCATGTAAAAAACGATATGTGCCCTTTTAATAATCCTTTATATACTTGAATGGAAAGTGTTCTAGAGCACTCTAACTTTTAATAAATTTTGTTTTGTTGTTTGTTCTGTCACCGATAGGTTCTATGGCATCTATACGATGTATCGGTCCGTACTGGCTCGTTCCGACTTATTTACAGCGGGCAGCAACAAGAAACATGTAAACAAAGTTTCATGAAGGTAGCTCAAAATGGGAGGCAAAAACTTTTATTTGCAAAAAATAAGAAAAGTTCGATCTCCCCACCATGACACGCATGCATGCGGAATCGCACCTTGGACCCATTACCTAAGAGGTCCACAACTTCTCCAGTCGGTCATTAAGCCATTACGCAAATTTTGACAAAGTTCCATTATGAGACCGTTCGGAAATTCTTGCACGACAAAAACAAAGTCTGAATGCATGATGCGTGTTGTTGTTGCTATTTATTCTCATAAACATACAACATACAATTAAATAAAAAATAAAAATAAAAAAATATAAGAAAAAGCTGCGCTCTAACAATCGCACACAGCTGATTTAAGAGACTGTCACTTCTCCACTTGTTAACAAAGTTCATTGTGAGCCATTAGAAAAATTTTAAATGAAATGCACGACCACCAATTAATGCATATTCAAAAATTAAAGTATTAGTTCTTAAAAAAAACAAGTAAGAAAGCTACAGTCGAGTGTGCTCGACTGTAATATACCCGCTACCCAGCTGCTTGTAATATTTTAATAATTTATTTGCGGAACAAAAAAACGGCTACAATCATATTTTGACCGTAAAAGGCTATGGACTTATAATATTTATGCAAAGTCAAAATATAAAATAAAAAAAAAAAACATTTTTGCACACATTTAACTTATGATGCGGGCGGGACTCGAACCCATAAATGCATAATTGTACTGTTCGTTTTGCAGTCCACAACTTAACCCATTTCACCACCGTACACGCACACACGATTCGGCACAATGCTGCAAGCAGCGCTGCGGGCAGCCTGGCCAAAATCCAAAATAAACTTGATCAGCGTGCAATAATAACACATATTGGCACCAAATTTGGTTGTCCTAGCTCTTATAATAGCTGAGATCTAGATTTTCACACGGACAGACAGACGGACAGACGCACATGGCTATATCGACTCGGCTGTTGATCCTGAGCCAGAATATATATACTTTATGGGGTCGGAGGTGTCTCCTTCTGCCTGTTACATACATTTTCGGTTTGAACAAAGTTATACGTAATACCCTTCTACTCTATGAGTAGCGGGTATAAAAAGTTTTAAGTTAAATACACGACCACTAATTAATGCATATTCAAAATTTGAAGTAAAAGTTCTTACAAAAAAAAAAAAGAACAAGTAAGAAAGCTACAGTCGAGTGTGCTCGACTATAATATACCCGCTACCCAGCTGCTTGTAATGTTTTAATAATTTATTTGCGGAACAAAAAAACGGCTACAATCATATTTTGACCGTAAAAGGCTATGGACTTATAATATTTATGCAAAGTCAAAATATAAAATAAAAAAAAAAACATTTTTGCAAACATTTAATTTATGATGCGGGCGGGACTCGAACCCGTAAATGCATAATAGTACTGTTTGTTTTGCAGTCCACAACTTAACCCATTTCACCACCGTACACGCACACACGATTCGGCACAATGCTGCAAGCAGCGCTGCCGGCAGTGCTGCTTACAGCTGTGGAAAACGTTAAGCTGAATAACTTCTGTGTTTATTATCCGATTGTTACCAAATTTTCAGAGATCATCTGGCTAGCTATAGTTATCATGTAAACCGAAAATGAACAATATGGCATCAAAATTGCACTTGTTATCAATGTTTTTTCGATTTGCGGGGGCGGAAGGGGGCGTGGCCAAAATCCAAAATAAACTTGATCAGCGTGCAATACTAACACATATTGTCACCAAATTTGGTTGTCCTAGCTCTTATAATAGCTGAGATCTAGATTTTCACACGGACAGACAGACGGACAGACGGACATGGCTATATCGACTCGGCTGTTGATCCTGAGCCAGAATATATATACTTTATGGGGTCGGAGGTGTCTTCTTCTGCCTGTTACATACATTTTCGGTTTGAACAAAGTTATAATACCCTTCTACTCTATGAGTAGCGGGTATAAAAATATAATTTTTTGCACACATTTAATTTTTGATGCAGGTGGGGCTCGAACCCATAAATGCATAATAGTTCTGTTCGTTATGCAGTCCACAACTTAACCCATTTCACCACCGTACACGCACACACTATTCGGCACAATGCTGCAAGCAGCGCTGCCGGCAAAAGGAGTAAAAAGTATTGAAAACGTATAACTTCTATTCAGGTACCAAAAAATCCAAGATTTATCACTTAAACAGTAAAATTAATAATTCTACCTGTTGAAGACTATAAATCGAATACGTGCATGTAAAAAACGATATGTGCCCTTTTAATAATTCTTTATATACTTGAATGGAAAGTGTTCTAGAGCACTCTAACTTTTAATAAATTTTGTTTTGTTGTTTGTTCTGTCACCGATAGGTTCTATGGCATCTATACGATGTATCGGTCCGTACTGGCTCGTTCCGACTTATTTACAGCGGGCAGCAACAAGAAACATGTAAACAAAGTTTCATGAAGGTAGCTCAAAATGGGAGGCAAAAACTTTTATTTGCAAAAAATAAGAAAAGTTCGATCTCCCCCACCATGACACGCATGCATGCGGAATCGCACCTTGGACCCATTACCTAAGAGGTCCACAACTTCTCCAGTCGGTCATTAAGCCATTACGCAAATTTTGACAAAGTTCCATTATGAGACCGTTCGGAAATTCTTGCACGACAAAAACAAAGTCTGAATGCATGATGCGTGTTGTTGTTGCTATTTATTCTCATAAACATACAACATACAATTAAATAAAAAATAAAAATAAAAAAATATAAGAAAAAGCTGCGCTCTAACAATCGCACACAGCTGATTTAAGAGACTGTCACTTCTCCACTTGTTAACAAAGTTCATTGTGAGCCATTAGAAAAATTTTAAATGAAATGCACGACCACCAATTAATGCATATTCAAAAATTAAAGTATTAGTTCTTAAAAAAAACAAGTAAGAAAGCTACAGTCGAGTGTGCTCGACTGTAATATACCCGCTACCCAGCTGCTTGTAATATTTTAATAATTTATTTGCGGAACAAAAAAACGGCTACAATCATATTTTGACCGTAAAAGGCTATGGACTTATAATATTTATGCAAAGTCAAAATATAAAATAAAAAAAAAAAATATTTTTGCACACATTTAACTTATGATGCGGGCGGGACTCGAACCCATAAATGCATAATTGTACTGTTCGTTTTGCAGTCCACAACTTAACCCATTTCACCACCGTACACGCACACACGATTCGGCACAATGCTGCAAGCAGCGCTGCCGGCAGTGCTGCTTACAGCTGTGGAAAACGTTAAGTTGAATAACTTCTGTGTTTATTATCCGATTGTTACCAAATTTCAAATTCAGAGATCATCTGGCTAGCTATAGTTATCATGTAAACCGAAAATGAACAATATGGCATCAAAATTGCACTTGTTATCAATGTTTTTTTCGATTTGCGGGGACGGAAGGGGGCGTGGCCAAAATCCAAAATAAACTTGATCAGCGTGCAATAATAACACATATTGTCACCAAATTTGGTAGTCCTAGCTCTTATAATAGCTGAGATCTAGATTTTCACACGGACAGACAGACGGACAGACGGCTGTTGATCCTGAGCCAGAATATATATACTTTATGGGGTCGGAGGTGTCTCCTTCTGCCTGTTACATACATTTTCGGTTTGAGCAAATTTATAATACCCTTCTACTCTATGAGTAGCGGGTATAAAAAGTTTTAAGTTAAATACACGACCACCAATTAATGCATATTCAAAATTTAAAGTAAAAGTTCTTACAAAAAAAAAGAAAAAGCTTAAGCGGCATGAACTGGGAATCGAACCACGGGCCTGTCGGTTCAGGAGTTCATCGCTTTTCCACTAAGCTACTGACGCTGTAATCCAACAACTGCAAAAATTTGCATTGTAAGGCATTCTTATTATATCCTGTACAAATAAAGAACTTGCGCTGCCGGCAGCGCTGCTTACAGCTCTGGAAAACGTTAAGCTGAATAACTTCTGTGTTTATTATCCGATTGTTACCAAATTTTCAGCGATCATCTGGATAGCTATAGTTATCATGTAAACCGAAAATGAACAATATAACATCAAATTTGCACTTGTTATCAATGTTTTTCGATTTGCGGGGGCGGAAGGGGGCGTGGCCAAAATCCAAAATAAACTTGATCAGCGTGCAATAATAACACATATTGTCACCAAATTTGGTTGTCCTAGCTCTTATAATAGCTGAGATCTAGATTTTCACACGGACAGACAGACGGACAGACGGACATGGCTATATCGACTCGGCTGTTGATCCTGTGCCAGAATATATATACTTTATGGGGTCGGAGGTGTCTCCTTCTGCCTGTTACATACATTTTCGGTTTGAACAAAGTTATAATACCCTTCTACTCTATGAGTAGCGGGTATAAAAAGAAAAAGCTTAAGCGGCATGAACTGGGAATTGAACCACGGGCCTGTCGGCTCAGGAGTTCATCGCTTTTCTACTAAGCTACTGACGCTGTTATCCAACAACTGCAAAAATTTGCATTGTAAGGCATTCTTATTATTTCCTGCACAAATAAAGAATTTGCGCTGCCGGCAGCGCTGCTTACAGCTATGGAAAACGTTAAGCTGAATAACTTCTGTGTTTATTATCCGATTGTTACCAAATTTTCAGAGATCATCTGGTTAGCTATAGTTATCATATAAAATGAACAAATGAACAATATGACATCAAAATTGCGCTTGTAATCAATTTTTTTTTATTTACAGGGGCGGAAGGGGGAGTGCCCAAAATCCAAAATAAACTTGATCAGCGTGCAATAATAACACATTTTGTCACAAAAGTTGGTAGTTCTAGCTTTTATAATAGCTAAGATCTAGATTTTCACACGGACAACGGTCACTTTAAGCGACAAGAATCCGCCGTAATGCCGACGCTTCAAGAATCCGCCGTTATGTAGACGCTGCACGAATCCGCCGTTTTGTCGACGCTGCAAGAATCCGCCGTTATGCCGACGCTGCGGACGGAGCATTTCGCGAGAATCCGCCGATTCTCCCGAAAAACATATGTTAGTTAGCTGCTAAGAATAAAACTCAAATAAAACTACACTTCACTTCCCGTCCGACTTCGAAACTGTGCAGTTGCCCTTTCTTTCCGAACGGAACGAAAAATACAAAACTCATACATAACTTACTCCAACGTACTAAAAGGGACTCTAGAAAGCTCAATCAACCCCTTCAACCCTCTTCATCAGCTCCACCGCTCAGGCCAAGAGTTGTAGCTTGCTCGACTGTAGCTTTCATTATTTGTTCTATTTACATCCATAAACAAGTAAGAAAGCTACATTCGAGAGTGCTCGACTGTAATATACCCGCTACCCAGCTGCTCGTACATCAAAATTATTTGCGGAATAATAAAGAACGGCTACAATCATATTTTGACCATAAAAGGCCATGGACTTATAATATTTATGCAAAGTCAAAATATAAAATAAAAAAAAAAAACATTTTTGCACACATTTAATTTTTGATGCGGGCGGGACTCGAACCCATAAATGCATAATAGTTCTGTTCGTTATGCAGTCCACAACTTAACCCATTTCACCACCGTACACGCACACACTATTCGGCACAATGCTGCAAGCAGCGCTGCCGGCAAAAGGAGTAAAAAGTATTGAAAACGTATAACTTCTATTCAGGTACCAAAAAATCCAAGATTTATCACTTAAACAGTAAAATTAATAATTCTACCTGTTGAAGACTTTAAATCGAATACGTGCATGTAAAAAAACGATATGTGCCCTTTTAATAATTCTTTATATACTTGAATGGAAAGTGTTCTAGAGCACTCTAACTTTTAATAAATTTTGTTTTGTTGTTTGTTCTGTCACCGATAGGTTCTATGGCATCTATACGATGTATCGGTCCGTACTGGCTCGATCCGACTTATTTAAAGCGGGCAGCAACAAGAAACATGTAAACAAAGTTTCATGAAGGTAGCTCAAAATGGGAGGCAAAAACTTTTATTTGCAAAAAATAAGAAAAGTTCGATCTCCCCCACCATGACACGCATGCATGCGGAATCGCACCTTGGACCCATTACCTAAGAGGTCCACAACTTCTCCAGTCGGTCATTAAGCCATTACGCAAATTTTGACAAAGTTCCATTATGAGACCGTTCGGAAATTCTTGCACGACAAAAACAAAGTCTGAATGCATGATGCGTGTTGTTGTTGCTATTTATTCTCATAAACATACAACATACAATTAAATAAAAAATAAAAATAAAAAAATATAAGAAAAAGCTGCGCTCTAACAATCGCACACAGCTGATTTAAGAGACTGTCACTTCTCCACTTGTTAACAAAGTTCATTGTGAGCCATTAGAAAAATTTTAAATGAAATGCACGACCACCAATTAATGCATATTCAAAAATTAAAGTATTAGTTCTTAAAAAAACAAGTAAGAAAGCTACAGTCGAGTGTGCTCGACTGTAATATACCCGCTACCCAGCTGCTTGTAATATTTTAATAATTTATTTGCGGAACAAAAAAACGGCTACAATCATATTTTGACCGTAAAAGGCTATGGACTTATAATATTTATGCAAAGTCAAAATATAAATAAAAAAAAAAAATATTTTTGCACACATTTAACTTATGATGCGGGCGGGACTCGAACCCATAAATGCATAATTGTACTGTTCGTTTTGCAGTCCACAACTTAACCCATTTCACCACCGTACACGCACACACGATTCGGCACAATGCTGCAAGCAGCGCTGCCGGCAGTGCTGCTTACAGCTGTGGAAAACGTTAAGTTGAATAACTTCTGTGTTTATTATCCGATTGTTACCAAATTTCAAATTCAGAGATCATCTGGCTAGCTATAGTTATCATGTAAACCGAAAATGAACAATATGGCATCAAAATTGCACTTGTTATCAATGTTTTTTTCGATTTGCGGGGACGGAAGGGGGCGTGGCCAAAATCCAAAATAAACTTGATCAGCGTGCAATAATAACACATATTGTCACCAAATTTGGTTGTCCTAGCTCTTATAATAGCTGAGATCTAGATTTTCACACGGACAGACAGACGGACAGACGGCTGTTGATCCTGAGCCAGAATATATATACTTTATGGGGTCGGAGGTGTCTCCTTCTGCCTGTTACATACATTTTCGGTTTGAGCAAATTTATAATACCCTTCTACTCTATGAGTAGCGGGTATAAAAAGTTTTAAGTTAAATACACGACCACCAATTAATGCATATTCAAAATTTAAAGTAAAAGTTCTTACAAAAAAAAAGAAAAAGCTTAAGCGGCATGAACTGGGAATCGAACCACGGGCCTGTCGGTTCAGGAGTTCATCGCTTTTCCACTAAGCTACTGACGCTGTAATCCAACAACTGCAAAAATTTGCATTGTAAGGCATTCTTATTATATCCTGTACAAATAAAGAACTTGCGCTGCCGGCAGCGCTGCTTACAGCTCTGGAAAACGTTAAGCTGAATAACTTCTGTGTTTATTATCCGATTGTTACCAAATTTTCAGCGATCATCTGGATAGCTATAGTTATCATGTAAACCGAAAATGAACAATATAACATCAAATTTGCACTTGTTATCAATGTTTTTCGATTTGCGGGGGCGGAAGGGGGCGTGGCCAAAATCCAAAATAAACTTGATCAGCGTGCAATAATAACACATATTGTCACCAAATTTGGTTGTCCTAGCTCTTATAATAGCTGAGATCTAGATTTTCACACGGACAGACAGACGGACATGGCTATATCGACTCGGCTGTTGATCCTGTGCCAGAATATATATACTTTATGGGGTCGGAGGTGTCTCCTTCTGCCTGTTACATACATTTTCGGTTTGAACAAAGTTATAATACCCTTCTACTCTATGAGTAGCGGGTATAAAAAGAAAAAGCTTAAGCGGCATGAACTGGGAATTGAACCACGGGCCTGTCGGCTCAGGAGTTCATCGCTTTTCTACTAAGCTACTGACGCTGTTATCCAACAACTGCAAAAATTTGCATTGTAAGGCATTCTTATTATTTCCTGCACAAATAAAGAATTTGCGCTGCCGGCAGCGCTGCTTACAGCTATGGAAAACGTTAAGCTGAATAACTTCTGTGTTTATTATCCGATTGTTACCAAATTTTCAGAGATCATCTGGTTAGCTATAGTTATCATATAAAATGAACAAATGAACAATATGACATCAAAATTGCGCTTGTAATCAATTTTTTTTATTTACAGGGGCGGAAGGGGAGTGCCCAAAATCCAAAATAAACTTGATCAGCGTGCAATAATAACACATTTTGTCACAAAAGTTGGTAGTTCTAGCTTTTATAATAGCTAAGATCTAGATTTTCACACGGACAACGGTCACTTTAAGCGACAAGAATCCGCCGTAATGCCGACGCTTCAAGAATCCGCCGTTATGTAGACGCTGCACGAATCCGCCGTTTTGTCGACGCTGCAAGAATCCGCCGTTATGCCGACGCTGCGGACGGAGCATTTCGCGAGAATCCGCCGATTCTCCCGAAAAACATATGTTAGTTAGCTGCTAAGAATAAAACTCAAATAAAACTACACTTCACTTCCCGTCCGACTTCGAAACTGTGCAGTTGCCCTTTCTTTCCGAACGGAACGAAAAATACAAAACTCATACATAACTTACTCCAACGTACTAAAAGGGACTCTAGAAAGCTCAATCAACCCCTTCAACCCTCTTCATCAGCTCCACCGCTCAGGCCAAGAGTTGTAGCTTGCTCGACTGTAGCTTTCATTATTTGTTCTATTTACATCCATAAACAAGTAAGAAAGCTACATTCGAGAGTGCTCGACTGTAATATACCCGCTACCCAGCTGCTCGTACATCAAAATTATTTGCGGAACAATAAAGAACGGCTACAATCATATTTTGACCATAAAAGGCCATGGACTTATAATATTTATGCAAAGTCAAAATATAAAATAAAAAAAAAAACATTTTTGCACACATTTAATTTTTGATGCGGGCGGGACTCGAACCCATAAATGCATAATAGTTCTGTTCGTTATGCAGTCCACAACTTAACCCATTTCACCACCGTACACGCACACACT
Organism: Zaprionus ghesquierei; assembly: GCA_018904095.1. Classification (NCBI taxonomy): domain Eukaryota; kingdom Metazoa; phylum Arthropoda; class Insecta; order Diptera; family Drosophilidae; genus Zaprionus; species Zaprionus ghesquierei. Next base: position 276,818 of record JAEIGP010000831.1, read on the forward strand.
ATTCGGCACAATGCTGCAAGCAGCGCTGCCGGCAAAAGGAGTAAAAAGTATTGAAAACGTATAACTTCTATTCAGGTACCAAAAAAATTCAAGATTTATCACTTAAACAGTAAAATTAATAATTCTACCTGTTGAAGACTTTAAATCGAATACGTGCATGTAAAAAACGATATGTGCCCTTTTAATAATTCTTTATATACTTGAATGGAAAGTGTTCTAGAGCACTCTAACTTTTAATAAATTTTGTTTTGTTGTTTGTTCTGTCACCGATAGGTTCTATGGCATCTATACGATGTATCGGTCCGTACTGGCTCGTTCCGACTTATTTAAAGCGGGCAGCAACAAGAAACATGTAAACAAAGTTTCATGAAGGTAGCTCAAAATGGGAGGCAAAAACTTTTATTTGCAAAAAATAAGAAAAGTTCGATCTCCCCCACCATGACACGCATGCATGCGGAATCGAACCTTGGACCCATTACCTAAGAGGTCCACAACTTCTCCATTCGGTCATTAAGCCATTACGCAAATTTTGACAAAGTTACATTATGAGACCGTTCGGGAATTCTTGCACGACAAAAACAAAGTCTGAATGCATGATGCGTGTTGTTGTTGCTATTTATTCTCATAAACATACAACATACAATTAAATAAAAAATAAAAATAAAAAAATATAAGAAAAAGCTGCGCTCTAACAATCGCACACAGCTGATTTAAGAGACTGTCACTTCTCCACTTGTTAACAAAGTTCATTGTGAGCCATTAGATTATTTTAAATGAAATGCACGACCACCAATTAATGCATATTCAAAAATTAAACTATTAGTTCTTAAAAAAAAACAAGTAAGAAAGCTACAGTCGAGTGTGCTCGACTGTAATATACCCGCTACCCAGCTGCTTGTAATATTTTAATAATTTATTTGCGGAACAAAAAAACGGCTACAATCATATTTTGACCGTAAAAGGCTATGGACTTATAATATTTATGCAAAGTCAAAATATAAAATAAAAAAAAAAAACATTTTTGCACACATTTAACTTATGATGCGGGCGGGACTCGAACCCATAAATGCATAATTGTACTGTTCGTTTTGCAGTCCACAACTTAACCCATTTCACCACCGTACACGCACACACGATTCGGCACAATGCTGCAAGCAGCGCTGCCGGCAGCCTGGCCAAAATCCAAAATAAACTTGATCAGCGTGCAATAATAACACATATTGTCACCAAATTTGGTTGTCCTAGCTCTTATTATAGCTGAGATCTAGATTTTCACACGGACAGACAGACGGACAGACGCACATGGCTATATCGACTCGGCTGTTGATCCTGAGCCAGAATATATATACTTTATGGGGTCGGAGGTGTCTCCTTCTGCCTGTTACATACATTTTCGGTTTGAACAAAGTTATAATACCCTTCTACTCTATGAGTAGCGGGTATAAAAATATAATTTTTTGCACACATTTAATTTTTGATGCAGGTGGGGCTCGAACCCATAAATGCATAATAGTTCTGTTCGTTATGCAGTCCACAACTTAACCCATTTCACCACCGTACACGCACACACTATTCGGCACAATGCTGCAAGCAGCGCTGCCGGCAAAAGGAGTAAAAAGTATTGAAAACGTATAACTTCTATTCAGGTACCAAAAAAATCCAAGATTTATCACTTAAACAGTAAAATTAATAATTCTACCTGTTGAAGACTATAAATCGAATACGTGCATGTAAAAAACGATATGTGCCCTTTTAATAATTCTTTATATACTTGAATGGAAAGTGTTCTAGAGCACTCTAACTTTTAATAAATTTTGTTTTGTTGTTTGTTCTGTCACCGATAGGTTCTATGGCATCTATACGATGTATCGGTCCGTACTGGCTCGTTCCGACTTATTTACAGCGGGCAGCAACAAGAAACATGTAAACAAAGTTTCATGAAGGTAGCTCAAAATGGGAGGCAAAAACTTTTATTTGCAAAAAATAAGAAAAGTTCGATCTCCCCCACCATGACACGCATGCATGCGGAATCGCACCTTGGACCCATTACCTAAGAGGTCCACAACTTCTCCAGTCGGTCATTAAGCCATTACGCAAATTTTGACAAAGTTCCATTATGAGACCGTTCGGAAATTCTTGCACGACAAAAACAAAGTCTGAATGCATGATGCGTGTTGTTGTTGCTATTTATTCTCATAAACATACAACATACAATTAAATAAAAAATAAAAATAAAAAAATATAAGAAAAAGCTGCGCTCTAACAATCGCACACAGCTGATTTAAGAGACTGTCACTTCTCCACTTGTTAACAAAGTTCATTGTGAGCCATTAGAAAAATTTTAAATGAAATGCACGACCACTAATTAATGCATATTCAAAAATTAAAGTATTAGTTCTTAAAAAAAACAAGAAAGCTACAGTCGAGTGTGCTCGACTGTAATATACCCGCTACCCAGCTGCTTGTAATATTTTAATAATTTATTTGCGGAACAAAAAAACGGCTACAATCATATTTTGACCGTAAAAGGCTATGGACTTATAATATTTATGCAAAGTCAAAATATAAAATAAAAAAAAAAAACATTTTTGCACACATTTAACTTATGATGCGGGCGGGACTCGAACCCATAAATGCATAATTGTACTGTTCGTTTTGCAGTCCACAACTTAACCCATTTCACCACCGTACACGCACACACGATTCGGCACAATGCTGCAAGCAGCGCTGCCGGCAGTGCTGCTTACAGCTGTGGAAAACGTTAAGTTGAATAACTTCTGTGTTTATTATCCGGTTGTTACCAAATTTTCAGAGATCATCTGGCTAGCTATAGTTATTATGTAAACCGAAAATGAACAATATGGCATCAAAATTGCACTTGTTATCAATGTTTTTTTCGATTTGCGGGGACGGAAGGGGGCGTGGCCAAAATCCAAAATAAACTTGATCAGCGTGCAATAATAACACATATTGTCACCAAATTTGGTTGTCCTAGCTCTTATAATAGCTGAGATCTAGATTTTCACACGGACAGACAGACGGACATGGCTATATCGACTCGGCTGTTGATCCTGAGCCAGAATATATATACTTTATGGGGTCGGAGGTGTCTCCTTCTGCCTGTTACATACATTTTCGGTTTGAGCAAATTTATAATACCCTTCTACTCTATGAGTAGCGGGTATAAAAAGTTTTAAGTTAAATACACGACCACCAATTAATGCATATTCAAAATTTAAAGTAAAAATTCTTACAAAAAAAAAGAAAAAGCTTAAGCGGCATGAACTGGGAATCGAACCACGGGCCTGTCGGTTCAGGAGTTCATCGCTTTTCCACTAAGCTACTGACGCTGTAATCCAACAACTGCAAAAATTTGCATTGTAAGGCATTCTTATTATATCCTGTACAAATAAAGAACTTGCGCTGCCGGCAGCGCTGCTTACAGCTCTGGAAAACGTTAAGCTGAATAACTTCTGTGTTTATTATCCGATTGTTACCAAATTTTCAGCGATCATCTGGATAGCTATAGTTATCATGTAAACCGAAAATGAAACAATATAACATCAAATTTGCACTTGTTATCAATGTTTTTTCGATTTGCGGGGGCGGAAGGGGGCGTGGCCAAAATCCAAAATAAACTTGATCAGCGTGCAATAATAACACATATTGTCACCAAATTTGGTTGTCCTAGCTCTTATAATAGCTGAGATCTAGATTTTCACACGGACAGACAGACGGACAGACGGACATGGCTATATCGACTCGGCTGTTGATCCTGTGCCAGAATATATATACTTTATGGGGTCGGAGGTGTCTCCTTCTGCCTGTTACATACATTTTCGGTTTGAACAAAGTTATAATACCCTTCTACTCTATGAGTAGCGGGTATAAAAAAGAAAAAAGCTTAAGCGGCATGAACTGGGAATCGAACCACGGGCCTGTCGGCTCAGGAGTTCATCGCTTTTCTACTAAGCTACTGACGCTGTTATCCAACAACTGCAAAAATTTGCATTGTAAGGCATTCTTATTATTTCCTGCACAAATAAAGAATTTGCGCTGCCGGCAGCGCTGCTTACAGCTATGGAAAACGTTAAGCTGAATAACTTCTGTGTTTATTATCCGATTGTTACCAAATTTTCAGAGATCATCTGGTTAGCTATAGTTATCATATAAAATGAACAAATGAACAATATGACATCAAAATTGCGCTTGTAATCAATTTTTTTTATTTACAGGGGCGGAAGGGGGAGTGCCCAAAATCCAAAATAAACTTGATCAGCGTGCAATAATAACACATTTTGTCACAAAAGTTGGTAGTTCTAGCTTTTATAATAGCTAAGATCTAGATTTTCACACGGACAACGGTCACTTTAAGCGACAAGAATCCGCCGTAATGCCGACGCTTCAAGAATCCGCCGTTATGTAGACGCTGCACGAATCCGCCGTTTTGTCGACGCTGCAAGAATCCGCCGTTATGCCGACGCTGCGGACGGAGCATTTCGCGAGAATCCGCCGATTCTCCCGAAAAACATATGTTAGTTAGCTGCTAAGAATAAAACTCAAATAAAACTACACTTCACTTCCCGTCCGACTTCGAAACTGTGCAGTTGCCCTTTCTTTCCGAACGGAACGAAAAATACAAAACTCATACATAACTTACTCCAACGTACTAAAAGGGACTCTAGAAAGCTCAATCAACCCCTTCAACCCTCTTCATCAGCTCCACCGCTCAGGCCAAGAGTTGGTAGCTTGCTCGACTGTAGCTTTCATTATTTGTTCTATTTACATCCATAAACAAGTAAGAAAGCTACATTCGAGAGTGCTCGACTGTAATATACCCGCTACCCAGCTGCTCGTACATCAAAATTATTTGCGGAACAATAAAGAACGGCTACAATCATATTTTGACCATAAAAGACCATGGACTTATAATATTTATGCAAAGTCAAAATATAAAATAAAAAAAAAAAACATTTTTGCACACATTTAATTTTTGATGCGGGCGGGACTCGAACCCATAAATGCATAATAGTTCTGTTCGTTATGCAGTCCACAACTTAACCCATTTCACCACCGTACACGCACACACTATTCGGCACAATGCTGCAAGCAGCGCTGCCGGCAAAAGGAGTAAAAAGTATTGAAAACGTATAACTTCTATTCAGGTACCAAAAAAATTCAAGATTTATCACTTAAACAGTAAAATTAATAATTCTACCTGTTGAAGACTTTAAATCGAATACGTGCATGTAAAAAACGATATGTGCCCTTTTAATAATTCTTTATATACTTGAATGGAAAGTGTTCTAGAGCACTCTAACTTTTAATAAATTTTGTTTTGTTGTTTGTTCTGTCACCGATAGGTTCTATGGCATCTATACGATGTATCGGTCCGTACTGGCTCGTTCCGACTTATTTAAAGCGGGCAGCAACAAGAAACATGTAAACAAAGTTTCATGAAGGTAGCTCAAAATGGGAGGCAAAAACTTTTATTTGCAAAAAATAAGAAAAGTTCGATCTCCCCCACCATGACACGTATGCATACGGAATCGCACCTTGGACCCACTACCTAAGAGGTCCACAACTTCTCCAGTCGGTCATTAAGCCATTACGCAAATTTTGACAAAGTTCCATTATGAGACCGTTCGGAAATTCTTGCACGACAAAAACAAAGTCTGAATGCATGATGCGTGTTGTTGTTGCTATTTATTCTCATAAACATACAACATACAATTAAATAAAAAATAAAAATAAAAAAATATAAGAAAAAGCTGCGCTCTAACAATCGCACACAGCTGATTTAAGAGACTGTCACTTCTCCACTTGTTAACAAAGTTCATTGTGAGCCATTAGAAAAATTTTAAATGAAATGCACGACCACTAATTAATGCATATTCAAAAATTAAAGTATTAGTTCTTAAAAAAAACAAGTAAGAAAGCTACAGTCGAGTGTGCTCGACTGTAATATACCCGCTACCCAGCTGCTTTTAATATTTTAATAATTTATTTGCGGAACAAAAAAACGGCTACAATCATATTTTGACCGTAAAAGGCTATGGACTTATAATATTTATGCAAAGTCAAAATATAAAATAAAAAAAAAAAACATTTTTGCACACATTTAACTTATGATGCGGGCGGGACTCGAACCCATAAATGCATAATTGTACTGTTCGTTTTGCAGTCCACAACTTAACCCATTTCACCACCGTACACGCACACACGATTCGGCACAATGCTGCAAGCAGCGCTGCCGGCAGTGCTGCTTACAGCTGTGGAAAACGTTAAGTTGAATAACTTCTGTGTTTATTATCCGGTTGTTACCAAATTTTCAGAGATCATCTGGCTAGCTATAGTTATTATGTAAACCGAAAATGAACAATATGGCATCAAAATTGCACTTGTTATCAATGTTTTTTTCGATTTGCGGGGACGGAAGGGGCGTGGCCAAAATCCAAAATAAACTTGATCAGCGTGCAATAATAACACATATTGTCACCAAATTTGGTTGTCCTAGCTCTTATAATAGCTGAGATCTAGATTTTCACACGGACAGACAGACGGACAGACGGCTGTTGATCCTGAGCCAGAATATATATACTTTATGGGGTCGGAGGTGTCTTCTTCTGCCTGTTACATACATTTTCGGTTTGAGCAAATTTATAATACCCTTCTACTCTATGAGTAGCGGGTATAAAAAGTTTTAAGTTAAATACACGACCACCAATTAATGCATATTCAAAATTTAAAGTAAAAATTCTTACAAAAAAAAAGAAAAAGCTTAAGCGGCATGAACTGGGAATCGAACCACGGGCCTGTCGGTTCAGGAGTTCATCGCTTTTCCACTAAGCTACTGACGCTGTAATCCAACAACTGCAAAAATTTGCATTGTAAGGCATTCTTATTATATCCTGTACAAATAAAGAACTTGCGCTGCCGGCAGCGCTGCTTACAGCTCTGGAAAACGTTAAGCTGAATAACTTCTGTGTTTATTATCCGATTGTTACCAAATTTTCAGCGATCATCTGGATAGCTATAGTTATCATGTAAACCGAAAATGAACAATATAACATCAAATTTGCACTTGTTATCAATGTTTTTTCGATTTGCGGGGGCGGAAGGGGGCGTGGCCAAAATCCAAAATAAACTTGATCAGCGTGCAATAATAACACATATTGTCACCAAATTTGGTTGTCCTAGCTCTTATAATAGCTGAGATCTAGATTTTCACACGGACAGACAGACGGACAGACGGACATGGCTATATCGACTCGGCTGTTGATCCTGTGCCAGAAATATATACTTTATGGGGTCGGAGGTGTCTCCTTCTGCCTGTTACATACATTTTCGGTTTGAACAAAGTTATAATACCCTTCTACTCTATGAGTAGCGGGTATAAAAAGAAAAAGCTTAAGCGGCATGAACTGGGAATCGAACCACGGGCCTGTCGGCTCAGGAGTTCATCGCTTTTCTACTAAGCTACTGACGCTGTTATCCAACAACTGCAAAAATTTGCATTGTAAGGCATTCTTATTATTTCCTGCACAAATAAAGAATTTGCGCTGCCGGCAGCGCTGCTTACAGCTATGGAAAACGTTAAGCTGAATAACTTCTGTGTTTATTATCCGATTGTTACCAAATTTTCAGAGATCATCTGGTTAGCTATAGTTATCATATAAAATGAACAAATGAACAATATGACATCAAAATTGCGCTTGTAATCAATTTTTTTTTATTTACAGGGGCGGAAGGGGGAGTGCCCAAAATCCAAAATAAACTTGATCAGCGTGCAATAATAACACATTTTGTCACAAAAGTTGGTAGTTCTAGCTTTTATAATAGCTAAGATCTAGATTTTCACACGGACAACGGTCACTTTAAGCGACAAGAATCCGCCGTAATGCCGACGCTTCAAGAATCCGCCGTTATGTAGACGCTGCACGAATCCGCCGTTTTGTCGACGCTGCAAGAATCCGCCGTTATGCCGACGCTGCGGACGGAGCATTTCGCGAGAATCCGCCGATTCTCCCGAAAAACATATGTTAGTTAGCTGCTAAGAATAAAACTCAAATAAAACTACACTTCACTTCCCGTCCGACTTCGAAACTGTGCAGTTGCCCTTTCTTTCCGAACGGAACGAAAAATACAAAACTCATACATAACTTACTCCAACGTACTAAAAGGGACTCTAGAAAGCTCAATCAACCCCTTCAACCCTCTTCATCAGCTCCACCGCTCAGGCCAAGAGTTGTAGCTTGCTCGACTGTAGCTTTCATTATTTGTTCTATTTACATCCATAAACAAGTAAGAAAGCTACATTCGAGAGTGCTCGACTGTAATATACCCGCTACCCAGCTGCTCGTACATCAAAATTATTTGCGGAACAATAAAGAACGGCTACAATCATATTTTGACCATAAAAGGCCATGGACTTACAATATTTATGCAAAGTCAAAATCTAAAATAAAAAAAAAACATTTTTGCACACATTTAATTTTTGATGCGGGCGGGACTCGAACCCATAAATGCATAATAGTTCTGTTCGTTATGCAGTCCACAACTTAACCCATTTCACCACCGTACACGCACACACTATTCGGCACAATGCTGCAAGCAGCGCTGCCGGCAAAAGGAGTAAAAAGTATTGAAAACGTATAACTTCTATTCAGGTACCAAAAAAATCCAAGATTTATCACTTAAACAGTAAAATTAATAATTCTACCTGTTGAAGACTTTAAATCGAATACGTGCATGTAAAAAACGATATGTGCCCTTTTAATAATTCTTTATATACTTGAATGGAAAGTGTTCTAGAGCACTCTAACTTTTAATAAATTTTGTTTTGTTGTTTGTTCTGTCACCGATAGGTTCTATGGCATCTATACGATGTATCGGTCCGTACTGGCTCGTTCCGACTTATTTAAAGCGGGCAGCAACAAGAAACATGTAAACAAAGTTTCATGAAGGTAGCTCAAAATGGGAGGCAAAAACTTTTATTTGCAAAAAATAAGAAAAGTTCGATCTCCCCCACCATGACACGTATGCATGCGGAATCGAACCTTGGACCCATTACCTAAGAGGTCCACAACTTCTCCATTCGGTCATTAAGCCATTACGCAAATTTTGACAAAGTTACATTATGAGACCGTTCGGGAATTCTTGCACGACAAAAACAAAGTCTGAATGCATGATGCGTGTTGTTGTTGCTATTTATTCTCATAAACATACAACATACAATTAAATAAAAAATAAAAATAAAAAAATATAAGAAAAAGCTGCGCTCTAACAATCGCACACAGCTGATTTAAGAGACTGTCACTTCTCCACTTGTTAACAAAGTTCATTGTGAGCCATTAGAAAAATTTTAAATGAAATGCACGACCACCAATTAATGCATATTCAAAAATTAAAGTATTAGTTCTTAAAAAAACAAGTAAGAAAGCTACAGTCGAGTGTGCTCGACTGTAATATACCCGCTACCCAGCTGCTTGTAATATTTTAATAATTTATTTGCGGAACAAAAAAACGGCTACAATCATATTTTGACCGTAAAAGGCTATGGACTTATAATATTTATGCAAAGTCAAAATATAAAATAAAAAAAAAAAACATTTTTGCACACATTTAACTTATGATGCGGGCGGGACTCGAACCCGTAAATGCATAATAGTACTGTTCGTTTTGCAGTCCACAACTTAAACCATTTCACCACCGTACACGCACACACGATTCGGCACAATGCTGCAAGCAGCGCTGCCGGCAGTGCTGCTTACAGCTGTGGAAAACGTTAAGTTGAATAACTTCTGTGTTTATTATCCGATTGTTACCAAATTCAGAGATCATCTGGCTAGCTATAGTTATCATGTAAACCGAAAATGAACAATATGGCATCAAAACTGCACTTGTTATCAATGTTTTTTTCGATTTGCGGGGACGGAAGGGGGCGTGGCCAAAATCCAAAATAAACTTGATCAGCGTGCAATAATAACACATATTGTCACCAAATTTGGTTGTCCTAGCTCTTATAATAGCTGAGATCTAGATTTTCACACGGACAGACAGACGGACAGACGGCTGTTGATCCTGAGCCAGAATATATATACTTTATGGGGTCGGAGGTGTCTCCTTCTGCCTGTTACATACATTTTCGGTTTGAGCAAATTTATAATACCCTTCTACTCTATGAGTAGCGGGTATAAAAAGTTTTAAGTCAAATACACGACCACCAATTAATGCATATTCAAAATTTAAAGTAAAAGTTCTTACAAAAAAAAAGAAAAAGCTTAAGCGGCATGAACTGGGAATCGAACCACGGGCCTGCCGGTTCAGGAGTTCATCGCTTTTCCACTAAGCTACTGACGCTGTAATCCAACAACTGCAAAAATTTGCATTGTAAGGCATTCTTATTATATCCTCTACAAATAAAGAACTTGCGCTGCCGGCAGCGCTGCTTACAGCTCTGGAAAACGTTAAGCTGAATAACTTCTGTGTTTATTATCCGATTGTTACCAAATTTTCAGCGATCATCTGGATAGCTATAGTTATCATGTAAACCGAAAATGAACAATATAGCATCAAAATTGCACTTGTTATCAATGTTTTTTCGATTTGCGGGGGCGGAAGGGGGCGTGGCCAAAATCCAAAATAAACTTGATCAGCGTGCAATAATAACACATATTGTCACCAAATTTGGTTGTCCTAGCTCTTATAATAGCTGAGATCTAGATTTTCACACGGACAGACAGACGGACTGACGGACATGGCTATATCGACTCGGCTGTTGATCCTGAGCCAGAATATATATACTTTATGGGGTCGGAGGTGTCTCCTTCTGCCTGTTACATACATTTTCGGTTTGAACAAAGTTATAATACCCTTGTACTCTATGAGTAGCGGGTATAAAAAAAAACATTTTTGCACACATTTTTTTTTGATGCGGGCGGGACTCGAACCCATAAATGCATAATAGTACTGTTCGTTTTGCAGTCCACAACTTAACCCATTTCACCACCGTACACGCACACACGATTCGGCACAATGCTGCAAGCAGCGCTGCCGGCAGCGCTGCTTACAGCTGTGGAAAACGTTAAGCTGAATAACTTCTGTGTTTATTATCCGATTGTTACCAAATTTTCAGAGATCATCTGGCTAGCTATAGTTATCATGTAAACCGAAAATGAACAATATGGCATCAAAATTGCACTTGTTATCAATGTTTTTTCGATTTGCGGGGGCGGAAGGGGGCGTGGCCAAAATCCAAAATAAACTTGATCAGCGTGCAATAATAACACATATTGTCACCAAATTTGGTTGTCCTAGCTCTTATAATAGCTGAGATCTAGATTTTCACACGGACAGACAGACGGACAGACGGACATGGCTATATCGACTCGGCTGTTGATCCTGTGCCAGAATATATATACTTTATGGGGTCGGAGGTGTCTCCTTCTGCTTGTTACATACATTTTCAGTTTGAAGAAAGTTATAATACCCTTCTACTCTATGAGTAGCGGGTATAAAAAGTTTTAAGTTAAATACACGACCACCAATTAATGCATATTCAAAATTTGAAGTTAAAGTTCTTACAAAAAAAAAAAGAACAAGTAAGAAAGCTACAGTCGAGTGTGCTCGACTGTAATATACCCGCTACCCAGCTGCTTGTAATATTTTAATAATTTATTTGCGGAACAAAAAAACGGCTACAATCATATTTAGACCGTAAAAGGCTATGGACTTATAATATTTATCCAAAGTCAAAATATAAAATAAAAAAAAAAACATTTTTGCACACATTTAATTAATGATGCGGGCGGGACTCGAACCCGTAAATGCATAATAGTACTGTTCGTTTTGCAGTCCACAACTTAACCCATTTCACCACCGTACACGCACACACAATTCGGCACAATGCTGCTGTGAAAAACGTTTAGCTGAATAACTTCTGTGTTTATTATCCGATTGTTACCAAATTTTCAGCGATCATCTGGCTAGCTATAGTTATCATATAATCCGAAAATATGGCATCAAAATTGCGCTTGTAATCAATGTTTTTTCGATTTGCGGGGGCGGAAGGGGGCGTGGCCAAAATTCAAAATAAACTTGATCAGCGTGCAATAATAACACATATTGTCACCAAATTTATTTGTCCTAGCTCTTATAATAGCTGAGATCTAGATTTTCACACGGACAGACGGACATGGCTATATCGACTCGGCTGTTGATCCTGAGCCAGAATATATATACTTTATGGGGTCGGAGGTGTCTCCTTCTGCCTGTTACATACATTTTCAGTTTGAAGAAAGTTATAATACCCTTCTACTCTATGAGTAGCGGGTATAAAAAGTTTTAAGTTAAATACACGACCACCAATTAATGCATATTCAAAATTTGAAGTTAAAGTTCTTACAAAAAAAAAAGAACAAGTAAGAAAGCTACAGTCGAGTGTGCTCGACTGTAATATACCCGCTACCCAGCTGCTTGTAATATTTTAATAATTTATTTGCGGAACAAAAAAACGGCTACAATCATATTTAGACCGTAAAAGGCTATGGACTTATAATATTTATCCAAAGTCAAAATATAAAATAAAAAAAAAAAACATTTTTGCACACATTTAATTAATGATGCGGGCGGGACTCGAACCCGTAAATGCATAATAGTACTGTTCGTTTTGCAGTCCACAACTTAACCCATTTCACCACCGTACACGCACACACAATTCGGCACAATGCTGCTGTGGAAAACGTTTAGCTGAATAACTTCTGTGTTTATTATCCGATTATTACCAAATTTTCAGAGATCATCTGGCTAGCTATAGTTATCATGTAAACCGAAAATGAACAATATGGCATCAAAATTCCACTTGTTATCAATGTTTTTTCGATTTGCGGGGGCGGAAGGGGGCGTGGCCAAAATCCAAAATAAACTTGATCAGCGTGCAATAATAACACATATTGTCACCAAATTTGGTTGTCCTAGCTCTTATAATAGCTGAGATCTAGGCTATGGCTATATCGACTCGGCTGTTGATCCTGAGCCAGAATATATATACTTTATGGGGTCGGAGGTGTCTCCTTCTGCCTGTTACATACGAGGGTCGTTTGATAAGACCGTGACTTTTTGTATTTGCCGCGCACCTGCTCTAAATACAACACTGCTCCTGTCAGCAGTTATCGATTAACAGCTGACTGTAAAATTTTGAGAAAGCTGCGTTTTTTGGTTTGCGTTTTATAGGCATTGAAAGCAGACGATCTCGTGAATTTTAACGAAAATGGAAAAAAGTGAATTTCGTGTGCTAATTAAGCATTATTTTTTGCGTAAAAAATCCATCACCGAAACCAAGGAAAGACTTGATAAATATTATGGGGACTCTGCACCATCAATTTCAATGGTTAAGAAATGGTTTACTGAGTTCCGTTGTGGTCGTACCAGTACAAGTGATGCCGAACGTTCAGGTCGCCCAAAAGAGGTCGTCATGCCAGAAATCGTCGACAAAATCCATGGAATGATATTGGATGATCGGAGAATGAAAGTGCGTGAGGTAGCTGAGGCTGTAGGCATCTCAACTGAACGGGTACATCACATTTTACATGAATATTTGGACATGAAAAAGCTTTCCGCGCGATGGGTGCCGCGATTGCTCACACACGACCATAAGCGCAACCGTGTGACCATTTCAAAGGAGTGTTTGGCGATGTTCAACCGCAATCCAAACGAATTTTTGCGCCGTTTCGTTACCGTAGACGAAACATGGATCCACCACACCATGCTGTTGATGCTGTTATCCAACCACTGCAAAAATTTGCATTGTAAGGCATTCTTATTATATCCTGTACAAATAAAGAACTTGCGCTGTCGGCAGCGCTGCTTACAGCTCTGGAAAACGTTAAGCTGAATAACTTCTGTGTTTATTATCCGCTTGTTACCAAATTTTCAGCGATCATCTGGCTAGCTATAGTTATCATGTAAACCGAAAATGAACAATATGGCATCAAAATTGCACTTGTTATCAATGTTTTTTCGATTTGCGGGGGCGGAAGGGGGCGTGGCCAAAAGCCAAAATAAACTTGATCAGCGTGCAATAATAACACATATTGTCACCAAATTTGGTTGTCCTAGCTCTTATAATAGCTGAGATCTAGATTTTCACACGGACAGACAGACGGACAGACGGACATGGCTATATCGACTCGGCTGTTGATCCTGAGCCAGAATATATATACTTTATGGGGTCGGAGGTGTCTCCTTCTGCCTGTTACATACATTATCGGTTTGAGCAAAGTTATAATACCCTTCTACTCTATGAGTAGCGGGTATAAAAAGTTTTAAGTTAAATACACGACCACCAATTAATGCATATTCAAAAATTTGAAGTAAAAGTTCTTACAAAAAAAAAAGAAAAAGCTTAAGCGGCATGAACTGGGAATCGAACCACGGGCCTGTCGGTTCAGGAGTTCATCGCTTTACCACTAAGCTACTGACGCTGTTATCCAACAACTGCAAAAATTTGCATTGTAAGGCATTCTTATTATATCCTGTACAAATAAAGAACTTGCGCTGCCGGCAGCGCTGCTTACAGCTCTGGAAAACGTTAAGCTGTATAACTTCTGTGTTTATTATCCGATTGTTACCAAATTTTCAGCGATCATCTGGCTAGCTATAGTTATCATTTAAACCGAAAATATGGCATCAAAATTGCGCTTGTAATCAATGTTTTTTCGATTTGCGGGGGCGGAAGGGGGCGTGGCCAAAATTCAAAATAAACTTGATCAGCGTGCAATAATAACACATATTGTCACCAAATTTATTTGTCCTAGCTCTTATAATAGCTGAGATCTAGATTTTCACACGGACAGACGGACATGGCTATATCGACTCGGCTGTTGATCCTGAGCCAGAATATATACTTTATGGGGTCGGAGGTGTCTCCTTCTGCCTGTTACATACATTTTCAGTTTGAAGAAAGTTATAATACCCTTCTACTCTATGAGTAGCGGGTATAAAAAGTTTTAAGTTAAATACACGACCACCAATTAATGCATATTCAAAATTTGAAGTTAAAGTTCTTACAAAAAAAAGAACAAGTAAGAAAGCTACAGTCGAGTGTGCTCGACTGTAATATACCCGCTACCCAGCTGCTTGTAATATTTTAATAATTTATTTGCGGAACAAAAAAACGGCTACAATCATATTTAGACCGTAAAAGGCTATGGACTTATAATATTTATCCAAAGTCAAAATATAAAATAAAAAAAAAAAACATTTTTGCACACATTTAATTAATGATGCGGGCGGGACTCGAACCCGTAAATGCATAATAGTACTGTTCGTTTTGCAGTCCACAACTTAACCCATTTCACCACCGTACACGCACACACAATTCGGCACAATGCTGCTGTGGAAAACGTTTAGCTGAATAACTTCTGTGTTTATTATCCGATTATTACCAAATTTTCAGAGATCATCTGGCTAGCTATAGTTATCATGTAAACCGAAAATGAACAATATGGCATCAAAATTGCACTTGTTATCAATGTTTTTTCGATTTGCGGGGGCGGAAGGGGGCGTGGCCAAAATCCAAAATAAACTTGATCAGCGTGCAATAATAACACATATTGTCACCAAATTTGGTTGTCCTAGCTCTAATAATAGCTGAGATCTAGATTTTCACACGGACAGACAGACGGACAGACGGACATGGCTATATCGACTCGTCTGTTGATCCTGAGCCAGAATATATATACTTTATGGGGTCGGAGGTGTCTCCTTCTGGCTGAAAATATGGCATTAAAATTGCGCTTGTAATCAATGTTTTTTCGATTTACTGGGGCGTAAGGGGGCGTGGCCAAAATCCAAAATAAACTTGATCAGCGTGCAATAATAACACATTTTGTCACCAAATTTGGTAGTCCTAGCTCTTATAATAGCTGAGATCTAGATTTTCACACGGACAGACAGACGGACAGACGGACATGGCTGTATCGACTCGGCTGATGATCCTGAGCCAGAATATATAAACTTTACGGGATCGGAGGTGTCTCCTTATGCCTGTTACATACGTTTTCGGTTTAAACAAAAGTAATAATACCCTTCTACTCTATGAGTAGCGGGTATAAAAATATAAGAAAAAGCTGCGCTCTAACAATCGCACACAGCTGATTTAAGAGACTGTCACTTCTCCACTTTTTAACTAAGTTCATTGTGAGCAATTAAAAAAGTTTTAAGTTAAATACACGACCACCAATTAATGCATATTCAAAATTTTAAGTAAAAGATCTTACAAAAAAAAAAAAGAAAAAGCCTAAGCGGCATGAAATGGGAATCGAACCACGGCCCTGTCGGTTCAGGAGTTCATCGCTTTTCCACTAAGCTACTGACGCTGTTATCCAAGAACTGTAAAAATTTGCATTGTAAGGCATTCTTATTATATCCTGTACAAATAAAGAACTTGCGCTGCCGGCAGCGCTGCTTACAGCTCTGGAAAACGTTAAGCTGAATAACTTCTGTGTTTATTATCCGATTGTTACCAAATTTTCAGCGATCATCTGGCTAGCTATAGTTATCATATAAACCGAAAATATGGCTTCAAAATTGCGCTTGTAATCAATGTTTTTTCGATTTACTAGGGCGTAAGGGGGCGTGGCCAAAATCCAAAATAAACTTGATCAGCGTGCAATAATAACACATATTGTCACCAAATTTATTTGTCCTAGCTCTTATAATAGCTGAGATCTAGATTTTCACACGGACAGACGGACATGGCTATATCGACTCGGCTGTTGATCCTGAGCCAGAATATATATACTTTATGGGGTCGGAGGTGTCTCCTTCTGCCTGTTACATACATTTTCAGTTTGAAGAAAGTTATAATACCCTTCTACTCTATGAGTAGCGGGTATAAAAAGTTTTAAGTTAAATACACGACCACCAATTAATGCATATTCAAAATTTGAAGTTAAAGTTCTTACAAAAAAAGAACAAGTAAGAAAGCTACAGTCGAGTGTGCTCGACTGTAATATACCCGCTACCCAGCTGCTTGTAATATTTTAATAATTTATTTGCGGAACAAAAAAACGGCTACAATCATATTTAGACCGTAAAAGGCTATGGACTTATAATATTTATCTAAAGTCAAAATATAAAATAAAAAAAAAAACATTTTTGCACACATTTAATTAATGATGCGGGCGGGACTCGAACCCGTAAATGCATAATAGTACTGTTCGTTTTGCAGTCCACAACTTAACCCATTTCACCACCGTACACGCACACACAATTCGGCACAATGCTGCTGTGGAAAACGTTTAGCTGAATAACTTCTGTGTTTATTATCCGATTGTTACCAAATTTTCAGCGATCATCTGGCTAGCTATAGTTATCATATAAACCGAAAATATGGCTTCAAAATTGCGCTTGTAATCAATGTTTTTTCGATTTACTAGGGCGTAAGGGGGCGTGGCCAAAATCCAAAATAAACTTGATCAGCGTGCAATAATAACACATATTGTCACCAAATTTATTTGTCCTAGCTCTTATAATAGCTGAGATCTAGATTTTCACACGGACAGACGGACATGGCTATATCGACTCGGCTGTTGATCCTGAGCCAGAATATATATACTTTATGGGGTCGGAGGTGTCTCCTTCTGCCTGTTACATACATTTTCAGTTTGAAGAAAGTTATAATACCCTTCTACTCTATGAGTAGCGGGTATAAAAAGTTTTAAGTTAAATACACGACCACCAATTAATGCATATTCAAAATTTGAAGTTAAAGTTCTTACAAAAAAAAGAACAAGTAAGAAAGCTACAGTCGAGTGTGCTCGACTGTAATATACCCGCTACCCAGCTGCTTGTAATATTTTAATAATTTATTTGCGGAACAAAAAAACGGCTACAATCATATTTAGACCGTAAAAGGCTATGGACTTATAATATTTATCCAAAGTCAAAATATAAAATAAAAAAAAAAACATTTTTGCACACATTTAATTAATGATGCGGGCGGGACTCGAACCCGTAAATGCATAATAGTACTGTTCGTTTTGCAGTCCACAACTTAACCCATTTCACCACCGTACACGCACACACAATTCGGCACAATGCTGCTGTGGAAAACGTTTAGCTGAATAACTTCTGTGTTTATTATCCGATTGTTACCAAATTTTCAGCGATCATCTGGCTAGCTATAGTTATCATATAATCCGAAAATATGGCATCAAAATTGCGCTTGTAATCAATGTTTTTTCGATTTGCGGGGGCGTGGCCAAAATCCAAAATAAACTTGATCAGCGTGCAATAATAACACATATTGTCACCAAATTTGGTTGTCCTAGCTCTTATAATAGCTGAGATCTAGATTTTCACACGGACAGACAGACGGACATGGCTATATCGACTCGGCTGTTGATCCTGAGCCAGAATATATATACTTTATGGGGTCGGAGGTGTCTCCTTCTGCCTGTTACATACATTTTCAGTTTGAACAAAGTTATAATACCCTTCTACTCTATGAGTAGCGGGTATAAAAAGTTTTAAGTTAAATACACGACCACCAATTAATGCATATTCAAAATTTGAAGTAAAAGTTCTTACAAAAAAATAAGAAAAAGCTTAAGCGGCATGAACTGGGAATCGAACCACGGGCCTGTCGGTTCAGGAGTTCATCGCTTTACCACTAAGCTACTGACGCTGTTATCCAACAACTGTAAAAATTTGCATTGTAAGGCATTCTTATTATATCCTGTACAAATAAAGAACTTGCGCTGCCGGCAGCGCTGCTTACAGCTCTGGAAAACGTTAAGCTGTATAACTTCTGTGTTTATTATCCGATTGTTACCAAATTTTCAGAGATCATCTGGCTAGCTATAGTTATCATTTAAACCGAAAATATGGCATCAAAATTGCGCTTGTAATCAATGTTTTTTCGATTTGCGGGGGCGGAAGGGGGCGTGGCCAAAATTCAAAATAAACTTGATCAGCGTGCAATAATAACACATATTGTCACCAAATTTATTTGTCCTAGCTCTTATAATAGCTGAGATCTAGATTTTCACACGGACAGACGGACATGGCTATATCGACTCGGCTGTTGATCCTGAGCCAGAATATATATACTTTATGGGGTCGGAGGTGTCTCCTTCTGCCTGTTACATACATTTTCAGTTTGAAGAAAGTTATAATACCCTTCTACTCTATGAGTAGCGGGTATAAAAAGTTTTAAGTTAAATACACGACCACCAATTAATGCATATTCAAAATTTGAAGTTAAAGTTCTTACAAAAAAAGAACAAGTAAGAAAGCTACAGTCGAGTGTGCTCGACTGTAATATACCCGCTACCCAGCTGCTTGTAATATTTTAATAATTTATTTGCGGAACAAAAAAACGGCTACAATCATATTTAGACCGTAAAAGGCTATGGACTTATAATATTTATCCAAAGTCAAAATATAAAATAAAAAAAAAAACATTTTTGCACACATTTAATTAATGATGCGGGCGGGACTCGAACCCGTAAATGCATAATAGTACTGTTCGTTTTGCAGTCCACAACTTAACCCATTTCACCACCGTACACGCACACACAATTCGGCACAATGCTGCTGTGGAAAACGTTTAGCTGAATAACTTCTGTGTTTATTATCCGATTGTTACCAAATTTTCAGAGATCATCTGGCTAGCTATAGTTATCATGTAAACCGAAAATGAACAATATGGCATCAAAATTCCACTTGTTATCAATGTTTTTTCGATTTGCGGGGGCGGAAGGGGGCGTGGCCAAAATCCAAAATAAACTTGATCAGCGTGCAATAATAACACATATTGTCACCAAATTTGGTTGTCCTAGCTCTTATAATAGCTGAGATCTAGGCTATGGCTATATCGACTCGGCTGTTGATCCTGAGCCAGAATATATATACTTTATGGGGTCGGAGGTGTCTCCTTCTGCCTGTTACATACATTTTCGGTTTGAGCAAAGTTATAATACCCTTCTACTCTATGAGTAGCGGGTATAAAAAGTTTTAAGTTAAATACACGACCACCAATTAATGCATATTCAAAATTTGAAGTAAAAGTTCTTACAAAAAAAAAAAAGAAAAAGCTTAAGAAGCGGCATGAACTGGGAATCGAACCACGGGCCTGTCGGTTCAGGAGTTCATCGCTTTTTCACTAAGCTACTGATGCTGTTATCCAACAACTGCAAAAATTTGCATTGTAAGGCATTCTTATTATATCCTGTACAAATAAAGAACTTGCGCTGTCGGCAGCGCTGCTTACAGCTCTGGAAAACGTTAAGCTGAATAACTTCTGTGTTTATTATCCGATTATTACCAAATTTTCAGCGATCATCTGGCTAGCTATAGTTATCATATAAACCGAAAATATGGCATCAAAATTGCGCTTGTAATCAATGTTTTTTCGATTTGCGGGGGCGTGGCCAAAATCCAAAATAAACTTGATCAGCGTGCAATAATAACATATATTGTCACCAAATTTGGTTGTCCTAGCTCTTATAATAGCTGAGATCTAGATTTTCACACGGACAGACGGACATGGCTATATCGACTCGGCTGTTGATCCTGAGCCAGAATATATATACATTATGGGGTCGGAGGTGTCTCCTTCTGCCTGTTACATACATTTTCGGTTTGAGCAAATTTATAATACCCTTCTACTCTATGAGTAGCGGGTATAAAAAGTTTTAAGTTAAATACACGACCACCAATTAATGCATATTCAAAATTTGAAGTAAAAGTTCTTACAAAAAAAAAAAGAAAAAGCTTAAGCGGCATGAACTGGGAATCGAACCACGGGCCTGTCGGTTCAGGAGTTCATTGCTTTTCCACTAAGCTACTGACGCTGTTATCCAATAACTGCAAAAATTTGCATTGTAAGGCATTCTTATTATATCCTGTACAAATAAAGAACTTGCGCTGCCGGCAGCGCTGCTTTCAGCTCTGGAAAACGTTAAGCTGAATAACTTCTGTGTTTATTATCCGATTGTTACCAAATTTTCAGCGATCATCTGGCTAGCTATAGTTATCATATAAACCGAAAATATGGCATCAAAATTGCGCTTGTAATCAATGTTTTTTCGATTTGCGGGGGCGGAAGGGGGCGTGGCCAAAATTCAAAATAAACTTGATCAGCGTGCAATAATAACACATATTGTCACCAAATTTTGTTGTCCTAGCTCTTATAATAGCTGAGATCTAGATTTTCACACGGACAGACAGACGGACATGGCTATATCGACTCGGCTGTTGATCCTGAGCCGGAATATATATACTTTATGGGGTCGGAGGTGTCTCCTTCTGCCTGTTACATACATTTTCAGTTTGAACAAAGTTATAATACCCTTCTACTCTATGAGTAGCGGGTATAAAAAGTTTTAAGTTAAATACACGACCACCAATTAATGCATATTCAAAATTTGAAGTAAAAGTTCTTACAAAAAAATAAGAAAAAGCTTAAGCGGCATGAACTGGGAATCGAACCACGGGCCTGTCGGTTCAGGAGTTCATCGCTTTTCCACTAAGCTACTGACGCTGTTATCCAACAACTGCAAAAATTTGCATTATAAGGCATTCTTATTATATCCTGTACAAATAAAGAACTTGCGCTGCCGGCAGCGCTGCTTACAGCTCTGGAAAACGTTAAGCTGAATAACTTCTGTGTTTATTATCCGATTGTTACCAAATTAACAGAGATCATCTGGCTAGCTACAGTTATCATATAAACCGAAAATTAACAATATGGCATCAAAATTGCACTTGTTATCAATGTTTTTTCGATTTGCGGGGGCGGAAGGGGGCGTGGCCAAAATCCAAAATAAACTTGATCAGCGTGCAATAATAACACATATTGTCACCAAATTTGGTTGTCCTAGCTCTTATAATAGCTGAGATCTAGGCTATGGCTATATCGAGTCGGCTGTTGATCCTGAGCCAGAATATATATACTTTATGGGGTCGGAGGTGTCTCCTTCTGCCTGTTACATAGATTTTCGGTTTGAGCAAATTTATAATACCCTTCTACTCTATGAGTAGCGGGTATAAAAAGTTTTAAGTTAAATACACGACCACCAATTAATGCATATTCAAAATTTAAAGTAAAAGTTCTTACAAAAAAAAAAAGAAAAAGCTTAAGCGGCATGAACCTGTAATCGAACCACGGGCCTGTTGGTTCAGGAGTTCATCGCTTTTCCACTAAGCTACTGACGCTGTTATCCAACAACTGTAAAAATTTGCATTGTAAGGCATTCTTATTATATCCTGTACAAATAAAGAACTTGCGCTGCCGGCAGCGCTGCTTACAGCTCTGGAAAACGTTATGCTGAATAACTTCTGTGTTTATTATCCGATTGTTACCAAATTTTCAGCGATCATCTGGCTAGCTATAGTTATCATATAAACCGAAAATATGGCATCAAAATTGCGCTTGTAATCAATGTTTTTTCGATTTACTAGGGCGTAAGGGGGCGTGGCCAAAATCCAAAATAAACTTGATCAGCGTGCAATAATAACACATTTTGTCACCAAATTTGGTAGTCCTAGCTCTTATAATAGCTGAGATCTAGATTTTCACACGAAAAGACAGACGGACAGACGGACATGGCTGTATCGACTCGGCTGATGATCCTGCGCCAGAATATATAAACTTTACGGGATCGGAGGTGTCTCCTTATGCCTGTTACATACGTTTTCGGAACAATATGGCATCAAAATTGCACTTGTTATCAATGTTTTTTCGATTTGCGGGGGCGGAAGGGGGCGTGGCCAAAATCCAAAATAAACTTGATCAGCGTGCAATAATAACACATATTGTCACCAAATTTGGTTGTCCTAGCTCTTATAATAGCTGAGATCTAGGCTATGGCTATATCGAGTCGGCTGTTGATCCTGAGCCAGAATATATATACTTTATGGGGTCGGAGGTGTCTCCTTCTGCCTGTTACATAGATTTTCGGTTTGAGCAAATTTATAATACCCTTCTACTCTATGAGTAGCGGGTATAAAAAGTTTTAAGTTAAATACACGACCACCAATTAATGCATATTCAAAATTTAAAGTAAAAGTTCTTACAAAAAAAAAAAAAGAAAAAGCTTAAGCGGCATGAACCTGGAATCGAACCACGGGCCTGTTGGTTCAGGAGTTCATCGCTTTTCCACTAAGCTACTGACGCTGTTATCCAACAACTGCAAAAATTTGCATTGTAAGGCATTCTTATTATATCCTGTACAAATAAAGAACTTGCGCTGCCGGCTGCGCTGCTTACAGCTCTGGAAAACGTTAAGCTGAATAACTTCTGTGTTTATTATCCGATTGTTACCAAATTTTCAGCGATCATCTGGCTAGCTATAGTTATCATATAAACCGAAAATATGGCATCAAAATTGCGCTTGTAATCAATGTTTTTTTCGATTTGCGGGGGCGGAAGGGGGCGTGGCCAAAATCCAAAATAAACTTGATCAGCGTGCAATAATAACACATATTGTCACCAAATTTGGTTGTCCTAGCTTTTATAATAGCTGAGATCTAGATTTTCACACGGACAGACGGACATGGCTATATCGACTCGGCTGTCGATCCTGAGCCAGAATATATATACTTTATGGGGTCGGAGGTGTCTCCTTCTGCCTGTTACATACATTTTCAGTTTGAACAAAGTTATAATACCCTTCTACTCTATGAGTAGCGGGTATAAAAAGTTTTAAGTTAAATACACGACCACCAATTAATGCATATTCAAAATTTGAAGTAAAAGTTCTTACAAAAAAATAAGAAAAAGCTTAAGCGGCATGAACTGGGAATCGAACCACGGGCCTGTCGGTTCAGGAGTTCATCGCTTTTCCACTAAGCTACTGACGCTGTTATCCAACAACTGCAAAAATTTGCATTATAAGGCATTCTTATTATATCCTGTACAAATAAAGAACTTGCGCTGCCGGCAGCGCTGCTTACAGCTCTGGAAAACGTTAAGCTGAATAACTTCTGTGTTTATTATCCGATTGTTACCAAATTAACAGAGATCATCTGGCTAGCTACAGTTATCATATAAACCGAAAATTAACAATATGGCATCAAAATTGCACTTGTTATCAATGTTTTTTCGATTTGCGGGGGCGGAAGGGGGCGTGGCCAAAATCCAAAATAAACTTGATCAGCGTGCAATAATAACACATATTGTCACCAAATTTGGTTGTCCTAGCTCTTATAATAGCTGAGATCTAGGCTATGGCTATATCGAGTCGGCTGTTGATCCTGAGCCAGAATATATATACTTTATGGGGTCGGAGGTGTCTCCTTCTGCCTGTTACATAGATTTTCGGTTTGAGCAAATTTATAATACCCTTCTACTCTATGAGTAGCGGGTATAAAAAGTTTTAAGTTAAATACACGACCACCAATTAATGCATATTCAAAATTTAAAGTAAAAGTTCTTACAAAAAAAAAAAAGAAAAAGCTTAAGCGGCATGAACCTGTAATCGAACCACGGGCCTGTTGGTTCAGGAGTTCATCGCTTTTCCACTAAGCTACTGACGCTGTTATCCAACAACTGTAAAAATTTGCATTGTAAGGCATTCTTATTATATCCTGTACAAATAAAGAACTTGCGCTGCCGGCAGCGCTGCTTACAGCTCTGGAAAACGTTATGCTGAATAACTTCTGTGTTTATTATCCGATTGTTACCAAATTTTCAGCGATCATCTGGCTAGCTATAGTTATCATATAAACCGAAAATATGGCATCAAAATTGCGCTTGTAATCAATGTTTTTCGATTTACTAGGGCGTAAGGGGGCGTGGCCAAAATCCAAAATAAACTTGATCAGCGTGCAATAATAACACATTTTGTCACCAAATTTGGTAGTCCTAGCTCTTATAATAGCTGAGATCTAGATTTTCACACGAAAAGACAGACGGACAGACGGACATGGCTGTATCGACTCGGCTGATGATCCTGCGCCAGAATATATAAACTTTACGGGATCGGAGGTGTCTCCTTATGCCTGTTACATACGTTTTCGGAACAATATGGCATCAAAATTGCACTTGTTATCAATGTTTTTTCGATTTGCGGGGGCGGAAGGGGGCGTGGCCAAAATCCAAAATAAACTTGATCAGCGTGCAATAATAACACATATTGTCACCAAATTTGGTTGTCCTAGCTCTTATAATAGCTGAGATCTAGGCTATGGCTATATCGAGTCGGCTGTTGATCCTGAGCCAGAATATATATACTTTATGGGGTCGGAGGTGTCTCCTTCTGCCTGTTACATAGATTTTCGGTTTGAGCAAATTTATAATACCCTTCTACTCTATGAGTAGCGGGTATAAAAAGTTTTAAGTTAAATACACGACCACCAATTAATGCATATTCAAAATTTAAAGTAAAAGTTCTTACAAAAAAAAAAAAGAAAAAGCTTAAGCGGCATGAACCTGGAATCGAACCACGGGCCTGTTGGTTCAGGAGTTCATCGCTTTTCCACTAAGCTACTGACGCTGTTATCCAACAACTGCAAAAATTTGCATTGTAAGGCATTCTTATTATATCCTGTACAAATAAAGAACTTGCGCTGCCGGCTGCGCTGCTTACAGCTCTGGAAAACGTTAAGCTGAATAACTTCTGTGTTTATTATCCGATTGTTACCAAATTTTCAGCGATCATCTGGCTAGCTATAGTTATCATATAAACCGAAAATATGGCATCAAAATTGCGCTTGTAATCAATGTTTTTTCGATTTGCGGGGGCGGAAGGGGGCGTGGCCAAAATCCAAAATAAACTTGATCAGCGTGCAATAATAACACATATTGTCACCAAATTTGGTTGTCCTAGCTTTTATAATAGCTGAGATCTAGATTTTCACACGGACAGACGGACATGGCTATATCGACTCGGCTGTCGATCCTGAGCCAGAATATATATACTTTATGGGGTCGGAGGTGTCTCCTTCTGCCTGTTACATACATTTTCAGTTTGAACAAAGTTATAATACCCTTCTACTCTATGAGTAGCGGGTATAAAAAGTTTTAAGTTAAATACACGACCACCAATTAATGCATATTCAAAATTTGAAGTAAAAGTTCTTACAAAAAAATAAGAAAAAGCTTAAGCGGCATGAACTGGGAATCGAACCACGGGCCTGTCGGTTCAGGAGTTCATCGCTTTTCCACTAAGCTACTGACGCTGTTATCCAACAACTGCAAAAATTTGCATTATAAGGCATTCTTATTATATCCTGTACAAATAAAGAACTTGCGCTGCCGGCAGCGCTGCTTACAGCTCTGGAAAACGTTAAGCTGAATAACTTCTGTGTTTATTATCCGATTGTTACCAAATTAACAGAGATCATCTGGCTAGCTACAGTTATCATATAAACCGAAAATTAACAATATGGCATCAAAATTGCACTTGTTATCAATGTTTTTTCGATTTGCGGGGGCGGAAGGGGGCGTGGCCAAAATCCAAAATAAACTTGATCAGCGTGCAATAATAACACATATTGTCACCAAATTTGGTTGTCCTAGCTCTTATAATAGCTGAGATCTAGGCTATGGCTATATCGAGTCGGCTGTTGATCCTGAGCCAGAATATATATACTTTATGGGGTCGGAGGTGTCTCCTTCTGCCTGTTACATAGATTTTCGGTTTGAGCAAATTTATAATACCCTTCTACTCTATGAGTAGCGGGTATAAAAAGTTTTAAGTTAAATACACGACCACCAATTAATGCATATTCAAAATTTAAAGTAAAAGTTCTTACAAAAAAAAAAAGAAAAAGCTTAAGCGGCATGAACCTGTAATCGAACCACGGGCCTGTTGGTTCAGGAGTTCATCGCTTTTCCACTAAGCTACTGACGCTGTTATCCAACAACTGTAAAAATTTGCATTGTAAGGCATTCTTATTATATCCTGTACAAATAAAGAACTTGCGCTGCCGGCAGCGCTGCTTACAGCTCTGGAAAACGTTATGCTGAATAACTTCTGTGTTTATTATCCGATTGTTACCAAATTTTCAGCGATCATCTGGCTAGCTATAGTTATCATATAAACCGAAAATATGGCATCAAAATTGCGCTTGTAATCAATGTTTTTTCGATTTACTAGGGCGTAAGGGGGCGTGGCCAAAATCCAAAATAAACTTGATCAGCGTGCAATAATAACACATTTTGTCACCAAATTTGGTAGTCCTAGCTCTTATAATAGCTGAGATCTAGATTTTCACACGAAAAGACAGACGGACAGACGGACATGGCTGTATCGACTCGGCTGATGATCCTGCGCCAGAATATATAAACTTTACGGGATCGGAGGTGTCTCCTTATGCCTGTTACATACGTTTTCGGAACAATATGGCATCAAAATTGCACTTGTTATCAATGTTTTTTCGATTTGCGGGGGCGGAAGGGGCGTGGCCAAAATCCAAAATAAACTTGATCAGCGTGCAATAATAACACATATTGTCACCAAATTTGGTTGTCCTAGCTCTTATAATAGCTGAGATCTAGGCTATGGCTATATCGAGTCGGCTGTTGATCCTGAGCCAGAATATATATACTTTATGGGGTCGGAGGTGTCTCCTTCTGCCTGTTACATAGATTTTCGGTTTGAGCAAATTTATAATACCCTTCTACTCTATGAGTAGCGGGTATAAAAAGTTTTAAGTTAAATACACGACCACCAATTAATGCATATTCAAAATTTAAAGTAAAAGTTCTTACAAAAAAAAAAAAAGAAAAAGCTTAAGCGGCATGAACCTGGAATCGAACCACGGGCCTGTTGGTTCAGGAGTTCATCGCTTTTCCACTAAGCTACTGACGCTGTTATCCAACAACTGCAAAAATTTGCATTGTAAGGCATTCTTATTATATCCTGTACAAATAAAGAACTTGCGCTGCCGGCTGCGCTGCTTACAGCTCTGGAAAACGTTAAGCTGAATAACTTCTGTGTTTATTATCCGATTGTTACCAAATTTTCAGCGATCATCTGGCTAGCTATAGTTATCATATAAACCGAAAATATGGCATCAAAATTGCGCTTGTAATCAATGTTTTTTCGATTTGCGGGGGCGGAAGGGGGCGTGGCCAAAATCCAAAATAAACTTGATCAGCGTGCAATAATAACACATATTGTCACCAAATTTGGTTGTCCTAGCTTTTATAATAGCTGAGATCTAGATTTTCACACGGACAGACGGACATGGCTATATCGACTCGGCTGTCGATCCTGAGCCAGAATATATATACTTTATGGGGTCGGAGGTGTCTCCTTCTGCCTGTTACATACATTTTCAGTTTGAACAAAGTTATAATACCCTTCTACTCTATGAGTAGCGGGTATAAAAAGTTTTAAGTTAAATACACGACCACCAATTAATGCATATTCAAAATTTGAAGTAAAAGTTCTTACAAAAAAAATAAGAAAAAGCTTAAGCGGCATGAACTGGGAATCGAACCACGGGCCTGTCGGTTCAGGAGTTCATCGCTTTTCCACTAAGCTACTGACGCTGTTATCCAACAACTGCAAAAATTTGCATTATAAGGCATTCTTATTATATCCTGTACAAATAAAGAACTTGCGCTGCCGGCAGCGCTGCTTACAGCTCTGGAAAACGTTAAGCTGAATAACTTCTGTGTTTATTATCCGATTGTTACCAAATTAACAGAGATCATCTGGCTAGCTACAGTTATCATATAAACCGAAAATTAACAATATGGCATCAAAATTGCACTTGTTATCAATGTTTTTTCGATTTGCGGGGGCGGAAGGGGGCGTGGCCAAAATCCAAAATAAACTTGATCAGCGTGCAATAATAACACATATTGTCACCAAATTTGGTTGTCCTAGCTCTTATAATAGCTGAGATCTAGGCTATGGCTATATCGAGTCGGCTGTTGATCCTGAGCCAGAATATATATACTTTATGGGGTCGGAGGTGTCTCCTTCTGCCTGTTACATAGATTTTCGGTTTGAGCAAATTTATAATACCCTTCTACTCTATGAGTAGCGGGTATAAAAAGTTTTAAGTTAAATACACGACCACCAATTAATGCATATTCAAAATTTAAAGTAAAAGTTCTTACAAAAAAAAAAAAGAAAAAGCTTAAGCGGCATGAACCTGTAATCGAACCACGGGCCTGTTGGTTCAGGAGTTCATCGCTTTTCCACTAAGCTACTGACGCTGTTATCCAACAACTGTAAAAATTTGCATTGTAAGGCATTCTTATTATATCCTGTACAAATAAAGAACTTGCGCTGCCGGCAGCGCTGCTTACAGCTCTGGAAAACGTTATGCTGAATAACTTCTGTGTTTATTATCCGATTGTTACCAAATTTTCAGCGATCATCTGGCTAGCTATAGTTATCATATAAACCGAAAATATGGCATCAAAATTGCGCTTGTAATCAATGTTTTTTCGATTTACTAGGGCGTAAGGGGGCGTGGCCAAAATCCAAAATAAACTTGATCAGCGTGCAATAATAACACATTTTGTCACCAAATTTGGTAGTCCTAGCTCTTATAATAGCTGAGATCTAGATTTTCACACGAAAAGACAGACGGACAGACGGACATGGCTGTATCGACTCGGCTGATGATCCTGCGCCAGAATATATAAACTTTACGGGATCGGAGGTGTCTCCTTATGCCTGTTACATACGTTTTCGGAACAATATGGCATCAAAATTGCACTTGTTATCAATGTTTTTTCGATTTGCGGGGGCGGAAGGGGGCGTGGCCAAAATCCAAAATAAACTTGATCAGCGTGCAATAATAACACATATTGTCACCAAATTTGGTTGTCCTAGCTCTTATAATAGCTGAGATCTAGGCTATGGCTATATCGAGTCGGCTGTTGATCCTGAGCCAGAATATATATACTTTATGGGGTCGGAGGTGTCTCCTTCTGCCTGTTACATAGATTTTCGGTTTGAGCAAATTTATAATACCCTTCTACTCTATGAGTAGCGGGTATAAAAAGTTTTAAGTTAAATACACGACCACCAATTAATGCATATTCAAAATTTAAAGTAAAAGTTCTTACAAAAAAAAAAAAGAAAAAGCTTAAGCGGCATGAACCTGGAATCGAACCACGGGCCTGTTGGTTCAGGAGTTCATCGCTTTTCCACTAAGCTACTGACGCTGTTATCCAACAACTGCAAAAATTTGCATTGTAAGGCATTCTTATTATATCCTGTACAAATAAAGAACTTGCGCTGCCGGCTGCGCTGCTTACAGCTCTGGAAAACGTTAAGCTGAATAACTTCTGTGTTTATTATCCGATTGTTACCAAATTTTCAGCGATCATCTGGCTAGCTATAGTTATCATATAAACCGAAAATATGGCATCAAAATTGCGCTTGTAATCAATGTTTTTTCGATTTGCGGGGGCGGAAGGGGGCGTGGCCAAAATCCAAAATAAACTTGATCAGCGTGCAATAATAACACATATTGTCACCAAATTTGGTTGTCCTAGCTTTTATAATAGCTGAGATCTAGATTTTCACACGGACAGACGGACATGGCTATATCGACTCGGCTGTCGATCCTGAGCCAGAATATATATACTTTATGGGGTCGGAGGGTATGAGTAGCGGGTATAAAAAGTTTTAAGTTAAATACACGACCACCAATTAATGCATATTCAAAATTTGAAGTTAAAGTTCTTACAAAAAAAAAAGAACAAGTAAGAAAGCTACAGTCGAGTGTGCTCGACTGTAATATACCCGCTACCCAGCTGCTTGTAATATTTTAATAATTTATTTGCGGAACAAAAAAACGGCTACAATCATATTTTGACCGTTAAAGGCTATGGACTTATAATATTTATCCAAAGTCAAAATATAAAATAAAAAAAAAAAACATTTTTGCACACATTTAATTTTTGATGCGGGCGGGACTCGAACCCGTAAATGCATAATAGTACTGTTCGTTTTGCAGTCCACAACTTAACCCATTTCACCACCGTACACGCACACACGATTCGGAACAATGCTGCAAGCAGCGCTGCCGGCAGTGCTGCTTACAGCTGTGGAAAACGTTAAGCTGAATAACTTCTGTGTTTATTATCCGATTGTTACCAAATTTTCAGAGATCATCTGGCTAGCTATAGTTATCATGTAAAATGAACAATATGGCATCAAAATTGCACTTGTTATCAATGTTTTTTCGATTTGCGGGGGCGGAAGGGGGCGTGGCCAAAATCCAAAATAAACTTGATCAGCGTGCAATAATAACACATATTGTCACCAAATTTGGTTGTCCTAGCTCTTATAATAGCTGAGATCTAGATTTTCACACGGACAGACAGACGGACTGACGGACATGGCTATATCGACTCGGCTGTTGATCCTGAGCCAGAATATATATACTTTATGGGGTCGGAGGTGTCTCCTTCTGCCTGTTACATACATTTTCGGTTTGAACAAAGTTATAATACCCTTCTACTCTATGAGTAGCGGGTATAAAAAAAAAACATTTTTTCACACATTTTTTTTTGATGCGGGCGGGACTCGAACCCATAAATGCATAATAGTACTGTTCGTTTTGCAGTCCACAACTTAACCCATTTCACCACCGTACACGCACACACAATTCGGCACAATGCTGCTGTGGAAAACGTTTAGCTGAATAACTTCTGTGTTTATTATCCGATTATTACCAAATTTTCAGAGATCATCTGGCTAGCTATAGTTATCATGTAAACCGAAAATGAACAATATGGCATCAAAATTCCACTTGTTATCAATATTTTTTCGATTTGCGGGGGCGGAAGGGGGCGTGGCCAAAATCCAAAATAAACTTGATCAGCGTGCAATAATAACACATATTGTCACCAAATTTGGTTGTCCTAGCTCTTATAATAGCTGAGATCTAGGCTATGGCTATATCGACTCGGCTGTTGATCCTGAGCCAGAATATATATACTTTATGGGGTCGGAGGTGTCTCCTTCTGCCTGTTACATACATTTTCGGTTTGAGCAAAGTTATAATACCCTTCTACTCTATGAGTAGCAGGTATAAAAAGTTTTAAGTTAAATACACGACCACCAATTAATGCATATTCAAAATTTGAAGTAAAAGTTCTTACAAAAAAAAAAAAAAAAAAGCTTAAGCGGCATGAACTGGGAATCGAACCACGGGCCTGTCGGTTCAGGAGTTCATCGCTTTTTCACTAAGTTACTGATGCTGTTATCCAACAACTGCAAAAATTTGCATTGTAAGGCATTCTTATTATATCCTGTACAAATAAAGAACTTGCGCTGCCGGCAGCGCTGCTTACAGCTCTGGAAAACGTTAAGCTGAATAACTTCTGTGTTTATTATCCGATTGTTACCAAATTTTCAGCGATCATCTGGCTAGCTATAGTTATCATATAAACCGAAAATATGGCATCAAAATTGCGCTTGTAATCAATGTTTTTTCGATTTGCGGGGGCGGAAGGGGGCGTGGCCAAAATCCAAAATAAACTTGATCAGCGTGCAATAATAACACATATTGTCACCAAATTTGGTTGTCCTAGCTCTTATAATAGCTGAGATCTAGGCTATGGCTATATCGAGTCGGCTGTTGATCCTGAGCCAGAATATATATACTTTATGGGGTCGGAGGTGTCTCCTTCTGCCTGTTACATAGATTTTCGGTTTGAGCAAATTTATAATACCCTTCTACTCTATGAGTAGCGGGTATAAAAAGTTTTAAGTTAAATACACGACCACCAATTAATGCATATTCAAAATTTGAAGTAAAAGTTCTTACAAAAAAAAAAAGAAAAAGCTTAAGCGGCATGAACTGGGAATCGAACCACGGGCCTGTCGGTTCAGGAGTTCATCGCTTTTCTACTAAGCTACTGACGCTGTTATCCAACAACTGCAAAAATTTGCATTGTAAGGCATTCTTATTATATCCTGTACAAATAAAGAACTTGCGCTGCCGGCAGCGCTGCTTTCAGCTCTGGAAAACGTTAAGTTGAATAACTTCTGTGTTTATTATCCGATTGTTACCAAATTTTCAGCGATCATCTGGCTAGCTATAGTTATCATATAAACCGAAAATATGGCATCAAAATTGCGCTTGTAATCAATGTTTTTTCGATTTGCGGGGGCGGAACGGGGCGTGGCCAAAATTCAAAATAAACTTGATCAGCGTGCAATAATAATTATATAATATTGTCACCAAATTTGGTTGTCCTAGCTCTTATAATAGCTGAGATCTAGATTTTCACACGGACAGACAGACGGACAGACGGACATGGCTATATCGACTCGGCTGTTGATCCTGAGCCAGAATATATATACTTTATGGGGTCGGAGGTGTCTCCTTCTGCTTGTTACATACATTTTCAGTTTGAACAAAGTTATAATACCCTTCTACTTTATGAGTAGCGGGTATAAAAAGTTTTAAGTTAAATACACGACCACCAATTAATGCATATTCAAAATTTGAAGTAAAAGTTCTTACAAAAAAATAAGAAAAAGCTTAAGCGGCATGAATTGGGAATCGAACCACGGGCCTGTCGGTTCAGGAGTTCATCGCTTTTCCACTAAGCTACTGACGCTGTTATCCAACAACTGCAAAAATTTGCATTATAAGGCATTCTTATTATATCCTGTACAAATAAAGAACTTGCGCTGCCGGCAGCGCTGCTTACAGCTCTGGAAAACGTTAAGCTGAATAACTTCTGTGTTTATTATCCGATTGTTACCACATTTTCAGAGATCATCTGGCTAGCTATAGTTATCATGTAAAATGAACAATATGGCATCAAAATTGCACTTGTTATCAATGTTTTTTCGATTTGCGGGGGCGGAAGGGGGCGTGGCCAAAATCCAAAATAAACTTGATCAGCGTGCAATAATAACACATATTGTCACCAAATTTGGTTGTCCTAGCTCTAATAATAGCTGAGATCTAGATTTTCACACGGACAGACAGACGGACATGGCTATATCGACTCGTCTGTTGATCCTGAGCCAGAATATATATACTTTATGGGGTCGGAGGTGTCTCCTTCTGGCTGTTACATACATTTTCGGTTTGAACAAAGTTATAATACCCTTCTACTCTATGAGTAGCGTGTATAATAAAGAATTTGCGCGGCCGGCAGCGCTGCTTACAGCTAACGAAAACGTTAAGCTGAATAACTTATGTGTTTATTATCCGATTGTTACCAAATTTTCAGCGATCATCTGGCTAGCTATAGTTATCATATAAACCGAAAATGAACAATATGGCATCAAAATTCCACTTGTTATCAATGTTTTTTCGATTTGCGGGGGCGGAAGGGGGCGTGGCCAAAATCCAAAATAAGCTTGATCAGCGTGCAATAATAACACATATTGTCACCAAATTTGGTTGTCCTAGCTCTTATTATAGCTGAGATCTAGACTTTCACACGGACGGACAGACGGACATGGCTATATCGACTCGGCTGTTGATCCTGAGCCAGAATATATATACTTTATGGGGTCGGAGGTGTCTCCTTCTGCCTGTTACATACATTTTCGGTTTGAACAAAGTTATAATACCCTTCTACTCTATGAGTAGCGGGTATAAAAAGCTTAACCGGCATGAACTGGGAATCGAACCACGGGCCTGTCGGTTCAGGAGTTCATCGCTTTTCCACTAAGCTACTGACGCTGTTATCCAACAACTGCAAAAATTTGCATTGTAAGGCATTCTTATTATATCCTGTACAAATAAAGAACTTGCGCTGCCGGCAGCGCTGCTTACAGCTCTGGAAAACGTTAAGCTGAATAACTTCTGTGTTTATTATCCGATTGTTACCAAATTTTCAGCGATCATCTGGCTAGCTATAGTTATCATATAAACCGAAAATATGGCATCAAAATTGCGCTTGTAATCAATGTTTTTTCGATTTGCGGGGGCGGAAGGGGGCGTGGCCAAAATCCAAAATAAACTTGATCAGCGTGCAATAATAACACATATTGTCACCAAATTTGGTTGTCCTAGCTCTTATAATAGCTGAGATCTAGACTTTCACACGGACGGACAGACGGACATGGCTATATCGACTCGGCTGTTGATCCTGAGCCAGAATATATATACTTTATGGGGTCGGAGGTGTCTTCTTCTGCCTGTTACATACATTTTCGGTTTGAACAAAGTTATAATACCCTTCTACTCTATGAGTAGCGAGTATAAAAAGCTTAACCGGCATGAACTGGGAATCGAACCACGGGCCTGTCGGTTCAGGAGTTCATCGCTTTTCCACTAAGCTACTGACGCTGTTATCCAACAACTGTAAAAATTTGCATTGTAAGGCATTCTTATTATATCCTGTACAAATAAAGAACTTGCGCTGCCGGCAGCGCTGCTTACAGCTCTGGAAAACGTTAAGCTGAATAACGTCTGTGTTTATTATCCGATTGTTACCAAATTTTCAGCGATCATCTGGCTAGCTATAGTTATCATATAAACCGAAAATAAGGCATCAAAATTGCGCTTGTAATCAATGTATTTTCGATTTACTAGGGCGTAAGGGGGCGTGGCCAAAATCCAAAATAAACTTGATCAGCGTGCAATAATAACACATTTTGTCACCAAATTTGGTAGTCCTAGCTCTTATAATAGCTGAGATCTAGATTTTCACACGGACAGACAGACGGACAGACGGACATGGCTGTATCGACTCGGCTGATGATCCTGAGCCAGAATGTATAAACTTTACGGGATCGGAGGTGTCTCCTTATGCCTGTTACATACGTTTTCGGAACAATATGGCATCAAAATTGCACTTGTTATCAATGTTTTTTCGATTTGCGGGGGCGGAAGGGGGCGTGGCCAAAATCCAAAATAAACTTGATCAGCGTGCAATAATAACACATATTGTCACCAAATTTGGTTGTCCTAGCTCTTATAATAGCTGAGATCTAGGCTATGGCTATATCGAGTCGGCTGTTGATCCTGAGCCAGAATATATATACTTTATGGGGTCGGAGGTGTCTCCTTCTGCCTGTTACATAGATTTTCGGTTTGAGCAAATTTATAATACCCTTCTACTCTATGAGTAGCGGGTATAAAAAGTTTTAAGTTAAATAC
Source organism: Zaprionus ghesquierei (assembly GCA_018904095.1). Classification (NCBI taxonomy): domain Eukaryota; kingdom Metazoa; phylum Arthropoda; class Insecta; order Diptera; family Drosophilidae; genus Zaprionus; species Zaprionus ghesquierei. The sequence continues at coordinate 312,881 of JAEIGP010000831.1, forward strand.
ACGACCACCAATTAATGCATATTCAAAATTTGAAGTAAAAGTTCTTACAAAAAAAAAAGAAAAAGCTTAAGTAAGCGGCATGAACTGGGAATCGAACCACGGGCCTGTCGGTTCAGGAGTTCATCGCTTTTCCACTAAGCTACTGACACTGTAATCCAACAACTGCAAAAATTTGCATTGTAAGGCATTCTTATTATATCCTGGACAAATAAAGAACTTGCGCTGCCGGCAGCGCTGCTTACAGCTCTGGAAAACGTTAAGCTGAATAACTTCAGTGTTTATTATCCGATTGTTACCAAATTTTCAGCGATCATCTGGCTAGCTATAGTTATCATATAAACCGAAAATATGACATCAAAATTGCACTTGTAATCAATGTTTTTTCGATTTGCGGGGCGTAAGGAGGCGTGGCCAAAATCCAAAATAAACTTGATCAGCGTGCAATAATAACACATTTTGTCACCAAATTTGGTAGTCCTAGCTCTTATAATAGCTGAGATCTAGATTTTCACACGGACAGACAGACGGACATGGCTGTATCGACTCGGCTGATGATCCTGAGCCAGAATATATAAACTTTACGGGATCGGAGGTGTCTCCTTATGCCTGTTACATACGTTTTCGGTTTAAACAAAAGTAATAATACCCTTTTACTCTATGAGTAGCGGGTATAAAAAAAAAAACATTTTTGCACACATTTAATTTTTGATGCGGGCGGGACTCGAACCCGTAAATGCATAATAGTACTGTTCGTTTTGCAGTCCACAACTTAACCCATTTCACCACCGTACACGCACACACGATTCGGCACAATGCTGTAAGCAGCGCTGCCGGCAGCTATCGAAAACGTTAAGCTGAACAACTTCTGTGTTTATTATCCGATTGTTACCAAATTTTCAGCGATCATCTGGCTAGCTAAAGTTATCATATAAACCGAAAATGAACAATATGGCATCAAAATTGCACTTGTTATCAATGTTTCCAAAATAAACTTGATCAGCGTGCAATAATAACACATATTGTCACCAAATTTGGTTGTCCTAGATCTTATAATAGCTGAGATCTAGATTTTCACACGGACAGACAGACGGACAGACGGACATGGCTATATCGACTCGGCTGTTGATCCTGAGCCAGAATATATATACTTTATGGGGTCGGAGGTGTCTCCTTCTGCCTGTGACATACATTTTCGGTTTAAACAAAGTTATAATACCCTTCTACTCTATGAGTAGCGGGTATAAAAAAAAAACATTTTTGCACACTTTTAATTTTTGATGCGGGCGGGACTCGAACCCGTAAATGCATAATAGTACTGTTCGTTTTGCAGTCCACAACTTAACCCATTTCACCACCGTACACGCACACACGATTCGGCACAATGCTGCAAGCAGCGCTGCCGGCAGCGCTGCTTACAGCTGTGGAAAACGTTAAGCTGAATAACTTCTGTGTTTATTATCCGATTGTTACAAAATTTTCAGAGATCATCTGGCTAGCTATAGTTATCATATAAATCGAAAATGAACAATATGGCATCAAAATTGCACTTGTTATCAATGTTTTTTCGATTTGCGGGGGCGGAAGGGGGCGTGGCCAAAATCCAAAATAAACTTGATCAGCGTGCAATAATAACACATATTGTCACCAAATTTGGTTGTCCTAGCTCTTATAATAGCTGAGATCTAGATTTTCACACGGACAGACAGACGGACAGACGGACATGGCTATATCGACTCGGCTGTTGATCCTGAGCCAGAATATAAAAACTTCACGGGATCGGAGGTGTCTCCTTATGCCTGTTACATAGGTTTTCAGTTTAAACAAAAGTAATAATACCCTTCTACTCTATGAGTAGCGGGTATAAAAATATAAGAAAAAGCTGCGCTCTAACAATCGCACACAGCTGATTTAAGAGACTGTCACTTCTCCACTTTTTAACTAAGTTCATTGTGAGCAATTAAAAAAGTTTTAAGTTAAATACACGACCACCAATTAAAGCATATTCAAAATTTTAAGTAAAAGTTCTTACAAAAAAAAAAAAAGAAAAAGCTTAAGCGGCATGAACTGGGAATCGAACCACGGGCCTGTCGTTTCAGGAGTTCATTGCTTTTCCACTAAGCTACTGACGCTGTTATCCAACAACTGCAAAAATTTGCATTGGAAGACATTCTTATTATTTCCTGTACAAATAAAGAATTTGCGCGGCCGGCAGCGCTGCTTACAGCTATCGAAAACGTTAAGCTGAATAACTTCTGTGTTTATTATCCGATTGTTACCAAATTTTCAGCGATCATCTGGCTAGCTAAAGTTATCATATAAACCGAAAATGAACAATATGGCATCAAAATTGCACTTGTTATCAATGTTTCCAAAATAAACTTGATCAGCGTGCAATAATAACACATATTGTCACCAAATTTGGTTGTCCTAGCTCTTATAATAGCTGAGATCTAGATTTTCACACGGACAGACAGACGGACAGACGGACATGGCTATATCGACTCGGCTGTTGATCCTGAGCCAGAATATATATACTTTATGGGGTCGGAGGTGTCTCCTTCTGCCTGTTACATACATTTTCGGTTTGAACAAAGTTATAATACCCTTCTACTCTTTGAGTAGCGGGTATAAAAAAAAAAACATTTTTGCACACATTTAATTTTTGATGCGGGCGGGACTCGAACCCGTAAATGCATAATAGTACTGTTCGTTTTGCAGTCCACAACTTAACCCATTTCACCACCGTACACGCACACACGATTCGGCACAATGCTGTAAGCAGCGCTGCCGGCAGCTATCGAAAACGTTAAGCTGAACAACTTCTGTGTTTATTATCCGATTGTTACCAAATTTTCAGCGATCATCTGGCTAGCTAAAGTTATCATATAAACCGAAAATGAACAATATGGCATCAAAATTGCGATTGTTATCAATGTTTCCAAAATAAACTTGATCAGCGTGCAATAATAACACATATTGTCACCAAATTTGGTTGTCCTAGATCTTATAATAGCTGAGATCTAGATTTTCACACGGACAGACAGACGGACAGACGGACATGGCTATATCGACTCGGCTGTTGATCCTGAGCCAGAATATATATACTTTATGGGGTCGGAGGTGTCTCCTTCTGCCTGTTACATACATTTTCGGTTTAAACAAAGTTATAATACCCTTCTACTCTATGAGTAGCGGGTATAAAAAAAAAAACATTTTTGCACACTTTTAATTTTTGATGCGGGCGGGACTCGAACCCGTAAATGCATAATAGTACTGTTCGTTTTGCAGTCCACAACTTAACCCATTTCACCACCGTACACGCACACACGATTCGGCACAATGCTGCTTACAGCTGTGGAAAACGTTAAGCTGAATAACTTCTGTGTTTATTATCCGATTGTTACAAAATTTTCAGAGATCATCTGGCTAGCTATAGTTATCATATAAATCGAAAATGAACAATATGGCATCAAAATTGCACTTGTTATCAATGTTTTTTCGATTTGCGGGGGCGGAAGGGGGCGTGGCCAAAATCCAAAATAAACTTGATCAGCGTGCAATAATAACACATATTGTCACCAAATTTGGTTGTCCTAGCTCTTATAATAGCTGAGATCTAGATTTTCACACGGACAGACAGACGGACAGACGGACATGGCTATATCGACTCGGCTGTTGATCCTGAGCCAGAATATAAAAACTTTACGGGATCGGAGGTGTCTCCTTATGCCTGTTACATACGTTTTCGGTTTAAACAAAAGTAATAATACCCTTCTACTCTATGAGTAGCGGGTATAAAAATATAAGAAAAAGCTGCGCTCTAACAATCGCACACAGCTGATTTAAGAGACTGTCACTTCTCCACTTTTTAACTAAGTTCATTGTGAGCAATTAAAAAAGTTTTAAGTTAAATACACGACCACCAATTAAAGCATATTGAAAATTTTAAGTAAAAGTTCTTACAAAAAAAAAAAAGAAAAAGCTTAAGCGGCATGAACTGGGAATCGAACCACGGGCCTGTCGGTTCAGGAGTTCATTGCTTTTCCACTAAGCTACTGACGCTGTTATCCAACAAGTGCAAAAATTTGCATTGTAAGGCATTCTTATTGTTTCCTGTACAAATAAAGAATTTGCGCGGCCGGCAGCGCTGCTTACAGCTATCGAAAACGTTAAGCTGAATAACTTCTGTGTTTATTATCCGATTGTTACCAAATTTTCAGCAATCATCTGGCTAGCTATACTTATGATATAAACCGAAAATATGGTATCAAAATTGCGCTTGTAATCAATGTTTTTTCGATTTACTGGGGCGTAAGGAGGCGTGGCCAAAATCCAAAATAAACTTGATCAGCGTGCAATAATAACACATATTGTCACCAAATTTGGTTGTCCTAGCTCTTATAATAGCTGAGATCTAGATTTTCACACGGACAGACAGACGGACAGACGGACATGGCTATATCGACTCGGCTGTTGATCCTGAGCCAGAATATAAAAACTTTACGGGATCGGAGGTGTCTCCTTATGCCTGTTACATACGTTTTCGGTTTAAACAAAAGTAATAATACCCTTCTACTCTATGAGTAGCGGGTATAAAAATATAAGAAAAAGCTGCGCTCTAACAATCGCACACAGCTGATTTAAGAGACTGTCACTTCTCCACTTTTTAACTAAGTTCATTGTGAGCAATAAAAAAAGTTTTAAGTTAAATACACGACCACCAATTAAAGCATATTCAAAATTTTAAGTAAAAGTTCTTACAAAAAAAAAAGAAAAAGCTTAAGCGGCATGAACTGGGAATCGAACCACGGGCCTGTCGGTTCAGGAGTTCATTGCTTTTCCACTAAGCTACTGACGCTGTTATCCAACAAGTGCAAAAATTTGCATTGTAAGGCATTCTTATTGTTTCCTGTACAAATAAAGAATTTGCGCGGCCGGCAGCGCTGCTTACAGCTATCGAAAACGTTAAGCTGAATAACTTCTGTGTTTATTATCCGATTGTTACCAAATTTTCAGCGATCATCTGACTAGCTATAGTTATCATATAAACCGAAAATAAACAATATGGCATCAAAATTGCACTTGTTATCAATGTTTTTTCGATTTGCGGGGGCGGAGGGGGCGTGGCCAAAATCCAAAATAAACTTGATCAGCGTGCAATAATAACACATATTGCCACCAAATTTGGTTGTCCTAGCTCTTATAATAGCTGAGATCTAGATTTTCACACGGACAGACAGACGGACAGACGGACATGGCTATATCGACTCGGCTGTTGATCCTGAGCCAGAATATATATACTTTATGGGGTCGGAGGTGTCTCCTTCTGCCTGTTACATACACATTCGGTTTGAACAAAGTTATAATACCCTTCTACTCTATGAGTAGCGGGTATAAAAAAAAAACATTTTTGCACACATTTAATTTTTGATGCGGGCAGGACTCGAACCCGTAAATGCATAATAGTACTGTTCGTTTTGCAGTCCACAACTTAACCCATTTCACCACCGTACACGCACACACGATTCGGCACAATGCTGCAAGCAGCGCTGCCGGCAGCTATATCGACTCGGCTGTTGATCCTGAGCCAGAATATATATACTTTATGGGGTCGGAGGTGTCTCCTTCTGCCTGTTACATACATTTTTGGTTTGAACAAAGTTATAATACCCTTCTACTCTATGAGTAGCGGGTATAAACATTTTTGCACACATTTAATTATTGATGCGGGCGGGACTCGAACCCGTAAATGCATAATAGTACTGTTCGTTTTGCAGTCAACAACTTAACCCACTTTATGTCACCTCTGGTGTTCCTCAAGGAGGCCATCTGGGTCCCATTCTTTTCGCTCTTTATATTAATGATCTACCTTTGGTCATACGTAACTCGCGTACTCTTTATGTATGCAGACGATGTTAAGCTATGCTATCAATTTAAAGATGTATCTTATCACTCTTCTCTTCAAGACGACCTTGACCGTTTTCATAGTTGGTGCAGTGCAAACCAATTAAACTTGAACATGGGTAAATGCAAACTAATGACTTTCTCTCGGGCCAGTCCCAAGTACGCCTCATACACTCTTTGTGGTTGCCCCCTGGATAGAATTACCTTGGCTGATGATCTGGGCGTCCGTTTGTATCGCAAACTTGAATTTACTGAACACATTATTTCTATGGTCAATAAGCCCATGGGTGTTCTGGGCTTTATAAAGCGTTGGTCTAAGGATTTAATTCAACGACCCTTATGTCACAAAAACGCTTTATATCTCTCTTGTGCGTCCTATTCTTGAGTATGGTTCATGTGTTTGGTGTCCTCAGTATTCATTTTACAAGGACCGCATTGAATCTGTGCAAAAGAATTTTTTAATTTTTGCCCTACGAGGCCTTTATTGGGATGCAAACTTTAGATTACCTTCTTACTCTAGTAGACTTCTCTTATTAAATCTTCCGTCTTTAGCAAGTTGTAGAACCATGCTTGGTGTACTGTTTATAAATAACCTTATTCAAGGTGATATTGATAGTGAAGACTTGGTTAGCCAGTTATACTTGTCTGTCCCCTTTAGAATCTCTCGTAACTTCCTACCACTAACACTTTCTCACTGTAGGTCGAACTATGCCTTGCATGAACCCTTTAGGGCATTATGTGCGAACTATAACAACTTATATTTTATCATAGCTAATTCAAATTCTGTAGACTTAAAATCTTTAATTCTTTCTCATCTGTGTAGAATTTAGTCCTCACTAGTGTATTTTTCTTTTTTTCCTCGTTTATCTTTTTTCTATCCATGAACTATATACTTTTACGCTTCCTCCGGTCGATGTAGCGTACTAACAACTAACACCTAACACTAACAACTAACACCTAACAATCTTCTCTGATCTGATTGGGTTTTTCTGGGTTTTCCCCAATCCTTTTGCAACAAATGTTGGATCATATTAAATAAATAAAATTTTGAATTATTCTTTTGTTCACCCAGACTAGTCGTTAAATTTTTGTTTTAAATTGTAATTATTTACTTCATTTTTAATTTTAATTATACCCGCTACTCATAGAGTAGAAGGGTATTATAACTTTGTTCAAACCGAAAATGTATGTAACAGGTAGAAGAAGACACCTCCGACTCCATAAAGTATATATATTCTGGCTCAGGATCAACAGCCGAGTCGATATAGCCATATCCGTCTGTCCGTCTGTCTGTCTGTCCGTTTGTCCGTCTGTCTGTCCGTGTGAAAATCTAGATCTCAGCTATTATAAGAGCTAGAACTACCAAATTTGGTGACAGTCTGTGTTATTATTGCACGTTGGTCAAATTTATTTTGGATTTTGGCCACGGCCCCTTCCGCCCCTGTAAATCGAAAAAAATTGATTACAAGTGCAATTTTGATGCCATTTTATTCATTTTCGGTTTACATGATAACTATAGCTAGCCAGATGATTTCTGAAAATTTGGTAACAATCGGATAATAAACACAGAAGTTATTCAGCTTAACGTTTTCCAGAGCTGTAAGCAGCGCTGCCGGCAGCGCAAGTTCTATATTTGTACAGGAAATAATAAATAATAACTGCCTTACAATGCAAATTTTTGCAGTTGTTGGATAACAGCGTCAGTAGCTTAGTGGAAAAGCGATGAACTCCTGAACCGACAGCCCCGTGGTTCGATTCCCAGTTCATGCAGCTTAAGCCTTTTCTTTTTTTTTTAAGAACTAATACTTCAATTTTTGAACATGCATTAATTGGTGGTCGTGCATTTTATTTAAAATTTTTTTAATGGCTCACAATGAACTTTGTTAACAAGTGGAGAAGTGACAGTCTCTTAAATCAGCTGTGTGCGATTGTTAGAGCGCAGCTTTTTCTTATATTTTTTATTTTTTATTTAATTGTATGTTTAAGTTATGAGAATAAATATCAACAAAAACACGCATCATGCATTCAGACTTTGTTTTTGTCGTGCAAGAATTTCCGAATGGTCTCATAATGTAACTTTGTCAAAATTCTCCGAATGGAGAAGTGGTGGACCTCTTAGGTAATGAGTCCAAGGTTCGATTCCGCATGCATGCGTGTCATGGTGAGGGAGATCGAACTTTTCTTATTTTTTGGAAAGAAAAGTTTTTGCCTCCCTTTTTGAGCTACCTTCATGAAACTTTGTATACATGTTTCTTATTGCTGCCTGCTTTAAATAAGTCGGAACGAGCCGGTACGGACCGATATATCGTATAGATGTCATAGAACCTATCGGTCGTTTTTTTTAACAAAATTTATTAAAAGTTAGAGTGCTCTAGAACACTTTCCATTCAAGTATATAAAGATAGCACATATTGTTTTATACAAGCACGTATTCGATTTATAGTCTTCAACAGGTAGAATTATTATTTTTACTGTTTAAGTGATAAATCTTGGATTTTTTTTTTGTACCTGAATAAAAGTTATACGTTTCCAACACTTTTTACTCCTTTTGCCGGCAGCGCTGCTTGCAGCATTGTGCCGAATAGTGTGTGCGTGTACGGTGGTGAAATGGGTTAAGTTGTGGACTGCATAACGAAGAGAACTATTATGCATTTATGGGTTCGAGTCCTACCCGCATCAAAAATTAAATGTGTGCAAAAAATTTTATTTTTTATTTTAGACTTTGACTTTGGATAAATATTGTAAGTCCATGGCCTTTTACGGTCAAAATATGATTGTAGCCGTTCTTTATTGTTCCGCAAATAATTTTGATGTACGAGCAGCTGGGTAGCGGGTATATAACAGTCCAGCACACTCGAATGTAGCTTTCTTACTTGTTTTTTAAGAACTTATACATTAATTTTTGAATATGCACTAATTGGTGGTCGTGCATTTTATTTAAAAATTTTTTAATGGCTCACAATGAACTTAGTTAACAAGTGGAGAAGTGACAGTCTCTTAAATCAGCTGTGTGCGATTGTTAGAGCGCAGCTTTTTCTAATATCTTTTTATTTTTTATTTAATTGTATGTTTAACTTATGAGAATAAATAGCAACAACAACACCCATCATGCATTCAGACTTTGTTTTTGTCGTGCAAAAATTTCCGAATGGTCTCATAATGAAACTTTGGCAAAATTTGCGTAATGGCTTAATGACCGAATGGAGAAGTGGTGGACTTCTTAGGTAATGGGTCCAAGGTTCGATTCCGCATGCATTCGTGTCATGGTGGGGGAGATCGAACTTTTCTTATTTTTGCAAAGAAAAGTTTTTGCCTCCCTTTTTGAGCTACCTTCATGAAACTTTGTATACATGTTTTTTTTTGCTGCCCGCTGAAAATTAGTCGGATACATCGTATAGATGCCATAGAACATATCGGTCGTTTTTATACCATTCGACTTTAAAAATGGTCAAAAATGGTATACTAAGTTTGTGCAAAAGTAAGTAACTGGCAGAAGGAGACATGGCAGACCCCATAAAGTATATATATTCTGGCTCAGGATCAACAGCCGAGTCGATTGAGCCATGCCCGTCTGTCCGTCTGTCTGTATGAACGTCGAGATCTCAGCTATTACAAAAGCTAGAGACACTAAATTTGACATGATGGTTTTTGTATACCATACGCAGATCAAGTTTATTTCAAATTTGAAGTGCCACGCCCACCGCCCACGCAAATCGGTAATTTACAAAAATTAAAGGAAAGTATTACAGTTACAGACACCATATTTGGCATGATGATTCCTGTAAACTATGCGCAGAATGAATTTTTTCAAATTTGGGGTGCCACGCCCACCGCCCCCGAAATCGATAATTTTCGAATATTAAGGAAAGTATTACAGTTACAGACACCAAATTTGTCATATCAATCCTGCGCAGATGAAATTTATTTAAAATTTGAGGTGCCACGCCCACCGCCCACGCAAATCGATAATTTACGAATATTAATGAAAGTATTACAGTTACAGACACCAAATATGGCATGATGGTTCCTATAAATCATGCGCTGATTTAAGAGACTGTCACTTCTCCACTTTTTAACTAAGTTCATTGTGAGCAATTAAAAAAATTTTAAGTTAAATACACGACCACCAATTAATGCATATTCAAAATTTTAAGTAAAAGTTCTTACAAAAAAAAAAAGAAAAAGCTTAAGCGGCATGGAACTGGGAATCGAACCACGGGCCTGTCGGTTCAGGAGTTCATTGCTTTTCCACTAAGCTACTGACGCTGTTATCCAACAACTGCAAAAATTTGTATTGTAAGGCATTCTTATTATTTCCTGTACAAATAAAGAATTTGCGCGGCCGGCAGCGCTGCTTACAGCTATCGAAAACGTTAAGCTGAATAACTTCTGTGTTTATTATCCGATTGTTACCAAATTTTCAGCGATCATCTGGCTAGCTATAGTTATCATATAAACCGAAAATATGGCATCAAAATTGCGCTTGTAATCAATGTTTTTTCGATTTACTGGGGCGTAAGGGGGCGTGGCCAAAATCCAAAATAAACTTGATCAGCGTGCAATAATAACACATTTTGTCACCAAATTTGGTAGTCCTAGCTCTTATAATAGCTGAGATCTAGATTTTCACACGGACAGACAGACGGACAGACGGACATGGCTGTATCGACTCGGCTGATGATCCTGAGCCAGAATATATAAACTTTACGGGATCGGAGGTGTCTCCCTATGCCTGTTACATACGTTTTCGGTTTAAACAAATGTAATAATACCCTTCTACTCTATGAGTAGCAGGTATAAAAATATAAGAAAAAGCTGCGCTCTAACAATCGCACACAGCTGATTTAAGAGACTGTCACTTCTCCACTTTTTAACTAAGTTCATTGTGAGCAATTAAAAAAATTTTAAGTTAAATACACGACCACCAATTAATGCATATTCAAAATTTTAAGTAAAAGTTCTTACAAAAAAAAAAAGAAAAAGCTTAAGCGGCATGGAACTGGGAATCGAACCACGGGCCTGTCGGTTCAGGAGTTCATTGCTTTTCCACTAAGCTACTGACGCTGTTATCCAACAACTGCAAAAATTTGTATTGTAAGGCATTCTTATTATTTCCTGTACAAATAAAGAATTTGCGCGGCCGGCAGCGCTGCTTACAGCTATCGAAAACGTTAAGCTGAATAACTTCTGTGTTTATTATCCGATTGTTACCAAATTTTCAGCGATCATCTGGCTAGCTATAGTTATCATATAAACCGAAAATATGGCATCAAAATTGCGCTTGTAATCAATGTTTTTTCGATTTACTGGGGCGTAAGGGGGCGTGGCCAAAATCCAAAATAAACTTGATCAGCGTGCAATAATAACACATTTTGTCACCAAATTTGGTAGTCCTAGCTCTTATAATAGCTGAGATCTAGATTTTCACACGGACAGACAGACGGACAGACGGACATGGCTGTATCGACTCGGCTGATGATCCTGAGCCAGAATATATAAACTTTACGGGATCGGAGGTGTCTCCCTATGCCTGTTACATACGTTTTCGGTTTAAACAAATGTAATAATACCCTTCTACTCTATGAGTAGCAGGTATAAAAATATAAGAAAAAGCTGCGCTCTAACAATCGCACACAGCTGATTTAAGAGACTGTCACTTCTCCACTTTTTAACTAAGTTCATTGTGAGCAATTAAAAAAATTTTAAGTTAAATACACGACCACCAATTAATGCATATTCAAAATTTTAAGTAAAAGTTCTTACAAAAAAAAAGAAAAAGCTTAAGCGGCATGGAACTGGGAATCGAACCACGGGCCTGTCGGTTCAGGAGTTCATTGCTTTTCCACTAAGCTACTGACGCTGTTATCCAACAACTGCAAAAATTTGTATTGTAAGGCATTCTTATTATTTCCTGTACAAATAAAGAATTTGCGCGGCCGGCAGCGCTGCTTACAGCTATCGAAAACGTTAAGCTGAATAACTTCTGTGTTTATTATCCGATTGTTACCAAATTTTCAGCGATCATCTGGCTAGCTATAGTTATCATATAAACCGAAAATATGGCATCAAAATTGCACTTGTTATCAATGTTTTTTCGATTTGCGGGGGCGGAAGGTGGCGTGGCCAAAATCCAAAATAAACTTGATCAGCGTGCAATAATAACACATATTGTCACCAAATTTGGTTGTCCTAGCTCTTATAATAGCTGAGATCTAGAATTTCACACGGACAGACAGACGGACAGACGGACATGGCTATATCGACTCGGCTGTTGATCCTGAGCCAGAATATGGGGTCGGAGGTGTCTCCTTTTGCCTGTTACATACATTTTCGATTTGAACAAAGTTATAATACCCTTCTACTCTATGAGTAGCGGGTATAAAAACGATGATATGAAACATTTTTGTGTACTTATCCAAAAATGAAGAGAATTGCTCTACTTGTTAAAAAAAGGCATACTTTAATGCAAATGCACTACGAAAAAAGAAGAAGAGTTAAAAAAAAAAGAGATTCCAGTCCCACCCTGGGGAAAAAAAAAGAGATTCCAGTCTCACCCAGAGAAAAAAAACCCAGTCCAGTCTCAATTGAGAGCTGAGAGCGGACTGAAAATCCGAACACATTGAGAGCTTACGTAGTCAGAAATTAAGACAGAAGCAACTCAGCCTACTTGAATCGTTTTAATAGAATTGTATCGCTTGGTACCTCCTTGCTACAAATTCTACATGTAAAGCCAGCAAGTCTTAAGAGAGAATACCTCTCTGTCTATATTATTTTCCATGGGATTAGCCGCAAATCGCAAGGGGAAATTTCTACAGCATTTTGCCTTGCTTCAGTCACTCAAATGTCTGCAACTTTCGTTAGCAGACATCGTGGCTGCCCAAGCCAAACAGATTGAGAATAAGTATGGTTTGTGCCGGTGGCAAATGTGGCAAGAGAGCAGAATGTGACCGGCCCATGACTATTATTAGTCATGCAGCGGGCTCGGACTGAGACGTCTAAGCTAATGAAGCTTTTTCACACCTGCCTGCTAAATTATGCGCCATGACCAGGAGTGCCATGGAGTGAGAGCACCATGCAAGCCATTTACTTGTTACAGATTGCTTATAATTAAATTATAATCAACGCAGATGCAGACGAAAATGGAGACGTAGAGACCAAGACCAACACATGCAGCCAGGGAGACCGGTCTGAGGCCGCTGCTGCTGCTGACATGCATCTAACAAGCCTTCAACTATCTAATCAACGTACAAGTCAAAATATCAATACCTCAAGTAATCAAAATCACTTTAGAATTTCAAATCAGTTGGGCTGATGCTGCCTGCCTGCCTGCAGCGTCTCACACAAGCACCGTGTCCAGCTGCTATATGCGACAGTTGCAACTCGAGTCCAGAGTGGGGAGATTGATGAAAAAAAAGCAACAACAACTAAGATTATTTGAATTTAATGGGCGCAACGCGCGTGGAGACTTCACAAGTGAGGCAACGCCAACTACAACAAAAAAAAACAACTGAGACGTTTCACAGACATGTTAGGAAAAGCTAAAACTGGACCTGCTGCTTGTTGCCTGGTACTGCCTGTGTCTGGTCTGGCCTGGTCTTTTCCAGTTATACTGTGCTCGCACTGTGACCTGTCATCATGATTGATACGTTTGATGGATTCATTCGAGCTGACTGCTGTGTGGCGTTCAGTTTTAAAGTTTGCTGATTGATCCCAGCGTGTTGATTACAATCGACGCCGACGTACACGCAGATGCAGGTACAGGTAGTTGGCGCAGGCAGTTGGCGCTGTATGGGGAGTCTTGCAACGCATGCTGCTGGGAATTCAATCAAAAGTGTCAGCGCTGGCACAACATCTCTTACTGCTAAAGGTGCCGAAACCACTAACTAAATACAGTGGTAACTGAATATTAGAATAGAATAATAGAATATTAGAAATGATAAGAAAGGCAAAAAAATCAAAAGGGAAACAAAGAGTTAGTCCCTTTTACATTGATAAGCAATTTTAAAAATTATGAAACTTTGGAAAAGTGGGAAGTATAAAAAAAAAATTTTAATAAATTATAGAAATTTTTAAATATTTTGAAATTAAGAAAATTGACAGTTAATATTTTTAAAACATTTTTAAAAGCTTTAAATATTCTTAATGAATTTTAAATAATCCGCAAAGGCAAAGGCGCAAAGAGTGTAACTATGGAAAACGTTTAGATGAATATCTTCTGTGTTTATTGTTCGATCGGATTGTAATTTTGAAAATAGATTTATATTGTAATTATCTATGTTTATACCAAAGCAGAAAGCCATAACTTCAATACTTTTCCTAATAATCGTAATTATCGTTTTGCGTGGGCGGTGGGCGCGACATCGAAAATTGAAAATAAACTCGATCTACCTATGGTATACAGGAAATTAGGTGTCTCTTTGTAATAGCTGAGATCTAGACGTACAGACGGACAGACGGACATGGCTATATCGACTCGGCTGTTGATCCTGAGCCAGAATATATATACTTTATGGGGTCGGAGGTGTCTCCTTCTGCCTGTTACATACATTTTCGGTTTGAACAAAGTTACAATACCCTTCTACTCTATGAGTAGCGGGTATAAAAAAAAACAAGTAAGAAAGCTACAGTCGAGTGTGCTCGACTGTAATATACCCGCTACCCAGCTGCTTGTACATAATTTATTTGCGGAACAAAAAAACGGCTACAATCATATTTTGACCGTAAAAGGCTATGGACTTATAATATTTATGCAAAGTCAAAATATAAAATAAAAAAAAAAACATTTTTGCACACATTTAATTTTTCATGCGGGCGGGACTCGAACCCGTAAATGCATAATAGTACTGTTCGTTTTGCAGTCCACAACTTAACCCATTTTACCACCGTACACGAACACACGATTCGGCACAATGCTGCAAGCAGCGCTGCCGGCAGCACTGCTTACAGCTCTGGAAATCGTTAAGCTGAATAACTTCTGTGTTTATTATCCGATTGTTACCAAATTTTCAGCGATCATCTGGCTAGCTATAGTTATCATATAAACCGAAAATATGGCATCAAAATTGCGCTTGTAATCAATGTTTTTTCGATTTACTGGGGCGTAAGGGGGCGTGGCCAAAATCCAAAATAAACTTGATCAGCGTGCAATAATAACACATTTTGTCACCAAATTTGGTAGTCCTAGCTCTTATAATAGCTGAGATCTAGATTTTCACACGGACAGACAGACGGACAGACGGACATGGCTGTATCGACTCGGCTGATGATCCTGAGCCAGAATATATAAACTTTACGGGATCGGAGGTGTCTCCCTATGCCTGTTACATACGTTTTCGGTTTAAACAAATGTAATAATACCCTTCTACTCTATGAGTAGCAGGTATAAAAATATAAGAAAAAGCTGCGCTCTAACAATCGCACACAGCTGATTTAAGAGACTGTCACTTCTCCACTTTTTAACTAAGTTCATTGTGAGCAATTAAAAAAATTTTAAGTTAAATACACGACCACCAATTAATGCATATTCAAAATTTTAAGTAAAAGTTCTTACAAAAAAAAAAAAGAAAAAGCTTAAGCGGCATGGAACTGGGAATCGAACCACGGGCCTGTCGGTTCAGGAGTTCATTGCTTTTCCACTAAGCTACTGACGCTGTTATCCAACAACTGCAAAAATTTGTATTGTAAGGCATTCTTATTATTTCCTGTACAAATAAAGAATTTGCGCGGCCGGCAGCGCTGCTTACAGCTATCGAAAACGTTAAGCTGAATAACTTCTGTGTTTATTATCCGATTGTTACCAAATTTTCAGCGATCATCTGGCTAGCTATAGTTATCATATAAACCGAAAATAAACAATATGGCATCGAAATTGCACTTGTTATCAATGTTTTTTCGATTTGCGGGGGCGGAAGGTGGCGTGGCCAAAATCCAAAATAAACTTGATCAGCGTGCAATAATAACACATATTGTCACCAAATTTGGTTGTCCTAGCTCTTATAATAGCTGAGATCTAGAATTTCACACGGACAGACAGACGGACAGACGGACATGGCTATATCGACTCGGCTGTTGATCCTGAGCCAGAATATGGGGTCGGAGGTGTCTCCTTCTGCCTGTTACATACATTTTCGATTTGAACAAAGTTATAATACCCTTCTACTCTATGAGTAGCGGGTATAAAAACGATGATATGAAACATTTTTGTGTACTTATCCAAAAATGAAGAGAATTGCTCTACTTGTTAAAAAAAGGCATACTTTAATGCAAATGCACTACGAAAAAAAAGAAGAGTGATAAAAAAAAAGAGATTCCAGTCCCACCCTGGGAAAAAAAAAGAGATTCCAGTCTCACCCAGAGAAAAAAAAACCCAGTCCAGTCTCAATTGAGAGCTGAGAGCGGACTGAAAATCCGAACACATTGAGAGCTTACGTAGTCAGAAATTAAGACAGAAGCAACTCAGCCTACTTGAATCGTTTTAATAGAATTGTATCGCTTGGTACCTCCTTGCTACAAATTCTACATGTAAAGCCAGCAAGTCTTAAGAGAGAATACCTCTCTGTCTATATTATTTTCCATGGGATTAGCCGCAAATCGCAAGGGGAAATTTCTACAGCATTTTGCCTTGCTTCAGTCACTCAAATGTCTGCAACTTTCGTTAGCAGACATCGTGGCTGCCCAAGCCAAACAGATTGAGAATAAGTATGGTTTGTGCCGGTGGCAAATGTGGCAAGAGAGCAGAATGTGACCGGCCCATGACTATTATTAGTCATGCAGCGGGCTCGGACTGAGACGTCTAAGCTAATGAAGCTTTTTCACACCTGCCTGCTAAATTATGCGCCATGACCAGGAGTGCCATGGAGTGAGAGCACCATGCAAGCCATTTACTTGTTACAGATTGCTTATAATTAAATTATAATCAACGCAGATGCAGACGAAAATGGAGACGTAGAGACCAAGACCAACACATGCAGCCAGTGAGACCGGTCTGAGGCCGCTGCTGCTGCTGACATGCATCTAACAAGCCTTCAACTATCTAATCAACGTACAAGTCAAAATATCAATACCTCAAGTAATCAAAATCACTTTAGAATTTCAAATCAGTTGGGCTGATGCTGCCTGCCTGCCTGCAGCGTCTCACACAAGCACCGTGTCCAGCTGCTATATGCGACAGTTGCAACTCGAGTCCAGAGCGGGGAGATTGATGAAAAAAAAGCAACAACAACTAAGATTATTCGAATTTAATGGGCGCAACGCGCGTGGAGACTTCACAAGTGAGGCAACGCCAACTACAACAAAAAAAAACAACTGAGACGTTTCACAGACATGTTAGGAAAAGCTAAAACTGGACCTGCTGCTTGTTGCCTGGTACTGCCTGTGTCTGGTCTGGCCTGGTCTTTTCCAGTTATACTGTGCTCGCACTGTGACCTGTCATCATGATTGATACGTTTGATGGATTCATTCGAGCTGACTGCTGTGTGGCGTTCAGTTTTAAAGTTTGCTGATTGATCCCAGCGTGTTGATTACAATCGACGCCGACGTACACGCAGATGCAGGTACAGGTAGTTGGCGCAGGCAGTTGGCGCTGTATGGGGAGTCTTGCAACGCATGCTGCTGGGAATTCAATCAAAAGTGTCAGCGCTGGCACAACATCTCTTACTGCTAAAGGTGCCGAAACCACTAACTAAATACAGTGGTAACTGAATATTAGAATAGAATAATAGAATATTAGAAATGATAAGAAAGGCAAAAAAATCAAAAGGGAAACAAAGAGTTAGTCCCTTTTACATTGATAAGCAATTTTAAAAATTATGGAACTTTGGAAAAGTGGGAAGTATAAAAAAAAAATTTTAATAAATTATAGAAATTTTTAAATATTTTGAAATTAAGAAAATTGACAGTTAATATTTTTAAAACATTTTTAAAAGCTTTAAATATTCTTAATGAATTTTAAATAATCCGCAAATTTAGGAAAAATGTGGAAATTTGACGATGACGTCACGGCAAAGGCGCAAAGAGTGTAACTATGGAAAACGTTTAGATGAATATCTTCTGTGTTTATTGTTCGATCGGATTGTAATTTTGAAAATAGATTTATATTGTAATTATCTATGTTTATACCAAAGCAGAAAGCCATAACTTCAATACTTTTCCTAATAATCGTAATTATCGTTTTGCGTGGGCGGTGGGCGCGACATCGAAAATTGAAAATAAACTCGATCTACCTATGGTATACAGGAAATTAGGTGTCTCTTTGTAATAGCTGAGATCTAGACGTACAGACGGACAGACGGACATGGCTATATCGACTCGGCTGTTGATCCTGAGCCAGAATATATATACTTTATGGGGTCGGAGGTGTCTCCTTCTGCCTGTTACATACATTTTCGGTTTGAACAAAGTTACAATACCCTTCTACTCTATGAGTAGCGGGTATAAAAAAAAACAAGTAAGAAAGCTACAGTCGATTGTGCTCGACTGTAATATACCCGCTACCCAGCTGCTTGTACATAATTTATTTGCGGAACAAAAAAACGGCTACAATTATATTTAGACCGTAAAAGGCTATGGACTTATAATATTTATGCAAAGTCAAAATATAAAATAAAAAAAATAAAAACATTTTTGCACACATTTAATTTTTGATGCGGGCGGGACTCGAACCCGTAAATGCATAATAGTACTGTTCGTTTTGCAGTCCACACCTTAACCCATTTCACCACCGCATACGCACACACGATTCGGCACCATGCTGCAAGCAGCGCTGCCGGCAGCGCTGCTTACAGCTGTGGAAAACGTTAAGCTGAATAACTTCTGTGTTTATTATCCGATTGTTACCAAATTTTCAGAGATCATCTGGCTAGCTATAGTTATCATGTAAACCGAAAATGAACAATATGGCATCAAAATTGCACTTGTTATCAATGTTTTTTCGATTTGCGGGGGCGGAAGGGGGCGTGGCCAAAATCCAAAATAAACTTGATCAGCGTGCAATAATAACACATATTGTCACCAAATTTGGTTGTCCTAGCTCTTATAATAGCTGAGATCTAGATTTTCACACGGACAGACAGACATGGCTATATCGACTCGGCTGTTGATCCTGAGCCAGAATATATATACTTTATGGGGTCGGAGGTGTCTCCTTCTGCCTGTTACATACATTTTCGGTTTGAACAAAGTTATAATACCCTTCTACTCTATGAGTAGCGGGTATAAAAAGTGTTGTTAGGAAATGGAAACTGACTGGAAAGACTTAAAATATCTGCACTATATTCATTTCTGTTCTCAATAAAAGACCTAGTCATTTTGGTAATCTGAAAGGGGAACCAAAGGCCTTTACAACATAAAACAAATACCAATTTGAGTCTCTAATGTTATTAAGCTGGGGGAAAAATCTTCAAAGTTATTTGAACGCTTCTCTCTCATACGTCATGCTTGACGCTGTAACAGTCTTGCACTTCGACGACGTGCAGTGTCAAGAGCCTGATCGACAATCCTCCGTGGAAGATTGTCCCTAGCTTGAGACCTTTGTATCGTGTCTCTCTCCCTTTTTAATATACGACGCTCAACATCAGTGTGTATTACAGATCTAAGATGACTATTCCTTCTCCGCTCATTAGTCCTATACACAAAATTTCGTCGTCGTGCTGACCTACGTAATCTATCGACTGCTCTCTCCCCTTGCCGATAACCTGCATCAGTGAGTCGCTGGCTTCTATTTAAAGTGTTAGCCTGCTGCTCAATTGTCCGTATGTCAGAATTTTGTCTTCGGGTGAATCTACGCAATCTATCGGACCTTCGCTCTGCCTGCCGATAGTCCTGTTCCGTCCCTCTCTGCCTTCTATTTTGTGTGTTAACGTGCTGCTCAGTTGTCCGTATTTCCGTGATCTGTCTTCGGGTAGATCTACGCACTCTATCGGCCCCTCTCTCCCCCTGCCGATATTCCCCTTGCATCCGCCTCTGCCTTCTAATTTGTGTTTTAGCCTTCCGCTCAGTTGGCACTACGTTAGCATTTTGTCTACGAATAGATCTACGCAATCTATTGGCTTCTCTCTCCCTCTTCCTATATTCCGCTCCTGTCTGGCTTTGTCCTACATTTTGAATACCCTCATGCTGTTCCGTTGTCGGTTGGTCAACATTCTGTCTTCGAGTAGATCTACGTAGATTCCTGACACCCCTTTCCCCTTCTACTTCATCACTACATGTAAGTCTTCTATTTTCTGGGTACTCTATACTTTCATAATTCCTATTGTCTAAATTTGGTCCTGTAGCTTCGACTAATATTCCCAATCTGCTGAGATTCCCTATTCTCTTCATTTCCTCTGCGATCTCTCTGGGCTCTAGCATTTCTATCGTTTTCTGCCTGCGAATAATCCATTTGGTCCCTATGCGATCTATTTCTTCGCCTCTGATTTGCGGCTCGTTGAGCAGCAGATTTTCTTTTGCGAGGCATAGCCAACAAACTTTCGCAAAAAGGGTCAATAAAAAATACTATCTAAATTCCAATTGGAAACAAGTAAAGAAAGCTACAGTCGAGCGCGCCCGACAGTAAGATACCATTCGCCCTGTTTTGAAACAAAAAACGCTGCACAAGTTTATCCGCCACCTATTGTTTTAATTAGATCTATTTTTGAATAGCGCCATCTACATGTGAAAACTGCATAGCTTTGCACATGCTACGGCTGAAACGAAGCATCGTGACGATGACGTCACGACGCGCGGCAGCGCCTGTGCTGTGCAGTGGAAGTACGGAAAACGGAAACATGGATAACTTCTGTGGTTATCGTCCGATTGGATTGTAATTTGGGAAATAGATTTATATTGCAATTATTTATTTTCATACCAAAGCAGAATGCTGTAACTTCAATACTTCTCCTGATAATCGAAAATTATCGATTTGCGTGGGCGGTGGGCATGGCATCAAAAATTGAAAATAAACTCGATCTACCTATGGTATACAGGAACCTTTATGTGAAATATGGTGTCTCTAGCTTTTGTAATAGTTGAGATCTAGACGTTCAAACGGACAGACGGACGGACAGACGGATATGGCTCAGTCGACTCAGCTAGTGATCCTGAGTCAAAATATATATGTATACTTTGTGGGGTCTGCCACGCCTCCTTCTGCCCGTTACATACATTTGCACAAACTTAGTATACCATTTTTGACCATTTTCAATGGTCAAATGGTATAAAAATATAAGAATATATAAAACGAAGAATATCACATAATATAATACTATAAAGAAAATAATAAATATAAATTATTCGATAAACACAGAAAAAATATTTAGTTTAGTAATTAAAGTGTTAAGGAATTATAAATAAGTAATAAATATATTCTTTATTATTAGAATTTAAATATAATTGACTGAATTAATAATTATAAATGAAAAATTTTGCTTATCTGCTTATTACTCCCACTGTGCGCAGAGCATAAAACACGCTTTACGCATCACGAACCGAACACGAGCCGAACGCAGGTCTAACGCTTTTAACAACAACGTAAGCAACAAGCGTAAGAAAGCGCCAAAGTTTAATGTTATTGTTTATAGGAAACACAGCACTATTTTGAATAATAATTATTATAATAATAATAATTATAATAAATATTATATTTGTACACGTGTATATTTAGTCACACGAAAGTTCAATTTAGTCACATTAATCAACTTTAGAAATGCGCTAGTGCAGTGCACGAATTCAGCAAGCACTATAAACACAAAACAAAATGCACTTAGGCGGGAACACAAACACACGCTGCGATTATATATATTACTTAATACTAAAATTATTATTAAAATGGCAAAACTAAACAGATTACATTGTAAATTAAATTGTAGCTGATCGAACGTCAATAAGCAATAAGCATTGGACAGAAAGAGAAGACGATAAATGTATGTTTTGAAGCGCGTGGCAAAATAGACACACACACATATACACAGCTTTCAATGCCTCTTCCTAAATTATGGCACGCGTTAAAAATGCATATCACGTCTGCTTCTTTTGTCTATTCCCTTACACCAACATGTGAACATGCGTATGTCATATATGCATACATATGTATGTGTATATCATTAGTACATGCATTATCATTATGCATATTATTATGTACATGCATATCATTATGTACATGCATATCATTATGTACATGCGTGCACCATGAAATTGAATAGGGAACATTTTGCACTCTTCAGTAAACTAATTTATTAAATATTAAAATAAAAAATAAACATTAAAATAAAAATAAAAAATAAAACAAGTAAGAAAGCTACATTCGAGTGTGATATACCCCCTACCCAGCTGCTCGTACATCAAAATTATTTGCGGAACAATAAAGAACGGCTACAATCATTTTGACCGTAAAAGGCCATGGACTTACAATATTTATCCAAAGTCAAAGTCTAAAATAAAAAATAAAGTTTTTTGCATACATTTAATTTTTGATGCGGATGGGACTCGAACCCATAAATGCATAATAGTTCTCTTCGTTATGCAGTCCACAACTTAACCCATTTCACCACCGTACACGCACACACTATTCGGCACAATGCTGCAAGCAGCGCTGCCGGCAAAAGGAGTAAAAAGTATTGAAAACGTATAACTTTTATTCAGGTACCAAAAAAATTCAAGATTTATCACTTAAACAGTAAAAATAATAATTCTACCTGTTTAAGACTAAAAATCGAATACGTGCTTGTAAAAAACAATATGTGCTCTTTTAATAATTCTTTATATACTTGAATGGAAAGTGTTCTAGAGCACTCTAACTTTTAATAAATTTTGTTAAAAAAAAAGACCGATAGGTTCTATGGCATCTATACGATGTATCGGTCCGTACCGGCTCGTTCCGACTTATTTACAGCGGGCAGCAATAAGAAACACGTATTCAAAGTTTCATGAAGGTAGCTCAAAAAGGGAGGCAAAAACTTTTCTTTACAAAAAATAAGAAAAGGTCAATCCCCCCACCATGCCACGCATGCATGCGGAATCGAACTTTGGACCCATTACCTAAGAGGTCCACCACTTCTCCATTCGGTCATTAAGCCATTACGCAAATTTTGACAAAGTTACAATATGAGACCATTCGGAAATTCTTGCACGACAAAAACAAAGTCTGAATGCATGATGCGTGTTGTTGTTGCTATTTATTCTCATAAACATACAACATACAATTAAATAAAAAAAAAAAAAAAAAAACAAGAAAAAGCTGCGCTCTAACAATCGCACACAGCTGATGTAAGAGACTGTCACTTCGCCACTTGTTAACAAAGTTCATTGTGAGCCATTAAAAAAATTTTAAATTAAATGCACGACCACCAATTCATGCATAATCAAAAATTAAAGTATTAGTTCTTAAGAAAAAAAAAGAAAAAGCTTAAGCGGCATGAACTGGGAATCGAACCACGGGCATGTCGGTTCAGGAGTTCATCGCTTTTCCACTAAGCTACTGACGCTGTTATCCAACAACTGCAAAAATTTGCATTGTAAGGCATTCTTGTTATTTCCTGTACAAATAAAGAATTTGCGCTGGCGGCAGCGCTGCTTACAGCTATGGAAAACGTTAAGCTGAATAACTTCTGTGTTTATTATCCGATTGTTACCAAATTTTCAGAGATCATCTGGCTAGCTATAGTTATTATGTAAACCGAAAATGAACAATATGGCATCAAAATTGCGCTTGTAATCAATGTTTTTTCGATTTACGGGGGAGGAAGGGGGCGTGGCCAAAATCCAAAATAAACTTGAGCAGCGTGCAATAATAACACATATTGTCACCAAATTTGGTAGTCCAAGCTCTTATAATAGCTGAGATCTAGATTTTCACACGGACAGACAGACGGACAGACGGACATAGCTATATCGACTCGGCTGTTGATCCTGAGCCAGAATATATATACTTTATGGGATCGGAGGTGTCTCCTTCTGCCTGTTACATACATTTTCGGTTTGAACAAAGTTATAATACCCTTCTATGAGTAGCGGGTATAAAAAGAAAAAGCTTAAGCGGCATGAACTGGGAATCGAACCACGGGCCTGTCGGTTCAGGAGTTCATCGCTTTTCTACTAAGCTACTGACGCTGTTATCCAACAACTGCAAAAATTTGCATTGTAAGGCATTCTTATTATTTCCTGTACAAATAAAGAATTTGCGCTGCCGGCAGCGCTGCTTACAGCTATGGAAAACATTAAGCTGAATAACTTCTGTGTTTATTATCCGATTATTATCAAATTTTCAGAGATCATCTGCCTAGCTATAGTTATCATATAAACCAAAAATGAACAATATTGCATCAAAATTGCGTAATCAATTTTTTTTTATTTACAGGGGCGGAAGGGGGAGTGGCCAAAATCCAAAATAAACTTGATCAGCGTGCAATAATAACACATTTTGTCACCAAATTTGGTAGTTCTAGCTCTTATAATAGCTGAGATCTAGATTTTCACACGGACAGACAGACGGACAGACGGGCATGGCTAAATCGACTCGGCTGTTGATCCTGAGCCAGAATATATATACTTTATAGCTGAAACAGTTGACAAATTAGCTGAGATGGACATAACAATTAATGATGAATTAAAAAGCATCATGTTGTTATCCAGTTTACCAAATTCCTGGGAAAATTTCGTCGTAGAGATCGAAACACGCGACACGCTGCCGACTTTCGAAACGGTAAAAGTGAAGCTTCTCGAAGAGGGAGCGCGCAAGCAAGAGAGGGACGATCGCGAAGGTTCTGTCCAAGCCGTGTATGTACATACAAAATTAAATGAAACTGCAAAGCAAAAACAACGCGAAGAATGTCACGACATCTGTGCAACAACCGTGAAAAAGAACCTTGAAAAGCATAGTTTCAAGGGCAAATGCTACATTTGCGAGAAATTCGGTAACCGAGCACGAGAATGCCCGAGCAAAGAGAGGCATAAAAAACTAGGGGAAAGCAAGGAGAAATCAAACTGCTTGATGCATATTAGTGCTACCACTCAAAGGAAAAACATATGGTGTGTTGATAGTGGTGCCACGTCGCATATGTGTTGTGTTTACATCTTTCATTAATAAGGAAACATCGATTATGCTAGCAGCTGATAAGTTTGTGAAATCGAGCAGCATCGGGACTGTAATGCTTAAATAACAAAATGTAAACATTGAATTACGAGATATATTTTACGTTCCATCATTGCATATGAATTTTTTATCAGTGAGCAAGTCCGCGGAGTACGAAAACATAACTACTTTCGATAAAAAGGCGGCGGTGATAAAAAACAAACAAGGTAAAGTGATGATGAGAGCAATGCAAGAAGAAAATTTGAATTTATTTACAAGTAGCTCTAAAAACAGTGCGGTTCATTTGTTGAATGATTCTTCTCGGATGGCAACATGGCACAATCGGTTTGGTCATTTAAATTTTCAATGTTTAAAAGAAATCAAAGAAAAAGAGCTAGTAATTGACATGAACGTTAAAAATATGTCGGTGAATATTAATTGCGACACATGCAATATGGCAAAAATACACGTATTGCCATTCCCACAGAAAAGCGAGAGAGCTACGCAAAGTGTACTGGAACTAGTTCACAGTGACGTGTGCGGGCCAATGAATGTTAGTTTTTTAGGCGGCAACAGGTATTTCGTCACGTTCATAGACTATTCACGGAAAATATTTATAAATTTTATGCATGCGAAAAACGAAGTGTTTGATAAATTCAAATTGTTCAAATCATATGTCGAGTGTCAAACGGGCAAGAAAATAAAAGCTTTGCGAAGTGACAACGGGACAGAATATGTAAACCGGCAGTTTACAGAGTATTTGAACACGTGCGGCATAAAAAGGCAATTAACGGTTCCGTATACACCACAACGAAACGGCGCGCGGAACGCGCTAATCGAACGATCGTCGAGATGGCCAAAAGTATGCTGATTCATGCGAAATTAGAGGAGTTTATGTGGGCCGAGGCCGTGTCCACAGCTTCATATTTGCGTAACAGGTGCCCTTCCAAAGCACTCATAGGCGCTACACCCTTCGAAATATGGCATAATAGGAAGCCATCTGTTAAACATTTGCGAGTGTTCGGATCTCGCGCGTTTGCACTGGATAAGACTAGAAAAAGCAAGTTCCAGGCAAAGGGAAAAGAGTATATATTTGTTGGATACTCTTCAACAGCTAAAGCTTACCGTTTATACGATCGGGAAAAATGTATCATTGTTGCACGTCGTGATGTCAAATTTGTAGAGGGTGAGTTTGATAACACTGAATCTGAAAAATGCACTATTTCAGAACAAAATAATGACTTCGCTACAAACATCATTCACCTTGAGTCAAACATCCAAGTACCAGAGCTGCAGCAGCAGGCTATGCCCATGGTGGTCGAGCAGAGCAATAATTCTTACGACAGCTATGACTCCGGTGAAGAGGAGGAGGAGTTTGTAAGCGCCAGCGATGAAAAGCAAATTCTCACTGAGGAGGAGATCGTACCCGGCAGACCAAAAATTATTCGCAGTGGTAAGCCCGGTAGACCCAGAAAACAATACAACAGCCTCAATTACATTAAAGACATTACGGGGCGAGCATGCCCAAGACTGGAAGACATCAATGCAGAAAGAATATGATGCTCTCATTTCAAATAACACATGGACATTGTGTGATTTACCTACAGGACAGAAGGCCATAGGATCCAAGTGGGTCTTTCGCGTCAAAAAGGATAAAGAGGGAAATATACAAAAGTTTAAATCAAGACTTGTTGCTCAAAGTTGTGGGCAAAAGATGGGCGTCAACTATTCGGAAACGTTTTCTCCAGTAATCTGCTACGAAACCATCAGAATACTATTCGCTATAGCAGCAGAAAAACAGCTATACATACACCAGGTTGACATATCAAACGCATATTTAAACGGCAGACTTCAGGAAGAAGTGTATATGAGGCAACCACAAAACTTCATTGATGAAAAGCATCCAAACAAAGTATTAAAGCTTCAAGAGGCGATCTACGGACTTAAACAGTCAGGGCGTGTCTGGAATGACACATTGGACGAAGTTTTGAAGAGCATTGGTTTCAAGCGCAGCAAAAATGAGGCGTGCGTGTACGTGAAGCAGCAGCAGCAATAACACAGCTACATTGCAGTATATGTCGACGATCTAATCATCATCAGCTACGACGAGAACGAGATCAGCGCGATTAAGAGGAAGATCGCAAATAAATTCGACCTACAAGATGGCGGCCTACTAAATTATTTCCTTGGCATGGAAATCCAACGAGAAAGTACAAGAGGATCGATTTCGCTATGCCAGAAGCAGTTCATCATAAGCCTATTGAATGAATATGGCATGCAAAATTGTCGTCCCGCAGCTACGCCGCTAGACCCTGGTTATAAGATGGGTTGTAGAAATGAGAATTGTGTCAAGGTAAATATAACACAATTTCAATCATTAATCGGTTCCCTTATGTATTTAGCAGTCTTGATCCGACCAGACATTTTGCATACAGTGAGCAAACTGTCGCAAAGAAATACTGAAATACTTACAGCAAGTCCGGCGAACAGGTAATGGGCTTCGCCGACGCAGACTGGGCAAACGACCTATCAGATCGCAAATCATACAGTGGGTATGCATTCTTCCTTGGAGGCAGTGCGCTTTCATGGACTTCAGCTAAGCAAAACGTCGTCGCCATGAGCAGCACAGAAGCAGAGTACGTTGCTTTATCCACGGCTGCAAAAGAAGCGGTGTATTTTCGCCGTTTGCTTTTAGAGATTGGATGGTCATTAGATGGACCAATAACCATATGTGGCGACAACATAAGTTCTCATCATATTGCGAAGAATCCAGTACACCATAAACGCATTAAGCACATAGATATTAAGTATCATTTTATTCGTGAAAAAGTAGAATGTAATGAAATAATTCTTGAATATGTACCCACTGATAAAAATGTTGCTGAATAACTTCTGTGTTTATTATCCGATTGTTACCAAATTTGCAGAGATCATCCGGCTAGCTATAGTTATCATGTAAACCGAAAATGAATATGGCATCAAAATTGCGTTTGTAATCAATGTTTTTTCGAATTACGGGGCGGAAGGGGGCGTGGCCAAAATCCAAAATAAACTTGATCAGCGTGCAATAATAACACATATTGTCACCAAATTTGGTAGTCCTAGCTCTTATAATAGCTGAGATCTAGATTTTCACACGGACAGACAGACGGACAGACGGACATGGCTATATCGACTTTGGCTGTTGATCCTGAGCCAGAATATATATACTTTATGGGGTCGGAGGTGTCTCCTTCTGCCCGTTTCATGCATTTTCGGTTTGAACAAAGTTATAATACCCTTCTACTCTATGAGTAGCGGGTATAAAAAGCTTAAGCGGCATGAACTGGGAATCGAACCACGGGCCTGTCGGTTCAGGACTTCATCGCTTTTCCACTAAGCTACTGACGCTGTTATCCAACAACTGCAAAAATTTGCATTGTAAGGCATTCTTGTTATTTCCTGTACAAATAAAGAATTTGCGCTGCCGGCAGCGCTGCTTACAGCTATGGAAAACGTTAAGCTGAATAACTTCAATTATATGCAATTATAACACATTTTGTCACCAAATTTGGTAGTTCTAGCTCTTATAATAGCTGAGATCTAGATTTTCACACGGACAGACAGACGGACAGACGGATATGGCTATGTCGACTCGGCTGTTGATCCTGAGCCACAATATATATACTTTATGGGGTCGGAGGTGTCTCCTTTTGCCTGTTATATACATTTTCGGTTTGAACAAAGTTATAATACGCTTCTACTCTATGAGTAGCGGGTATTAAAAGAGAAAAAGCTTAAGCGGCATGAACTGGGAATCGAACCACGGGCATGGCGGTTCAGGAGTTCATCGCTTTTCCACTAAGCTACGGACGCTGTTATCCAACAACTGCAAAAATTTGCATTGTAAGGCATTCTTATTATTTCCTGTACAAATAAAGAATTTGCGCTGCCGGCAGCGCTGCTTACAGCCATGGAAAACGTTAAGCTGTATTACTTCAATTATATGCAATTATAACACATTTTGTCACCAAATTTGGTAGTTCTAGCTCTTATAATAGCTGAGATCTAGATTTTCACACGGACAGACGGACAGACGGACATGGCTATATCGACTCGGCTGTTGATCCTGAGCCAGAATATATATACTTTATGGGGTCGGAGGTGTCTCCTTCTGCCTGTTACATACATTTTCAGTTTAAACAAAGTTATAATACCTTTCTACTCTATGAGTAGCGGGTATAAATATATATTCTTTAATAAACAAAAAAAAAAGTGTATTTTTCCGAGGCTCTAATTTCGAGAATCGAACCGAAAACGTTTGGCTTTGCAGTCTGACACTCTAGCCACTAGGCCACTGCCATCCCTGCGAGTTGTTTTCCTTAGGTTCAAAGGTAATCATTTTTTTCGATTTACGGAGGCGGAAGGGGGCATGGCCAAAATCCAAAATAAACTTGATCAGCGTGCAATAATTACACATATTGTCACCAAATTTGGTAGTCCTAGCCCTTATAACAGCTGTGATCTAGATTTTCACACGGACAGATGGACAGACAGACGGACATGGCTCAATCGACTCAGCTAGTGATCCTCAGTCAGAATATATATACTTTGTGGGGTCTACCACGCCTCCTTCTACCTGTTGCATACATTTGCACAAACTTAGTATACCATTTTTGACCGTTTTCAATGGTCAAATGGTATAAATACACTTCTTTATTACATTTTAAAATTGTTATTAAAATTAAACAAGTAAGAAAGCTACATTCGAGTGTGCTCGACTGTAATATACCCGCTACCCAGCTGCTTGTACATCAAAATTTTTTGGGGAACAATAAAGAACGGCTACAATCATATTTTGACCGTAAAAGGCCATGGACTTACAATATTTATCCAAAGTCAAAGTCTAAAATAAAAAATAAAATTTTTTGCACACATTTAATTTTTGATGCGGGTTGGTTCGGACTCGAACCCATAAATGCATAATAGTTCTCTTCATTATGCAGTCCAAAACTTAACCCATTTCACCACCGTACACGCACACACTATTCGGCACCATTCTGCAATGGACACGAAAAGGAGAAAGTTTTTCTAATACGGACGTGTTATTATACGCTGCGCGAAATTTTGATTATCCTGGTGTCATCACGGCCAGAACAATTTGTGCTCGTGCAGTGTTCCATAGCGTTGGTGCGTGGGTGTTCGCCGCACTATCGTGTCGCTATAAAGGAATCGCGCAAACAATTTAAAATTAAAGAGAAATTATTGCAATCGGACTGACTTGCAATTTTGCAACTTTTTGTTGTAGGCCAGCTAACAAATCAGCTGTTGGTGCTGCCAATCTATCGCAGCGGGGGATCTGGTTTGAGCGGCGTTGCCAGACAAACGGCGTTGCCAGACCTGCAGTGGAGATCGGTTAGGGCGCGCAACCAGTTATATTTAAATTTGAATTTAAATTCGAATTTGTTTTTAGAGCGGACGCATTTTGAAAAGAGAGTCGGCACAAAGGTCGCGGACAGACCGAAAATCAACCTCTCACCTTTGCGGTGCCTAAGTAGAGGCTCTGGTGTCCGAAAAGAGGAGGAATAACCTCCAGCAGTCAACGCCTTGGGGAAATTTGTGGCCATGGTGGGAGCTCACTTTTCAAAAAGCTGATCCGCGTGCTGCTTCATAAGAAACTGGTGCTGTTGGTCCGCAAATGGACAATACAACAGGGGGCACTGCCCCCAACGGTGATGACCCATTCAGGAGGAGCACTCGAATGTCGAGGTCTCCTACCAAAATAGGTATCACGGTGCAAGAAGCTGAAAATGTGCAGGCGTCGGCGTCAGGCGGGCAATTTGGCGGAGCTGTTGTGGAGGACACTTTGGCCTCTCCAAAACCATGCCAAAAGAAAATTGCTGACCTAATCAGCATACCGACGCAAAAAATAGTGGTAAAATCCCCGACTGGCTCGCCAATCCGTCCTGCAGACCAATCAGATTTTAAAAATGAAGACCTGCGGAGCTTACTGGGCTTGATGAACGTCAGGATAAACACGCTCCTGACCGCATTTGAAACTCATCGCCACGTAACTAAAGAGTCTAAAGGTGTAATCGCAGAGCTGGCTGCAATTAACATTAGAGCGATCCAGCTTCAGGAGGGTGCGGGTAAGGAGGAGGCCTCCTTCCGAAACACCGCCACCCAGCCGGAGGCGCGGCAGACTAAAGACCGCAAAGCGGCGGCAAAAGTGAAGCCACATTCACATCCAATGATACCATCCGAGCCCACCAATACGAAGGAGCCAAAGCCAGCCAGCTACGCGACCGTTGCCAAGGACGCGAGTACAAGGGAGGTGTGGTCTAAGGTGATGCCAAAGCGTTTGCGCAAGAAGCCAGAGGCCATTATACTAAAAAAAACTGGCGAAGCTTCGTACGCTGATATGCTGCGTACGCTAAAAGCCGATCCCAACCTAAGTGACTTTGGAAAACAGGTTAAAAAGATCCGAAGGACCCAAAAGGGCGAGCTACTGCTCGTGGTAGAGGGCAAAGCCTCTGCCGGCGTTTCGGCTTTCAGAGAAATTATTGAGGAGACCCTCAAAGAAATGGCTGCGGTACGCACGGGGGCGCAGAGAATGGCGCTAATATGCAGTGGAATGGATGAGGCAACAACAGCGCAGGAACTCCAAAGTAGTCTCGACTCCCAATACCAAGGCATACTTGTAAAGCCAGAGGATGTTAGCGGATGGCGCAAAATGAGGGTTGGAACTCAGTCAGCAACAGTGACGTTATGCACGAACGATGCAATAACGGTTCTCAAACGGGGTTCGGTAACCGTAGGATGGTCACGGTGTCGCATCTTCCAGGACGATCGCCCAATAAGATGCTTCAGATGCTTAGAATTTGGCCACCGGTCTTACAGCTGCAACTCAGTCGATCGCTCGGACTGCTGCCTTCGGTGTGGCGAGCATAGTCATAAGAACTATGCGACAGGCAGTTTTGCATGCCCTACCTACAAAGCCAGCACTAAAAAAGGAAGCCAATAGCCGCCAAAATGATGTTAGATCTTATTAACATCATTCAGCTCAAAGTCAACCATTGCGGAGCTGCGCAGAACCTTTTGGCTCAGACAGCGAGGGAGCGCAATGCTGACGTACTGATCCTGAGTGAACCATACCTTCCGGGTGTAGGTAACTCAGTGATGCTCGATGAACTAGGTAAGGCGGCTATCAAGTGTCACACTAGCCTACCTGTGGAAGAGAGCGAAAACATACCAATGCGCGGGATCGCATACGCTAAAATCAAAGGAGTGCACTTCTACAGCTGCTATGCTCCACCTAGCGACAGCCCGGAGCAATTTGAGGACATGCTTAGAAAGCTTGTTGACCATGCATGAGGGCGCAGACCAGCAGCCATAGGAGGTGATCTCAATGCCTGGGCCACTGAATGGGGCAGCCGGACTTCCAACACAAGAGGACGCGCAGTGATTGAGGCCATGAATTTGATAGATCTCGTATTACTAAACGACGGCCTCAAGCCGACCTTTAATAACGACAGAGGCTCGTCTTGCATCGATGTCACCTTTGTCAGCAGTGTCCTAGTGGCCAACGCAAACTGGATGGTGCAAGAGGACATAACCCTGAGCGACCACAACCTGATCACGTTCCGGGTACAAACAAGGAGACCGATGCCCAGACAGCGGAGATGGGCACTAGGGCCAGTATGGGACATCAAAAAACTGGATGAGGATATGTTGGCCTACCAGATTGAATCCATGGAGACCACAAATGGACACGCGGAGACCAAGGTGGCATCGCTTATGAGCATGCTCAAAGCAACATGCGACGCAGTGATGCCGAGAAAAACAAATGCGAAACGTAAGCCCCCTGTTTACTGTTGGAGTGCCTCTCTACACCAGCTCCGTACGGAATGCCTAAGGGCGAGAAGACAAGCGCAGCGATCCAGAGGACGACCGCACCACGTCCAATGCACGGAGGCATACAAAGCGAAGCGAGCCGAGCTCAAAAACAGCATATCTGCAGCAAAGGCAAATGCATTTAAGGACCTGCTTGCAAGCGTTGACGACGACCCCTGGGGTATTGCCTACAAAAAAGTCGGGAAGAAACTTAATGTCGCTGGTGGAAGTACCCCTTAGGACCCAGCCGAACTGGCCAGCATCGTGTCGGAGCTACTCCCAAGCCAAGACACGTTATGGCAACCCGCTCTACAAGCCCCCGTGAGCCCCTCGCGCGTTTGCACTGGATAAGACTAGAAAAAGCAAGTTCCAGGCAAAGGGAAAAGAGTATATATTTGTTGGATACTCTTCAACAGCTAAAGCTTACCGTTTATACGATCGGGAAAAATGTATCATTGTTGCACGTCGTGATGTCAAATTTGTAGAGGGTGAGTTTGATAACACTGAATCTGAAAAATGCACTATTTCAGAACAAAATAATGACTTCGCTACAAACATCATTCACCTTGAGTCAAACATCCAAGTACCAGAGCTGCAGCAGCAGGCTATGCCCATGGTGGTCGAGCAGAGCAATAATTCTTACGACAGCTATGACTCCGGTGAAGAGGAGGAGGAGTTTGTAAGCGCCAGCGATGAAAAGCAAATTCTCACTGAGGAGGAGATCGTACCCGGCAGACCAAAAATTATTCGCAGTGGTAAGCCCGGTAGACCCAGAAAACAATACAACAGCCTCAATTACATTAAAGACATTAAGACGCCACAGTTCGTTGGAGACGCTTTACGGGGCGAGCATGCCCAAGACTGGAAGACATCAATGCAGAAAGAATATGATGCTCTCATTTCAAATAACACATGGACATTGTGTGATTTACCTACAGGACAGAAGGCCATAGGATCCAAGTGGGTCTTTCGCGTCAAAAAGGATAAAGAGGGAAATATACAAAAGTTTAAATCAAGACTTGTTGCTCAAAGTTGTGGGCAAAAGATGGGCGTCAACTATTCGGAAACGTTTTCTCCAGTAATCTGCTACGAAACCATCAGAATACTATTCGCTATAGCAGCAGAAAAACAGCTATACATACACCAGGTTGACATATCAAACGCATATTTAAACGGCAGACTTCAGGAAGAAGTGTATATGAGGCAACCACAAAACTTCATTGATGAAAAGCATCCAAACAAAGTATTAAAGCTTCAAAAGGCGATCTACGGACTTAAACAGTCAGGGCGTGTCTGGAATGACACATTGGACGAAGTTTTGAAGAGCATTGGTTTCAAGCGCAGCAAAAATGAGGCGTGCGTGTACGTGAAGCAGCAGCAGCAATAACACAGCTACATTGCAGTATATGTCGACGATCTAATCATCATCAGCTACGACGAGAACGAGATCAGCGCGATTAAGAGGAAGATCGCAAATAAATTCGACCTACAAGATGGCGGCCTTCTAAATTATTTCCTTGGCATGGAAATCCAACGAGAAAGTACAAGAGGATCGATTTCGCTATGCCAGAAGCAGTTCATCATAAGCCTATTGAATGAATATGGCATGCAAAATTGTCGTCCCGCAGCTACGCCGCTAGACCCTGGTTATAAGATGGGTTGTAGAAATGAGAATTGTGTCAAGGTAAATATAACACAATTTCAATCATTAATCGGTTCCCTTATGTATTTAGCAGTCTTGATCCGACCAGACATTTTGCATACAGTGAGCAAACTGTCGCAAAGAAATACTGAAATACTTACAGCAAGTCCGGCGAACAGGTAATGGGCTTCGCCGACGCAGACTGGGCAAACGACCTATCAGATCGCAAATCATACAGTGGGTATGCATTCTTCCTTGGAGGCAGTGCGCTTTCATGGACTTCAGCTAAGCAAAACGTCGTCGCCATGAGCAGCACAGAAGCAGAGTACGTTGCTTTATCCACGGCTGCAAAAGAAGCGGTGTATTTTCGCCGTTTGCTTTTAGAGATTGGATGGTCATTAGATGGACCAATAACCATATGTGGCGACAACATAAGTTCTCATCATATTGCGAAGAATCCAGTACACCATAAACGCATTAAGCACATAGATATTAAGTATCATTTTATTCGTGAAAAAGTAGAATGTAATGAAATAATTCTTGAATATGTACCCACTGATAAAAATGTTGCTGAATAACTTCTGTGTTTATTATCCGATTGTTACCAAATTTGCAGAGATCATCCGGCTAGCTATAGTTATCATGTAAACCGAAAATGAATATGGCATCAAAATTGCGTTTGTAATCAATGTTTTTTCGAATTACGGGGCGGAAGGGGGCGTGGCCAAAATCCAAAATAAACTTGATCAGCGTGCAATAATAACACATATTGTCACCAAATTTGGTAGTCCTAGCTCTTATAATAGCTGAGATCTAGATTTTCACACGGACAGACAGACGGACAGACGGACATGGCTATATCGACTTTGGCTGTTGATCCTGAGCCAGAATATATATACTTTATGGGGTCGGAGGTGTCTCCTTCTGCCCGTTTCATGCATTTTCGGTTTGAACAAAGTTATAATACGCTTCTACTCTATGAGTAGCGGGTATTAAAAGAGAAAAAGCTTAAGCGGCATGAACTGGGAATCGAACCACGGGCATGGCGGTTCAGGAGTTCATCGCTTTTCCACTAAGCTACGGACGCTGTTATCCAACAACTGCAAAAATTTTCATTGTAAGGCATTCTTATTATTTCCTGTACAAATAAAGAATTTGCGCTGCCGGCAGCGCTGCTTACAGCCATGGAAAACGTTAAGCTGTATTACTTCAATTATATGCAATTATAACACATTTTGTCACCAAATTTGGTAGTTCTAGCTCTTATAATAGCTGAGATCTAGATTTTCACACGGACAGACGGACAGACGGACATGGCTATATCGACTCGGCTGTTGATCCTGAGCCAGAATATATATACTTTATGGGGTCGGAGGTGTCTCCTTCTGCCTGTTACATACATTTTCGGTTTAAACAAAGTTATAATACCTTTCTACTCTATGAGTAGCGGGTATAAATATATATTCTTTAATAAACAAAAAAAAAAAGTGTATTTTTCCGTGGCTCTAATTTCGAGAATCGAACCGAAAACGTTTGGCTTTGCAGTCTGACACTCTAGCCACTAGGCCACTGCCATCCCTGCGAGTTGTTTTCCTTAGGTTCAAAGGTAATCATTTTTTTCGATTTACGGAGGCGGAAGGGGGCATGGCCAAAATCCAAAATAAACTTGATCAGCGTGCAATAATTACACATATTGTCACCAAATTTGGTAGTCCTAGCCCTTATAACAGCTGTGATCTAGATTTTCACACGGACAGATGGGCAGACAGACGGACATGGCTCAATCGACTCAGCTAGTGATCCTCAGTCAGAATATATATACTTTGTGGGGTCTACCACGCCTCCTTCTACCTGTTGCATACATTTGCACAAACTTAGTATACCATTTTTGACCGTTTTCAATGGTCAAATGGTATAAATACACTTCTTTATTACATTTTAAAATTGTTATTAAAATTAAACAAGTAAGAAAGCTACATTCGAGTGTGCTCGACTGTAATATACCCGCTACCCAGCTGCTTGTACATCAAAATTTTTTTGGGGAACAATAAAGAACGGCTACAATCATATTTTGACCGTAAAAGGCCATGGACTTACAATATTTATCCAAAGTCAAAGTCTAAAATAAAAAATAAAATTTTTGCACACATTTAATTTTTGATGCGGGTTGGTTCGGACTCGAACCCATAAATGCATAATAGTTCTCTTCATTATGCAGTCCAAAACTTAACCCATTTCACCACCGTACACGCACACACTATTCGGCACCATTCTGCAATGGACACGAAAAGGAGAAAGTTTTTCTAATACGGACGTGTTATTATACGCTGCGCGAAATTTTGATTATCCTGGTGTCATCACGGCCAGAACAATTTGTGCTCGTGCAGTGTTCCATAGCGTTGGTGCGTGGGTGTTCGCCGCACTATCGTGTCGCTATAAAGGAATCGCGCAAACAATTTAAAATTAAAGAGAAATTATTGCAATCGGACTGACTTGCAATTTTGCAACTTTTTGTTGTAGGCCAGCTAACAAATCAGCTGTTGGTGCTGCCAATCTATCGCAGCGGGCGATCTGGTTTGAGCGGCGTTGCCAGACAAACGGCGTTGCCAGACCTGCAGTGGAGATCGGTTAGGGCGCGCAACCAGTTATATTTAAATTCGAATTTGTTTTTAAAGCGGACGCATTTTGAAAAGAGAGTCGGCACAAAGGTCGCGGACAGACCGAAAATCAACCTCTCACCTTTGCGGTGCCTAAGTAGAGGCTCTGGTGTCCGAAAAGAGGCGGAATAACCTCCAGCAGTCAACGCCTTGGGGAAATTTGTGGCCTTGGTGGGAGCTCACTTTTCAAAAAGCTGATCCGCGTGCTGCTTCATAAGAAACTGGTGCTGTTGGTCCGCAAATGGACAATACAACAGGGGGCACTGCCCCCAACGGTGATGACCCATTCAGGAGGAGCACTCGAATGTCGAGGTCTCCTACCAAAATAGGTATCACGGTGCAAGAAGCTGAAAATGTGCAGGCGTCGGCGTCAGGCGGGCAATTTGGCGGAGCTGTTGTGGAGGACACTTTGGCCTCTCCAAAACCATGCCAAAAGAAAATTGCTGACCTAATAGCGCCAATGGCTCGCCAATCCGTCCTGCAGACCAATCAGATTTTAAAAATGAAAACCTGCGGAGCTTACTGGGCTTGATGAACGTCAGGATAAACACGCTCCTGACCGCATTTGAAACTCATCGCCACGTAACTAAAGAGTCTAAAGGTGTAATCGCAGAGCTGGCTGCAATTAACATTAGAGCGATCCAGCTTCAGGAGGGTGCGGGTAAGGAGGAGGCCTCCTTCCGAAACACCGCAAAGCGGCGGCAAAAGTGAAGCCACATTCACATCCAATGATACCATCCGAGCCCACCAATACGAAGGAGCCAAAGCCAGCCAGCTACGCGACCGTTGCCAAGGACGCGAGTACAAGGGAGGTGTGGTCTAAGGTGATGCCAAAGCGTTTGCGCAAGAAGCCAGAGGCCATTATACTAAAAAAAACTGGCGAAGCTTCGTACGCTGATATGCTGCGTACGCTAAAAGCCGATCCCAACCTAAGTGACTTTGGAAAACAGGTTAAAAAGATCCGAAGGACCCAAAAGGGCGAGCTACTGCTCGTGGTAGAGGGCAAAGCCTCTGCCGGCGTTTCGGCTTTCAGAGAAATTATTGAGGAGACCCTCAAAGAAATGGCTGCGGTACGCACGGGGGGCGCAGAGAATGGCGCTAATATGCAGTGGAATGGATGAGGCAACAACAGCGCAGGAACTCCAAAGTAGTCTCGACTCCCAATACCAAGGCATACTTGTAAAGCCAGAGGATGTTAGCGGATGGCGCAAAATGAGGGTTGGAACTCAGTCAGCAACAGTGACGTTATGCACGAACGATGCAATAACGGTTCTCAAACGGGGTTCGGTAACCGTAGGATGGTCACGGTGTCGCATCTTCCAGGACGATCGCCCAATAAGATGCTTCAGATGCTTAGAATTTGGCCACCGGTCTTACAGCTGCAACTCAGTCGATCGCTCGGACTGCTGCCTTCGGTGTGGCGAGCATAGTCATAAGAACTATGCGACAGGCAGTTTCGCATGCCCTACCTACAAAGCCAGCACTAAAAAAGGAAGCCAATAGCCGCCAAAATGATGTTAGATCTTATTAACATCATTCAGCTCAAAGTCAACCATTGCGCAGCTGCGCAGAACCTTTTGGCTCAGACAGCGAGGGAGCGCAATGCTGACGTACTGATCCTGAGTGAACCATACCTTCCGGGTGTAGGTAACTCAGTGATGCTCGATGAACTAGGTAAGGCGGCTATCAAGTGTCACACTAGCCTACCTGTGGAAGAGAGCGAAAACATACCAATGCGCGGGATCGCATACGCTAAAATCAAAGGAGTGCACTTCTACAGCTGCTATGCTCCACCTAGCGACAGCCCGGAGCAATTTGAGGACATGCTTAGAAAGCTTGTTGACCATGCATGAGGGCGCAGACCAGCAGCCATAGGAGGTGATCTCAATGCCTGGGCCACTGAATGGGGCAGCCGGACTTCCAACACAAGAGGACGCGCAGTGATTGAGGCCATGAATTTGATAGATCTCGTATTACTAAACGACGGCCTCAAGCCGACCTTTAATAACGACAGAGGCTCGTCTTGCATCGATGTCACCTTTGTCAGCAGTGTCCTAGTGGCCAACGCAAACTGGATGGTGCAAGAGGACATAACCCTGAGCGACCACAACCTGATCACGTTCCGGGTACAAACAAGGAGACCGATGCCCAGACAGCGGAGATGGGCACTAGGGCCAGTATGGGACATCAAAAAACTGGATGAGGATATGTTGGCCTACCAGATTGAATCCATGGAGACCACAAATGGACACGCGGAGACCAAGGTGGCATCGCTTATGAGCATGCTCAAAGCAACATGCGACGCAGTGATGCCGAGAAAAACAAATGCGAAACGTAAGCCCCCTGTTTACTGTTGGAGTGCCTCTCTACACCAGCTCCGTACGGAATGCCTAAGGGCGAGAAGACAAGCGCAGCGATCCAGAGGACGACCGCACCACGTCCAATGCACGGAGGCATACAAAGCGAAGCGAGCCGAGCTCAAAAACAGCATATCTGCAGCAAAGGCAAATGCATTTAAGGACCTGCTTGCAAGCGTTGACGACGACCCCTGGGGTATTGCCTACAAAAAAGTCCGGAAGAAACTTAATGTCGCTGGTGGAAGTACCCCTTAGGACCCAGCCGAACTGGCCAGCATCGTGTCGGAGCTACTCCCAAGCCAAGACACGTTATGGCAACCCGCTCTACAAGCCCCCGCCTCCGATTTTCCGTGTATCACAGCATGCGAAGTCGTCAAAGCAGCGAAGAGGATCAAGCCGAACCAAGCTCCCGGCATTGATGGTATTCCTGGGCTAATTGTTAAGCCCGCTGCCACCGCAAGACCCGAGGTCTTCAGGGAGGCTTTCCAACAATGTCTTCTGGACGGAGTCTTCCCCAAGCGGTGGAAGACAATGAAACTTGTCCTTCTGCCAAAAGGCAAGCGGCCTGCAAACGCAGCAGGCAGCTACCGCCCCTTATGTCTGCTGGACATTGTGGGCAAACTGTTTGAGCACATTCTATACACACGCATAGAAGCCACCTCCGAGAGCCCCACAGGCCTTCAATGCCAACAGTATGGCTTCCGTAAAGGGAAGAGCACGCTCGATGCCCTCACAGCCGTAACTGAAGTAGCGAAGAACGCACTTGACGGCGACCGATGGCTAGGCGGCAGTAAAAAGTACTGTGCCATCATCACGCTCGACGTGAAGAACGCGTTTAATTCAGCGAGATGGCCCAATATCCTCGGCGCAATGCGTAACATGGGCATACCCGATTATCTCCGAAGGGTAGTTGGCAACTACTTCAGGGAACGCACGCTGTGGTATGTTACTGAAGCTGGTCCAAGATGCCACCAAGTCTCTGCAGGTGTTCCACAAGGGTCGGTACTTGGACCGATCTTGTGGAACATCATGTATGATGGGATCCTGAGGATCAGCAAGCCCCGAGGCGTGGAGCTACACTACTTCGCCGACGACGTTGCGGTAACAGCGGTGGCCAAGACTAACCGGAGCTCCAGGACATCAGTAACGTGGCGATCAGGGCGATCACCGATTGGCTTGAGAAAGTCGGCCTAGGAATTGCGGCACAAAAGACGGAATTAGTTCTGTTGAGCAGCAGAAAGAAAATCGAAAGCATGCAGGTCGAAGTGAAGGGAGAAATAATCACTTCAGCAGGAGCGTTGAAGTACTTGGGAGTCCTAATAGACCGTAGGCTCTCCTTTAAGGACCACGCAACGTATGCCAGCAGAAAAGCGGCAATGACAGCTGCAGCGCTGGCAAGAATTATACACAACGTGGGAGGACCCAGATTGCCGGCAAGGTCCCTGCTTGCGGCGGTTACTATCTGGAGCTGTGTTACAAGCAAAGTAACCTACTTGGCTAGTGCGCGGGCAGTATCACGGACAATGGCACTGAGACTCATCAGAGGGTTTTCAACCGTTTCGGATGACGCAGCGCATGCTCTTTCAGGCATTAAACTCATTGACCTGGAGATAAAGGGCCAATATCTAGCGCGAGAAGGAGTTAACCAAACAGAGATTCTCGAGTGGATTCGTGGAGCCTGGCAGTCTAGGTGGCAAGAGTCGCAACGTGGGCGATGGACGTACCAGCTCATCCCTGACCTATCGGAATGGCCAGAGTGTGAGCACAAAGAGGTGGACTACCACATGACCCAGTTCCTAACGGACCATGGTTGTTTCCGAGGGTACCTGTTTAGGTTCCACCATGTGGATACAGCGCAATGCCTCTTGCACTGCTCCAGGTTCGCTGTGGAGAAGGTCCAACTGGAGTCGCTCGCTGGTGCACCTCTCAGCCTAAGAGGCCTGATTGCCGCTATGTTGGCGAACAAAGACGTTTGGAATGGGGCTCACGATATCATAGTCCGCATGATGAAGCGTGTCCGCAAGGACGAGATGGCCAACAGGAATGGCGGGTAAGGAGTACTCCCGTGTGGTGACGTCGTAAAAGGCCTCCAAAAAGTCAAGGAAGGAGCGCCATCCAACAACACAGCGCACAAGTAGAGGGAGTGCGATTTAGCATCACATCCTGCTCACCGATGAAATACTTTGACTGGCAGTCCCGGTGAGCATGTCAAGGACAGGAGAAGGAGCGGAGGTTTTTGTTTAGTACGTAGGCATAACTCTACTTCGAGGGTTATGAATCGTGCATACCATCTACGGTCGGTAGATGGTTTCTTTAGAAGATTTAATTTTCCTGCCGTATATATAATAAAAAAAAAACAAGTAAGAAAGCTACATTCGAGTGTGCTCGACTGTAATATACCCGCTACCCAGCTGCTTGTACATCAAAATTTTTTGGGGAACAATAAAGAACGGCTACAATCATATTTTGACTGTAAAAGGCCATGGGCTTACAATATTTATCCAAAGTCAAAGTCTAAAGTAAAAAATAAAATTTTTTGCACACATTTAATTTTTGATGCGGGTGGGACTCGAACCCATAAATGCATAATAGTCCTCTTCATTATGCAGTCCACAACTTAACCCATTTCACCACCGTACACGCACACACTATTCGGCACAATGCTGCAAGCAGCGCTGCCGGCAAAAGGAGTAAAAAGTATTGAAAACGTATAACTTTAATTCAGGTACCAAAAAAATTCAAGATTTATCACTTAAACAGTAAAAATAATAATTCTACCTGTTGAAGACTATAAATCGAATACGTGCTTGTAAAAAACAATATGTGCCCTTTTAATAATTCTTTATATACTTGAATGGAAAGTGTTCTAGAGCACTCTAACTTTTAATAAATTTTGTTAAAAATACGACCGATAGGTTCTATGACATCTATACGATGTATCGGTCCGTACCGTCTCGTTCCGATTTATTTACAGCGTGCAGCAATAAGAAACATGTATACAACGTTTCATGAAGGTAGCTTAAAAAGGGAGGCAAAAACTTTTATTTGCAAAAAATAAGAGAAGTTCGATCTCCCCCACCATGACAGGCATGCATGGGGAATCAAACCTTGGACCCATTACCTAAGAGGTCCACCACTTCTCCATTCGGTCATTAAGCCATTACGCAAATTTTGACAAAGTTACATTATGAGACCATTCGGAAATTCTTGCACGACAAAAACTAAGTCTGAATGCATGATGCGTGATTTTGCTGATATTTATTCTCATAACTTAAACACACAATTAAATAAAAAATAAAAATAAAAAACTATAAGAAAAAGCTGCGCTCTAACAATCACACACAGCTGATTTAAGAGACTGTCACTTCTCCACTTGTTAACAAAGTTCATTGTGAGCCATTAAAAAAATTTTAAATAAAATGCACGACAACCGATTATTGCATATTCAAAAATTAAAGTATTAGTTCTTAAAAAAAAAAAAGAAAAAGCTTAAGCGGCATGAACTGGGAATCGAACCACGGGCTTGTCGGTTCAGGAGTTCATCGCTTTTCCACTAAGCTACGGACGCTGTTATCCAACAACTGCAAAAATTTGCAGTAATAACACATTTTGTCACCAAATTTGGTAGTTCTAGTTCTTATAATAGCTGAGATCAGACGGACATGGCTATATCGACTCGGCTGTTGATCCTGAGCCAGAATATATATACTTTATGGGGTCGGAGGTGTCTCCTTCTGCCTGTTACATGCATTTTCGGTTTGAACAAAGTTATAATACCCTTCTACTCTATGAGTGGCGGGTATAAATATATATTCTTTAATAAACAAAAAAAAAAAGTGTATTTTTCCGTGGCTCTAATTTCGAGAATCGAACCGAAAACTTTTGGCTTTGCAGTCTGACACTCTAGCCACTAGGCCACTGCCATCCCTGCGAGTTGTTTTCCTTAGGTTCAGAGGTAATCATTTTTTTTCGATTTACGGGGGCGGAAGGGGGCGTGGCCAAAATTCAAAATAAACTTGATCAGCGTGCAATAATTACACATATTGTCACCAAATTTGGTAGTCCTAGCCCTTATAACTCCCGTGATCTAGATTTTCACACGGACAGACGGACAGACAGACGGACATGGCTTAATCGACTCAGCTAGTGATCCTGAGTCAGAATATATATACTTTGTGGGGTCTACCACGCCTGCTTCTACCTGTTACAAACATTTGCACAAACTTAGTATACCATTTTTGACCATTTTCAATGGTCGAATGGTATAAAAACACTTCTACATTACATTTTAAAATTGTTATTAAAATTAAAAAATAAAAGAAAAAACAATTTTATTTCACATTGCCTAATGTGAGAATTGAACCCACACCCTCTGCGAAACAATATGCCTGACACAAGACTCAATACAACCAAACGGGCGAGTCAATTATAAGAAAAATAAGAAAAAAAAGTAAGAAAGCTACATTCGAGTGTGCCCGACTGTAATATACCCGCTACCCAGCAGCTCGTACATCAAAATTATTTACGGAACAATAAAGAACGGCTACAATCATATTTTGACCGTAAAAGGCTATGGACTTACAATATTTATCCAAAGTCAAAGTCTAAAATAAAAATTAATTAATTAATTAATTAATTTTTGATGCGGGTGGGACTCGAACCCATAAATGCATAATAGTTCTCTTCATTATGCAGTCCACAACTTAACCCATTTCACCACCGTACGCGCACACACTATTCGGCAAAATGCTGCAAGCAGCGCTGCCGGCAAAAGGAGTAAAAAGTATTGAAAACGTATAACTTTTATTCAGTTACCGAAAAAATTCAGGATTTATCACTTAAACAGTAAAAAAAATAGTTCTACCTGTTGAAGACTATAAATTGAATACGTGCATGTAAAAAAACAATATGTGCCCTTTTAATAATTCTTTATATACTTGAATGGAAAGTGTTGTAGAGCACTTTAACTTTTAATAAATTTTGTTAAAAAAAATGACCGATAGGTTCTATGGCATCTATACGATGTATCGGTCCGTACCGGCTCGTTCCGACTTATTTACAGCGGGCAGCAATAAGAAACATGTATACAAAGTTTCATGAAGGTAGCTCAAAAAGGGAGGCAAAAACTTTTATTTGCAAAAAAT
The DNA here is from genome assembly GCA_018904095.1 of Zaprionus ghesquierei. NCBI lineage: Eukaryota > Metazoa > Arthropoda > Insecta > Diptera > Drosophilidae > Zaprionus > Zaprionus ghesquierei. The sequence goes on from JAEIGP010000831.1 coordinate 357,499, forward strand.
AAGAAAAGTTCGATCTCCCCCACCATGACACGCATGCATGCGGAATCGAACCTTGGACTCATTACCTAAGAGGTCCACCACTTCTCCATTCGGTCATTAAGCCATTACGCAAATTTTGACATTATGAGACCATTCGGAAATGCTTGCACGACAAAAACAAAGTCTAAATGCATGATGCGTGTTTTTGTTGATATTTATTCTCATAACTTAAACATACAATTAAATAAGAAATAAAAATAAAACAAGTAAGAAAGCTACAGTCGAGTGTGCTCGACTGTAATATACCCGCTACCCAGCTGCTTGTACATAATTTATTTGCGGAACAAAAAAACGGCTACAATCATATTTTGACCGTAAAAGGCCATGGACTTATAATATTTATGCGAAGTCAAAATATAAAATAAAAAAAAAAACATTTTTGCACACATTTAATGTTTGATGCGGGCGGGACTCGAACCCGTAAATGCATAATAGTACTGTTCGTTTTGTAGTTCACAACTTAACCCATTTCACCACCGTACACGCACACACGATTTGGCACAATGCTGCAAGCAGCGCTGGCGGCAGCGCTGCTTACAGCTATGGAAAACGTTAAGCTGAATAACTTCTGTGTTTATTATCCGATTGTTACCAAATTTTCAGAGATCATCTGGCTAACTATAGTTATCATGTAAACCGAAAATGAACAATATGTCATCAAAATTGCACTTGTTATCAATGTTTTTTCGATTTGCGGGGGCGGAAGGGGGCGTGGCCAAAATCCAAAATAAACTTGATCAGCGTGCAATAATAACAGATATTGTCACCAAATTTGGTTGTCCTAGCTCTTATAATAGCTGAGATCTAGATTTTCACACGGACAGACAGACGCACAGACGGACATGGCTATATCGACTCGGCTGTTGATCCTGAGCCAGAATATATATACTTTATGGGGTCGGAGGTGTCTCCTTCTGCCTGTTACATACATTTTCGGTTTGAACAAAGTTATAATACCCTTCTACTCTATGAGTAGCGGGTATAAAAATATAAGAAAAAGCTGCGCTTTAACAATCACACACAGCTGATTTAAGAGACTGTCACTTCTCCACTTGTTAACAAAGTTCATTGTGAGCCATTAAAAAAATTTTAAATAAAATGCACGACCACCAATTAATGCATATTCAAAAATTAAAGTATTAGTTCATAAAAAAAGAAAAGAAAAAGCTTAAGCGGCATGAACTGGGAATCGAACTACGGGCTTGTCGGTTCAGGAGTTCATCGCTTTTCCACTAAGCTACGGACGCTGTTATCCAACAACTGCAAAAATTTGCAGTAATAACACATTTTGTCACCAAATTTAGTAGTTCTAGCTCTTATAATAGCTGAGATCTAGATTTTCACACGGACAGACAGACGGACAGACGGACATGGCTATATCGACTCGGCTGTTGATCCTGAGCCAGAATATATATACTTTATGGGGTCGGAGGTGTCTCCTTCTGCCTGTTACATACATTTTCGGTTTAAACAAAGTTATAATACCCTTCTACTCTATGAGTAGCGGGTATAAAAACACACCGCGCTATGACCCCCACAATAAAAATTGAACCAAGAACTTTTACACAACAATCCGGTACTGCTACCATCACGCCACAGTCTTCCTTTGCGATGCATTTTGCAGCATAACACCATTTCATTTATTTTGTGCAACAAAACGGTGGACCAGATATGTAGTCCGCGTTGTTATTGTTGCCCTATCTTATACTTGCTTTACTTACAAAACAAGTAAGAAAGCTACAGTCGAGTGTGCTCGACTGTAATATAGCCGCTACCCAGCTGCTCCTAAATCATTTATTTGCGGAACAAAAAAACGGCTACAATCAAATTTTGACCGTAAAAGGCTATGGACTTATAATATCTACGAAAATTCAAAATCTAAAATAAAAAAAAAACATTTTTGCTGCCGGCAGCGCTGCTTACAGCTATGGAAAACGTTAAGCTGAATAACTTCTGTGTTTATTATCCGATTGTTACCATAATCAGAGATCATCTGGCTAGCTATAGTTATCATGTAAACCGAATATGAACAATATGGCATCAAAATTGCGCTTGTAATCAATTTTTTTCGATTTACAGGGGCGGATGGGGGCGTGGCTAAAATCCAAAGTAAACTTGATCAGCGTGCAATAGTAACACATACTGTCACCAAATTTGGTAGTTCTAGCTCTTATAATAGCTGAGATCTAGATTTTCACGGACAGACAGACGGACAGACAGACAGACAGACAGACAGACAGACGGACAGACGGACATGGCTATGTCGACTCGGCTGTTGATCCTGAGCCAGAATATATATACTTTATAGGGTCGGAGATGTCTCCTTGTGCATGTTACATACATTTTCGGTTAGAACAAAGTTATAATACCCTCTACTCTTGCAATTTTGCAACTTTTTGTTTTAGGCCAGCTAACAAATCAGCTGTTGGTGCTGCCAATCTATCGCAGCGGGCGATCTGGTTTGAGCGGCGTTGCCAGGCAAACGGCGTTGCCAGACCTGCAGTGGAGATCGGTTAGGGCGCGCAACCAGTTATATTTAAATTTGAATTTAAATTTGAATTTGTTTTTAGAGCGGACGCATTTTGAAAAGAGAGTCGGCACTAAGGTCGCGGACAGACCGAAAATCAAAATCTCACCTTTGCGGTGCCTAAGTAGAGGCTCTGGTGTCCGAAAAGAGGCGGAATAACCTCCAGCAGTCAACGCCTAGGAGAAATCTGTGCCCTACGTGGGAGCTCACTTTTCAAAAAGCTGATCCGCGTGCTGCTTCATAAGAAACTGGTGCTGTTGGTCCGCAAATGGACAACACAACAGGGGGCACTGCCCCCAACGGTGATGACCCATTCAGGAGGAGCACTCGAATGTCGAGGTCTCCTACCAAAATAGGTATCACGGTGCCAGAAGCTGAAAATGTGCAGGCGTCGGCGTCAGGCGGGCAATTTGGCGGAGCTGTTGTGGAGGACACTTTGGCCTCTCCAAAACCATGCCAAAAGAAAATTGCTGACCTAATAGCGTACCGACGCAAAAAATAGTGGTAAAATCCCCGACTGGCTCGCCAATTCGTCCTGCAGAGCAATCAGATATTAAAAATGAAGACCTGCGGAACATACTGGGCTTGATGAACGTCGGGATAAACACGCTCCTGACCGCATTTGAAACTCATCGCCACGTAACTAAAGAGTCTAATCGCAGAGCTGGCTGCAATTAACATTAGAGCGATCCAGCTTCAGGAGGGTGCGGGTAAGGAGGAGGCCTCCTTCCAAAACATCGCCACCCAGCCGGAGGCGCGGCAGACTAAAGACCGCAAAGCGGCGTCAAAAGTGAAGCCACATTCACATCCAATGATACCATCCGAGCCCACCAATACAAAGGAGCCAGAGCCAGCCAGCTACGCGACCGTTGCCAAGGACTCGAGTACAAGGGAGGTGTGGTCTAAGGTGATGTCAAAGCGTTTGCGCAAGAAGCCAAAGGCCATTATACTAAAAAAGTGGCGAAGCTTCGTACGCTGACATGCTGCGTACGCTAAAAGCCGATCCCAACCTAAGTGACTTTGGAAAACAGGTTAAAAAGATCCGAAGGACCCAAAAGGGCCAGCTACTGCTCGATGTAGAGGGCAAAGCCTCTGCCAGCGTTTCGGCTTTCAGAGAAATTATTGAGGAGACCCTCAAAGAAATGGCTGCGGTACGCACGGGGGCGCAGAGAATGGCGCTAATATGCAGTGGAATGGATGAGGCAACAACAGCGCAGGAACTCCAAAGTAGTCTCGCCTCCCAATACCAAGGCATACTTGTAAAGCCAGAGGATGTTAGCGGATGGCGCAAAATGAGGGATGGAACTCAGTCAGCAACAGTGACGTTATGCACGAACGATGCAATAACGGTTCTCAAACGGGGTTCGGTAACCGTAGGATGGTCACGGTGTCGTCCAGGACGATCGCCCAATAAGATGCTTCAGATGCCTAGAATTTGGCCACCGGTCTTACAGCTGCAACTCAGTCGATCGCTCGGACTGCTGCCTTCGGTGTGGCGAGCATGGTCATAAGGCAAAGGGCTGCGCAACGCCACCAAGATGCCTTATCTGTAGCACCGACGTAGATAAGAACCATGCGACAGGCAGTTTTGCATGCCCTACCTACAAAGCCAGCACTAAAAAAGGAAGCCAATAGCCGCCAAAATGATGTTAGATCTTATTAACATCATTCAGCTCAAAGTCAACCATTGCGCAGCTGCGCAGAACCTTTTGGCTCAGACAGCGAGGGAGCGCAATGCTGACGTACTGATCCTGAGTGAACCATACCTTCCGGGTGTAGGTAACTCAGTGATGCTCGATGAACTAGGTAAGGCGGCTATCAAGTGTCACACTAGCCTACCTGTGGAAGAGAGCGAAAACATACCAATGCGCGGGATCGCATACGCTAAGATCAAAGGAGTGCACTTCTACAGCTGCTATGCTCCACCTAGCGACAGCCCGGAGCAATTTGAGGACATGCTTAGTTGAGCTTGTTGACCATGCATGAGGGCGCAGACCAGCAGCCATAGGAGGTGATCTCAATGCCTGGGCCACTGAATGGGGCAGCCGGACTTCCAACACAAGAGGACGCGCAGTGATTGAGGCCATGAATTTGATAGATCTCGTATTACTAAACGACGGCCTCAAGCCGACCTTTAATAACGACAGAGGCTCGTCTTGCATCGATGTCACCTTTGTCAGCAGTGTCCTAGTGGCCAACGCAAACTGGATGGTGCAAGAGGACATAACCCTGAGCGACCACAACCTGATCACGTTCCGGGTACAAACAAGGAGACCGATGCCCAGACAGCGGAGATGGGCACTAGGGCCAGTATGGGACATCAAAAAACTGGATGAGGATATGTTGGCCTAGCAGATTGAATCCATGGAGACCACAAATGGACACGCGGAGACCAAGGTGGCATCGCTTATGAGCATGCTCAAAGCAACATGCGACGCAGTGATGCCGAGAAAAACAAATGCGAAACGTAAGCCCCCTGTTTACTGTTGGAGTGCCTCTCTACACCAGCTCCGTACGGAATGCCTAAGGGCGAGAAGACAAGCGCAGCGATCCGGAGGACGACCGCACCACGTCCAATGCACGGAGGCATACAAAGCGAAGCGAGCCGAGCTCAAAAACAGCATATCTGCAGCAAAGGCAAATGCATTTAAGGACCTGCTTGCAAGCGTTGACGACGACCCCTGGGGTATTGCCTACAAAAAAGTCCGGAAAAAACTTAATGTCGCTGGTGGAAGTACCCCTTAGGACCCAGCCGAACTGGCCAGCATCGTGTCGGAGCTATTCCCAAGCCAAGACACGTTATGACAACCCGTTATGTAACACAGCATGCGAAGTCGTCGAAGCAGCGAAGAGGATCAAGCCGAACAAAGCTCCCGGCATTGATGGCATTCCTGGGCTAATTGTTAAGGCCGCTGCCACCGCAAGACCCGAGGTCTTCAGGGAGGCTTTCCAACAATGTCTTCTGGACGGAGTCTTCCCCAAGCGGTGGAAGACAATAAAACTTGTCCTTCTGCCAAAAGGCAAGCGGCCTGCAAACGCAGCAGGCAGCTACCGCCCCTTATGTCTGCTGGACATTGTGGGAAAACTGTTTGAGCGCATTCTATACACACGCATAGAAGCCACCTCCGAGAGCCCCACAGGCCTTCAATGCCAACAGTATGGCTTCCGTAAAGGGAAGAGCACGCTCGATGCCCTCACAGCCGTAACTGAAGTAGCGAAGAACGCACTTGACGGCGACCGATGGCTAGGCGGCAGTAAAAAGTACTGTGCCATCATCACGCTCGACGTGAAGAACGCGTTTAATTCAGCGAGATGGCCCAATATCCTCGGCGCAATGCGTAACATGGGCATACCCGATTATCTCCGAAGGGTAGTTGGCAACTACTTCAGGGAACGCACGCTGTTGTATGTTACTGAAGCTGGTCCAAGATGCCACCAAGTCTCTGCAGGTGTTCCACAAGGGTCGGTACTTGGACCGATCTTGTGGAACATCATGTATGATGGGATCCTGAGGATTAGCAAGCCCCGAGGCGTGGAGCTACACTGCTTCGCCGACGACGTTGCGGTAACAGCGGTGGCCAAGACTAACCGGAGCTCCAGGACATCAGTAACGTGGCGATCAGGGCGATCACCGATTGGCTTGAGAAAGTCGGCCTAGGAATTGCGGCACAAAAGACGGAATTAGTTCTGTTGAGCAGCAGAAAGAAAATCGAAAGCATGCAGGTCGAAGTGAAGGGAGAAATAATCACTTCAGCAGGAGCGTTGAAGTACTTGGGAGTCCTAATAGACCGTAGGCTCTCCTTTAAGGACCACGCACTACTCCAGGTTCGCTGTGGAGAAGGTCCAACTGGAGTCGCTCGCTGGTGCACCTCTCAGCCCAAGACGCCTGATTGCCGCTATGTTGGCGAACAAAGACGTTTGGAATGGGGCTCACGATATCATAGTCCGCATGATGAAGCGTGTCCGCAAGGACGAGATGGCCAACAGGAATGGCAGGTGAGGAGTACTCCCGTGTGGTGACGTCGTAAAAGGCCTCCAAAAAGTCAAGGAAGGAGCGCCATGCAACAACACAGCGCACAAGTAGAGGGAGAGCGATTTAGCATCACATCCTGCTCACCAATGAAATACTTTGACTGGCAGTCCCGGTGAGCATGTCAAGGACAGGAGAAGGAGCGGAGGTTTTTTTTAAGTACGTAGGCATAACTCTACTTGGAGGGTTATGAATCGTGCATACCATCTACGGTCGGTAAATGGTATCTTTAGAAGATATCATTTTCCTGCCGTATATATAATAAAAAAAAAAACAATGCTGCAAGCAGTGATGCCGGCAAAAGAAGTAAAAAGTATTGAAAACGTATAACTTTTATTCAGGTACCAAAAAAATTCAAGATTTATCACTTAAACAGTAAAAATAATAATTCTACCTGTTGAAGACTATAAATCAAATACGTGTTTGTAAAAAACAATATGTGCCCTTTTAATAATTCTTTATATACTTGAATGGAAAGTGTTCTAGAGCACTCTAACTTTTAATAAATTTTGTTAAAAATACGACCGATAGGTTCTATGGCATCTATACGATGTATCGGTCCGTTCCGGCTCGTTCCGACTTATTTACAGCGGGCAGCAATAAGAAACATGTATACAAAGTTTCATGAAGGTAGCTCAAAAAGTTAGGCAGAAACTTTTATTTGCAAAAAATAAGAAAAGTTCGATCTCCCCCACCATGACACGCATGCATGCGGAATCGAACCTTGGACCCATTACCTAAGAGGTCCACCACTTCTCCATTTGGTCATTAAGCCATTACGCAAATTTTGACAAAGTTACATTATGAGACCATTCGGAAATGCTTGCACGACAAAAACAAAGTCTGAATGCATAAAGCGTGTTTTTGTTGATATTTATTCTCATAACTTAAACACACAATTAAATAAAAAATAAAAATAAAATAATATAAGAAAAAGCTGCGCTCTAACAATCACACACAGCTGATTTAAGAGACTGTCACTTCTCCACTTGTTAACAAAGTTCATTGTGAGCCATTAAAACAATTTTAAATAAAATGCATGACCACCAATTAATGCTTATTCAAAAATGAAAGTATTAGTTCTTAAAAAAAAAGAAAGAAAAAGCTTAAGCGGCATGAACTGGAAATCGAACCACGGGCCTGTCGGTTCAGGAGTTAATCGCTTTTCCACTAAGCTACTGACGCTGTTATCCAACAACTGCAAAAATTGGCATTGTAAAGCATTCTTATTATTTCCTGTACAAATACAAATTTCTTATTATTTCCTGTACAAATATAGAATTTGCGCTGCCGGCAGAGCTGCTTACAGCTATGGAAAACGTTAAGCTGAATAACTTCTGTGTTTATTATCCGATTGTTACCAAATCATCGTCTGGCTAGCTATAGTTATCATATAAACCAAAAATGAACAATATGGCATCAAAATTGCGCTTGTAATCAATTTTTTTATTTACAGGGGCGGAAGGGGGCGTGGCCAAAATCCAAAATAAACTTGATCAGCGTGCAATAATAACACATTATGTCAACAAATTTGGTAGTTCTAGCTCTTATAATAGCTGAGATCTAGATTTTCACACGGACAGACAGACGGACAGACAGACAGACGGACAGACGGACATGGCTATATCGACTCGGCTGTTGATCCTGAGCCAGAATATATATACTTTATGGGGTCGGAGGTGTCTCCTTCTGCCTGTTACATACATTTTCGGTTTGAACAAAGTTTTAATACCCTTCTACTCTATGAGTAGCGGGTATAAAAATAAAAGAAACAAGTAAGAAAGCTACAGTCGAGTGTGCTCGTCTGTAATATACCCGCTACCCAGCTGCTTGTACATAATTTATTTGCGGAACAAAAAAACGGCTACAATTATATTTTGACCGTAAAAGGCTATGGACTTATAATATTTATGCAAAGTCAAAATATAAAATAAAAAAAAAAAACATTTTTGCACACATTTAATTTTTGATGCGGGCGGGACTCGAACCCGTAAATGCATAATAGTACTGTTCGTTTTGCAGTCCACAACTTAACCCATTTCACCACCGTACACGCACACACGATTCGGCACAATGCTGCAAGCTGCGCTGCCTGTTGAAGACTATAAATCGAATACGTGCTTGTAAAAAACAATATGTGCCCTTTTAATAATTCTTTATATGCTTGAATGGAAAGTGTTCTAGAGCACTTTAACTTTTAATAAATTTTGTTAAAAAAACGACCGATTGGTTCTATGACATCTATACGATGTATCGGTCCGTACCGGCTCGTTCCGACTTATTTACAGCGGGCAGCAATAAGAAACATGTATACAAAGTTTCATGAAGGTAGCTCAAAAAGGGAGGCAAAAACTTTTAATTGCAAAAAATAAGAAAAGTTCGATCTCCCCCACCATGACACGCATGCATGCGGAATCGAACCTTGGACTCATTCGGTCATTAAGCCATTACGCAAATTTTGACAAAGTTACATTATGAGACCATTCGGAAATTCTTGCACGACAAAAACAAAGTCTGAATGCATGATGCGTCTTTTTGTTGATATTTATTCTCATAACTTAAACATACAATTAAACAAAAAATAACAAGTAAGAAAGCTACAGTCGAGTGTGCTCGACTGTAATATACCCACTACCCAGCTGCTTGTACATAATTAATTTGCGGATCAAAAAAACAGCTACAATAATATTTTGACCGTAAAAGGCTATGGACTTATAATATTTATGCAAAGTCAAAATATAAAATAAAAAAAAAAAACATTTTTGCACACATTTAATTTTTGATGCGGGCGGGACTCGAACCCGAATGCATAATAGTACTTTTCGTTTTGCAGTCCACAACTTAACCCATTTCACTACCGTACACGCACACACGATTCGGCACAATGCTGCAAGCAGCGCTGCCGGCAGCGCTGCTTACAGCTATGGAAAACGTTAAGCTGAATAACTTCTGTGTTTATTATCCGATTGTTACCAAATTTTCAGAGATCATTTGGCTAGCTATAGTTATTATGTAAACCGAAAATGAACAACATGGCATCAATTGCACTTGTTATCAATTTTTTTTCGATTTCCGGGGGCGGAAGGGGCGTGGCCCAAATTCAAAATAAACTTGATCAGCGTGCCATAATAACACATATATTCACCAAATTTGGTAGTCCTAGCTCTTATAATAGCTGAGGTCTAGATTTTCACACGGACAGACAGACGGACAGACGGACATGACTATATCGACTCGGCTGTTGATCCTGAGCCAGAATATATATACTTTATGGGGTCGGAGGTGTCTCCTTCTGCCTGTTACATACATTTTAGGTTTGAACAAAGTTATAATACCCTTCTACTCTATGAGTAGCGGGTATAAAAATAAAAAAATATAAGAAAAAACTGCGCTCTAACAATCGCACACAGCTGATTAAAGAGACTGTCACTTCTCCACTTGTTAACAAAGTTCATTTCGAGCCATTAAAAAAATTTTTTAATAAAATGCACGACCACCAATTAATGCATATTCAAAAATTAAAGTATTAGTTCTTAAAAAAAAAAAGAAAAAGCTTAAGCGGCATGAACTGGGAATCGAACCACGGGCTTGTCGGTTCAGGAGTTCATCGCTTTTCCACTAAGCTACGGACGCTGTTATCCAACAACTGCAAAAATTTGCAGTAATAACACATTTTGTCACCAAATTTGGTAGTTCTAGCTCTTATAATAGCTGAGATCTAGATTTTCACACGGACAGACAGACGGACAGACGGACATGGCTATATCGACTCGGCTGTTGATCCTGAGCCAGAATATATATACTTTATGGGGTCGGAGGTGTCTCCTTCTGCCTGTTACATACATTTTCGGTTTGAACAAAGTTATAATACCCTTCTACTCTATGAGTAGCGGGTATAAAAACACACCGCGCTATGACCCCCACAATAAAAATTGAACCAAGAACTTTTACACAACAATCCGGTACTGCTACCATCACGCCACAGTCTTCCTTTGCGATGCATTTTGCAGCATAACAGCATTTCATTTATTTTATGCAACAAAACGGTGGACCAGATATGTAGTCCGCGTTGTTATTGTTGCCCTATCTTATACTTGCTTTGCTTACAAAACAAGTAAGAGAGCTACAGTCGAGTTTTCTCGACTGTAATCGAGTTTTCTCGACTGTAATATAGCCGCTACCCAGCTGCTCGTAAATCATTTATTTGCGGAAAAAAAAACCGCTACAATTATATTTTGACCGTAAAAGGCTATGGACTTACAATATTTATGCAAAGTCAAAATCTAAAATAAAAAAAAATGTATTTTTGCACACATTTAATTTTTGATGCGGTCGGGACTCGAACCCGTAAATGCATAATAGTACTGTTCGTTTTGCAGTCCACAACTTAACCCATTTCACCACCGTACACGCACACACTATTCGGCACAATGATGCAAGCAGCGCTGCTGGCAGCACTGCTTACAGCTATGGAAAACGTTAAGCTGAATAACTTCTGTGTTTATTATCCGATTGTTACCAAAATCAGAGATCATCTGGCTAGCTATAGTTATCATGTAAACCGAATATGAACAATATGGCATCAAAATTGCGCTTGTAATCAATTTTTTCGATTTACAGGGGCGGAAGGGGACGTGGCCAAAATCCAAAATAAACTTGATCAGCGTGCAATAATTACACATATTGTCACCAAATTTGGTAGTCCTAGCCCTTATAACAGCTGTGATCTAGATTTTCACACGGAGAGACAGACGGACAGACGGACATGGCTATATCGACTCGGCTGTTGATCCTGAGCCAGAATATATATACTTTAGGAGGAGGTGTCTTCTTCTGCCTGTTACATACATTTTCGGTTTAAGCAAAGTTATAATACCCTTCTACTCTATGAGTAGCGGGTATAAATATATTTTCTTTAATAAACAAAAAAAGTGTATTTTTCCGTGGCTCTAATTTCGAGAATCGAACCGCAAACTTTTGGCTCTGACACTCTAGCCACTAGGCCACTGCCATTCCTGCGAGTTGTTTTCCTTAGGTTCAGAGGTAAACATTTTTTTTTTCGATTTACGGGGGCGGAAGGGGGCGTGGTCAAAATCCAAAATAAACTTGATCAGCGTGCAATAATTACACATATTGTCACCAAATTTGGTAGTCCTAGCCCTTATAACTCCCGTGATCTAGATTTTCACACGGACAGACGGACAGACAGACGGACATGGCTCAATCGACTCAGCTAGTGATCCTCAGTCAGAATATATATACTTTGTGGGGTCTACCACGCCTCCTTCTACCTGTTACAAACATTTGCACAAACTTAGTATACCATTTTTGACCATTTTCAATGGTCGAATGGTATAAAAACACTTCTACATTACATTTTAAAATTGTTATTAAAATTAAAAAATACAAGAAAAAACAATTTTATTTCACGTTGCCTAATGTGAGAATCGAACCCACACCCTCTGCGAAACAATATGGCTGTCAATTATAAGAAAAATAAGAAAAACAAGTAAGAAAGCTACATTCGAGTGTGCTCGATTGTAATATACCCGCTACCCAGCTGCTTGTACATCAAAATTTTTTGGGGAACAATAAAGAACGGCTACAATCATATTTTGACCGTAAAAGGCCATGGACTTACAATATTTATCCAAAGTCAAAGTCTAAAATAAAAAATAAAATTTTTTGCACACATTTAATTTTTGATGCGGGTTGGTTCGGACTCGAACCCATAAATGCATAATAGTTCTCTTCATTATGCAGTCCACAACTTAGCCCATTTCACCACCGTACACGCACACACTATTCGGCACCATTCTGCAATGGACACGAAAAGGAGAAAGTTTTTCTAATACGGACGTGTTATTATACGCTGCGCGAAATTTTGATTATCCTGGTGTCATCACGGCCAGAACAATTTGTGCTCGTGCAGTGTTCCATAGCGTTGGTGCGTGGGTGTTCGCCGCACTATCGTGTCGCTATAAAGGAATCGCGTAAACAACTTAAAATTAAAGAGAAATTATTGCAATCGGACTGAATTGCAATTTTGCAACTTTTTGTTGTAGGCCAGCTAACAAATGAGCTGTTGGTGCTGCCAATCTATCGCAGCGGGCGATCTGGTTTGAGCGGCGTTGCCAGACAAACGGCGTTGCCAGACCTGCAGTGGAGATCGGTTAGGGCGCGCAACCAGTTATATTTAAATTTGAATTTAAATTCGAATTTGTTTTTAGAGCGGACGCATTTTGAAAAGAGAGTCGGCACAAAGGTCGCGGACAGACCGAAAATCAACCTCTCATAACCTTCATAAGAAACTGGTGCTGTTGGTCCGCAAATGGACAATACAACAGGGGGCACTGCCCCCAACGGTGATGACCCATTTAGGAGGAGCACTCGAATGTCGAGGTCTCCTACCAAAATAGGTATCACGATGCAAGAAGCTGAAAATGTGCAGGCGTCGGCGTCAGGCGGGCAATTTTGCGGAGCTGTTGTGGAGGACACTTTGGCCTCTCCAAAACCATGCCAAAAGAAAATTGCTGACCTAATCTGCGTACCGACGCAAAAAAAAGCGGTAAAATCCCCGACTGGCTCGCCAATTCGTCCTGCAGAGCAATCAGATTTTAAAAATGAAGACCTGCGGAGCTTACTGGGCTTGATGAACGTCGAGATAAACACGCTCCTGACCGCATTTGAAACTCATCGCCACGTAATCAAAGAGTCTAAAGGTGTAATCGCAGAGCTGGCTGCAATTAACATTAGAGCGATCCAGCTTCAGGAGGGTGCGGGTAAGGAGGAGGCCTCCTTCCGAAACACCGCCACCCAGCCGGAGGCGCGGCAGACTAAAGACCGCAAAGCGGCGGCAAAAGTGAAGCCACATTCAAATCCAATGATACCATCCGAGCCCACCAATACGAAGGAGCCAAAGCCAGCCAGCTACGCGACCGTTGCCAAGGACGCGAGTACAAAGGAGGTGTGGTCTAAGGTGATGCCAAAGCGTTTGCGCAAGAAGCCAGAGGCCACTATACTAAAAAAAAACTGGCGAAGCTTCGTACGCTGACATGTTGCGTACGCTAAAAGCCGATCCCAACCTAAGTGACTTTGGAAAACAGGTTAAAAAGATTCGAAGGACCCAAAAGGGCGAGCTACTGCTCGATGTAGAGGGCAAGGACTCTGCCAGCGTTTTGGCCTTCGGAGAAATTATTGAGGAGGCGCTCAAAGAAATGGCTGCGGTACGCACGGGGGCGCAGAGAATAGCGCTAATATGCAGTGGAATGGATGAGGCAACAACAGCGTAGGAACTCCAAAGTAGTCTCGCCTCCCAATACCAAAGCATACTTGTAAAGCCAGAGAAGCAACGACGTAGATAAGAACCATGCTACAGGCAGTTTCGCATGCCCTACCTACAAAGCCAGCACTAAAAAAGGAAGCCAATAGCCGCCAAAATGATGTTAGATCTTATTAACATCATTCAGCTCAAAGTCAACCATTGCGCAGCTGCGCAGAACCTTTTGGCTCAGACAGCGAGGGAGCGCAATGCTGACGTACTGATCCTGAGTGAACCATACCTTCCGGGTGTAGGTAACTCAGTGGTGCTCGATGAACTAGGTAAGGCGGCTATCAAGTGTCACACTAGCCTACCTGTGGAAGAGAGCGAAAACATACCAATGCGCGGGATCGCATACGCTAAGATCAAAGGAGTGCACTTCTACAGCTGCTATGCTCCACCTAGCGACAGCCCGGAGCAATTTGAGGACATGCTTAGAAAGCTTGTTGACCATGCATGAGGGCGCAGGCCAGCAGCCATAGGAGGTGATCTCAATGCCTGGGCCACTGAATGGGGCAGCCGGACTTCCAACACAAGAGGACGCGCAGTGATTGAGGCCATGAATTTGATAGATCTCGTATTACTAAACGACGGCCTCAAGCCGACCTTTAATAACGACAGAGGCTCGTCTTGCATCGATGTCACCTTTGTCAGCAGTGTCCTAGTGGCCAACGCAAACTGGATGGTGCAAGAGGACATAACCCTGAGCGACCACAACCTGATCACGTTCCGGGTACAAACAAGGAGACCGATGCCCAGACAGCGGAGATGGGCACTAGGGCCAGTATGGGACATCAAAAAACTGGATGAGGATATGTTGGCCTAGCAGATTGAATCCATGGAGACCACAAATGGACACGCGGAGACCAAGGTGGCATCGCTTATGAGCATGCTCAAAGCAACATGCGACGCAGTGATGCCGAGAAAAACAAATGCGAAACGTAAGCCCCCTGTTTACTGTTGGAGTGCCTCTCTACACCAGCTCCGTACGGAATGCCTAAGGGCGAGAAGACAAGCGCAGCGATCCAGAGGACGACCGCACCACGTCCAATGCACGGAGGCATACAAAGCGAAGCGAGCCGAGCTCAAAAACAGCATATCTGCAGCAAAGGCAAATGCATTTAGAACCTGCTTGCAAGCGTTGACGACGACCCCTGGGGTATTGCCTACAAAAAAGTCGGGAAAAAACTTAATGTCGCTGGTGGAAGTACCCCTCAGGACCCAGCCGCACTGGTCAGCATCGTGTCGGAGCTATTCCCAAGCCAAGACACGTTATGACAACCCGCTCTACAAGCCCCCGCCTCCGATTTTCGGTGTATCACAGCATGCGAAGTCGTCGAAGCAGCGAAGAGGATCAAGCCGAACAAAGCTCCCGGCATTGATGGTATTCCTGGGCTAATTGTTAAGGCCGCTGCCACCGCAAGACCCGAGGTCTTCAGGGAGGCTTTCCAACAATGTCTTCTGGACGGAGTCTTCCAAGACAATGAAACTTGTCATTCTGCCAAAAGACAAGCGGCCTGCAAACGCAGCAGGCAGCTACCGCCCCTTATGTCTGCTGGACATTGTGGGCAAACTGTTTGAGCGCATTCTATACACACGCATAGAAGCCATCTCCGAGAGCCCCACAGGCCTTCAATGCCAACAGTATGGCTTCCGTAAAGGGAAGAGCACGCTCGATGCCCTCACAGCCGTAACTGAAGTAGCGAAGAACGCACTTGACGGCGACCGATGGCTAGGCGGCAGTAAAAAGTACTGTGCCATCATCACGCTCGACGTGAAGAACGCGTTTAATTCAGCGAGATGGCCCAATATCCTCGGCGCAATGCGTAACATGGGCATACCCGATTATCTCCGAAGGGTAGTTGGCAACTACTTCAGGGAACGCACGCTGTTGTATGTTACTGAAGCTGGTCCAAGATGCCACCAAGTCTCTGCAGGTGTTCCACAAGGGTCGGTACTTGGACGGATCTTGTGGAACATCATGTATGATGGGATCCTGAGGATCAGCAAGCCCCGAGGCGTGGAGCTACACTGCTTCGCCGACGACGTTGCGGTAACAGCGGTGGCCAAGACTAACCGGAGCTCCAGGACATCAGTAACGTGGCGATCAGGGCGATCACCGATTGGCTTGAGAAAGTCGGCCTAGGAATTGCGGCACAAAAGACGGAATTAGTTCTGTTGAGCAGCAGAAAGAAAATCGAAAGCATGCAGGTCGAAGTGAAGGGAGAAATAATCACTTCAGCAGGAGCGTTGAAGTACTTGGGAGTTCTAATAGACCGTAGGCTCTCCTTTAAGGACCACGCAACGTATGCCAGCAAAAAAGCGGCAATGACAGCTGCAGCGCTGGCAAGAATTATACCCAACGTGGGAGGACCCAGATTGCCGGCAAGGACTCTGCTTGCGGCGGTTACTAAGGCAACGCTGCTGTACGCTGCCCCTATCTGGAGCTGTGTTAAAAGCAAAGTAACCTACTTGGCTAGTGCGCGGGCAGTATCGCGGACAATGGCACTGAGACTAATCAGAGGCTTTTCAACCGTTTCGGATGACGCAGCGCATGCTCTTTCAGGCATTATACCCATTGACCTGGAGATAAAGGGCCAATATCTAGCGCGAGAAGGAGTTAACCAAACAGAGATTCTCGAGTGGATTCGTGGAGTCTGGCAGTCTAGGTGGCAAGAGTCGCAACGTGGGCGATGGACGTACCAGCTCATCCCTGACCTATCGGAATGGGCAGAGTGTGAGCACAAAGAGGTGGACTACCACATGACCCAGTTCCTAACGGACCATGGTTGTTTCCGAGGGTACCTGTTTAGGTTCCACCATGTGGATACAGCGCAATGCCTCTTTTGCATAAACGCGGTGGAAACAGTAGAGCACATCCTCCTGCACTGCTCCAGGTTCGCTGTGGAGAAGGTCCAACTGGAGTCGCTCGCTGGTGCACCTCTCAGCCTAAGAGGCTTGATTGCCGCTATGTTGGCGAACAAAGACGTTTGGAATGGGGCTCACGATATCATAGTCCGCATGATGAAGCGTGTCCGCAAGGACGAGATGGCCAACAGGAATGGCGGGTGAGGAGTACTCCCGTGTGGTGACGTCGTAAAAGGCCTCCAAAAAGTCAAGGAAGGAGCGCCATGCAACAACACAGCGCACAAGTAAAGGGAGTGCGATTTAGCATCACATCCTGCTCACCGATGAAATACTTTGACTGGCAGTCCCGGTGAGCATGTCAAGGACAGGAGAAGGAGCGCAGGTTTTTGTTTAGTACGTAGGCATAACTCTACTTGGAGGGTTGTGAATTGTGCATACCATCTACGGTCGGTAGATGGTATCTTTAGAAGATTTCATTTTCCTGCCGTATATATAATAAAAAAAAAAAAAAACAAGTAAGAAAGCTACAGTCGAGTGTGCTCGACTGTAATATACCCGCTACCCAGCTGCTCGTACATAATTTATTTGCGGAACAAAAAAACGGCTACAATCAAATTTTGACCGTAAAAGGCTATGGACTTATAATATCTATGCAAAGTCAAAATCTAAAAAAAAAAAAACATTTTTGCACACATTTAATTTTTGATGCGGGCGGGACTCGAACCCGTAAATGCGCTGCTTACAGCTATGGAAAACGTTAAGCTGAATAACTTCTGTGTTTATTATCCGATTGTTACCAAATTTTCAGAGATCATCTGGCTAGTTATAGTTATCATGTAAACCGAAAATGAACAATATGGCATCAAAATTGCGCTTGTAATCAATGTTTTTCGAATTACGGGGGCGGAAGGGGGCGTGACCAAAAAACCAAAATAAACTCGATCAGCGTGCAATAATAACACATATTGTCACCAAATTTGGTAGTCCTAGCTCTTATAATAGCTGAGATCTAGATTTTCACACGGACAGACAGACTGACAGACGGACAGACGGACATGGCTATATCGACTCGGCTCTTGATCCTGAGCCAGAATATATATACTTTATGGGGTCGGAGGTGTCTCCTTCTGCCTGTTACATACATTTTCGGTTTGAGCAAAGTTATAATACCCTTCTACTCTATGAGTAGCGGGTATAAAAACAATGCTGCAAGCAGCGCTGCCGGCAAAAGAAGTAAAACGTATTGAAAACGTATAACTTTTATTCAGGTACCAAAAAAATTCAAGATTTATCACTTAAACAGTAAAATTAATAATTCTACCTGTTGAAGACTATAAATCGAATACGTGCTTGTAAAAAACAATATGTGCCCTTTTAATAATTCTTTATATACTTGAATGGAAAGTGTTCTAGAGCACTCTAACTTTTAATAAATTTTGTTAAAAAAACGACCGATAGGTTCTATGGCATCTATACAATGTATCGGTCCGTACCGGCTCGTTCCGACTTATTTACAGCGGGCAGCAATAAGAAACATGTATACAAAGTTTCATGAAGGTAGCTCAAAAAGGGAGGCAAAAACTTTTATTTGCAAAAAATAAGAAAAGTTCGATCTCCCCCACCATGACACGCATGCATGCGAAATCGAACCTTGGACCCATTACCTAAGAGGTCCACCACTTCTCCATTCGGTCATTAAGCCATTACGCAAATTTTGACAAAGTTACATTATGAGACCATTCGGAAATGCTTGCACGACAAAAACAAAGTCTGAATGCATGATGCGTGTTTTTGTTGATATTTATTCTCATAACTTAAACATACAATTAAATAAGAAATAAAAATAAAAAAATATAAGAAAAAGCTGCGCTCTAACAATCACACACAGCTGATTTAAGAGACTGTCACTTCTCCACTTGTTAACAAAGTTCATTGTGAGCCATTAAAAAAATTTTAAATAAAATGCACGACCACCAATTAATGCATATTCCAAAATTAAAGTATTAGTTCTTAAAAAAAAAAAAGAAAAAGCTTAAGCGGCATGAACTGGGAATCGAACCACGGGCATGTCGGTTCAGGAGTTCATCGCTTTTCCACTAAGCTACCGACGCTGTTATCCAACAACTGCAAAAATTTGCAGTAATAACACATTTTGTCACCAAATTTGGTAGTTCTAGCTCTTATAATAGCTGAGATCTAGATTTTCACACGGACAGACAGACGGACATGGCTATATCGACTCGGCTGTTGATCCTGAGCCAGAATATATATACTTTATGGGGTCGGAGGTGTCTCCTTTTGCCTGTTACATACATTTTCGGTTTGAACAAAGTTATAATACCCTTCTACTCTATGAGTAGCGGGTATAACAATTTTTTGAATATCTTCTATGTTTATTGTTCGATCTTATTCAATACAAAACGTCCGCGATAAGCTTTTATGTTGAGTTTCAAAAAATCGTGACTGTACAGCTTTAATTGTGGAAGTTACATTTTGCGGGGGCGGTAGTAGGCGTGGCCAAAATTTTAATATGATTTATATAAGTGTTGTCTCAAAATTTAGTGGCTCTAGCTTTCTTAGTTCTGAGATATAGGCGCTTGCAATACGGTTTTTCGATTTGCGGGGGCGAAAGTAGACGTGACCCAAATTTTAATTAAAATTTTACAGCGTATGATTCACTTAAGTTTTGTCACCAAATTTGGTGGCTCTATCTTTTTTAGTTTCTGAGTTATAGGCGTTCATACAGACGGACAGACAGACATGGCTCAATCGTCTCGGCTAGTGATCCTGTGCAAGAATATATATACTTTATGGGGTCGCCGATGCCTCCTTCTACCTGTTACGCACATTTCGACAAACACAATAGACCATGTATTTTTTTAAATCCATGGTCTAAAAATGTACCCGACTTGTCTTCCTTGGACAGTTACCCAACCCAAGGACAGTTATTGTCATTTGTTCGGTTATGCGACCTCGGTTGTATTTTCTTTTAGCCAAAAAAGTTTCATCAATCTGCACAGTTTTACCTTCACCACCTAGAATAATTTCCGTATGCGATGATATTACTTCAGTTATTTCCCGAAAATAGCTGAAGTAATCAATTATTGTGTGTCGACCAAGCTCAGGTTCATCATTTGACTGACGCCAGGAGACTATGTTTTCAAAAACATCCGTCACTTTCATATCAATAATAAAACATATTACATTGCAAGGACTTCCCGAAATGAAATTCGGCAGTTGGAACCGTCAAAGAAAGTTCCAAAACAAGGATTTATAGTCTTACGACATGTTTTTGATCCTTTCTTTTTGGAACCTTTTGCGGCGCATCTCCATAGCCACCCCAATTTCTTTGTAGGAAATTTTTCCACAGTCATTGGCAGCCCACAACATTTTGGTGGTGGGAAATCTACTGAAGGTATTAGGTAAAAATATTAAACTTTTTTAAATCAGGGATGTAGGGATGGATGTTCCGTTGCCATTTTCTTAAAAAAAGGGTTTTTTATTTCGTATAGAAGATAAGAGCAAAAAAAAAGCTTTGCCCATGCACGCAAATGTGTGGCGTAAGCGCAAGCAAAGACACACACACAAGCGCAACTTTGAAATCATCATAGATTTAATGAGAATTAATACGATGCCTGGTGATTGCAAGGCAAATATTGGCGGTTATTTTCAAATTTAAACAAGTAAGAAAGCTAGAGTCGAGTTTGTTCGACTGTAATATACCCGCTACCCAGCTGCTCGTACATCATTTAAAAACGTGCTACAATCATATTTTGACACTAAAAGGCTATGGGCTTACAATATTTATGTTTATGTGTATTATTGTTTATTTTTAATTTTGTATTGTATTGTATAAATAATAATATAAATAAATAATAAAAATAATATACATATATATAATTTTTAAATTAATAAATAATATCATTATATAAATATGAAATATTATTAAAAAAAATAAATAATATCATTAAATAAATTAATAACAATAATAAAAAAAATCTCCTGGCCCATTGCAACATGACTGTTCACCGATACTATATTTCTTCAATTTCTCATTCCCAACGAACGGAATCAATATGTTGTTGGTCTTCTTTCGTTATCAGGTTTCAAAAGCAAACTGTAAACAAAAACCGCTGATTGACAGTGAGACCATACCCATGCAACTATACGCGGCTTAAATATGGATAATTCTAGTTTTTGAAATCTGGTCACACTGGCCATTTTTGCCTGCAAATTGTATGGAAGTCGAGGACTTATCGGAGGCTATAGCTCCTAAACTAAGCCAAAAACTTACTTCGTCGAGTTCTATTAGAAACTGTTGTCAGATCTTGGCGCCACGGAAACAGCAATATCCCCGCGAAAAGTAAGTAAATTTGTATATACCAAAATATTATGACATTATTTTTTATTAAAAAGTAAAATAAACGTAATATGATATATGAAAAATGGTGTTGCCTTCACGCACTCAAAAGTTGACTGCTACAAAAGTGCTTCAGTGATGCCATATTTTTGGTTTTTATCCGTACTTGGTGTGTATCCACTCTTTTCTTTTGTGACAGCATTTGGTTGCACGTTTCTCCTTGTAAGTTTGACTTAAAACATTAAAGCAAATAGTAGACAGTAGAAAGTAAAAGCATCGCGATTTTTTTTTTGCAAAGTTAAAAAATGCATCCTCACACCGTTGTTTGGGTTTCTTATGACTATGTTAACATTAATAATATTCCACGCATTCTTTATTTGTTTCTCTGTCGTACATAACCTCGAAGAGGCATGAGATTGCGTTGTCACGGACATTAGCAAGCTTAAATTGCAGCACTCTTCAATTATGACATCGTTTTAATTGATACATATTTTGCACTTGCAGCAACATTTCCAAAATGCAAATTTTCGTGAAAACTTTGACTGGCAAGACCATAACCTTGGAAGTCGAGCCCTCTGACACCATTGAGAATGTCAAGGCCAAGATCCAGGATAAGGAGGGCATCCCCCCAGATCAGCAGCGTCTGATCTTCGCTGGCAAGCAGCTGGAGGATGGTCGCACTCTGTCCGACTACAACATCCAGAAGGAGTCGACCTTGCACTTGGTCCTGCGTCTGCGTGGTGGTATCATTGAGCCCTCCCTGCGTATTCTCGCCCAGAAGTACAACTGCGATAAGATGATTTGCCGCAAGTGCTACGCTCGTCTGCATCCACGGGCCACCAACTGCCGCAAGAAGAAGTGTGGCCACACCAACAACCTGCGCCCCAAGAAGAAGTTGAAGTAGACTGTTATCTCCGGATTGTTGCTACTGTGCGCTTTAATGAAACGTCTTAGACAATTAAGTAAATATCAATTTGTAAAACCATCAATATGATTAAGAGCAAAATGTATTTACTTGCTCTAACGCGCTTCATATTTGTTGCTGTCTGTCTTTTGTTTGGTGTCGATTCGTGTTTGCGGAAACTGTTTTGGTCATATTGCCAAGCATTTATCGTTATTATCCTGGCAGTTGCTAAAGTAAGAAAGGAAGACGAGCTGATCTTTCGGGAATTCTTGCAGCTTGTGCACATTGTTTTGCACCATTCACAAGACAACATTATCAATAACACCTGGGTAAATAGCGAAGATCTGACGACGGTATCATAGCCATGCATCGCTGAGTGGCAACAATATGGGTGATTAAAATTTTTGAAGCCTAGTCACACTGGACATTTTGGCCTGCAAATTGTATGGAAATCGGGGACTTATCGGAGGCTATATCTCCTAAACTAAGCCAAAAATCATAAAATTTTACTTAAAATTTTCGTCTTATTTCGTCGAGTTCTATAGGAAACCGTCGTCAGATCTTGGCGCCACAGAAACAGCAATATTGCTCTTTTCGTCATCAGAACTTAAAAGCAAACAGACCTGAATAACAGTGACACCATATCCATGCATAGCTAAGTGGAAATAATATGATGCCTGGTCACACTGGTCATTTTGGTTTGCAAATTGCATAGAAACGGGGATTTATCGGAGGCTACATCTCCTGAACTAAGCCAATAGTCAAAAAATTGTATCTAATATTGTCGTCTAATTTCGGCAAATTCTATAGGAAACTCGGGCCTTCGGTTATCTGACCGACAGTTGGCACGGCAGTTCTTCCCAACGGTTAGCGGGGGTCGCTAACCGAATAGGCTTAAGAGAGGATGTCTGACAGCCTACTCTTCCCATTAACCCCGCCACCATTGCTTTGCACTGCTTGCTCAGATGCTGGCAGATGTCTCAGATGCTTGGCAGATGTCTCAGTACTAGGGCAGTCGTTTTTACCGATAGATTTTGTGTCGATAAAAACAGCTGTTTAGACAAAAATGCAACAGCCCCCAATATTTTGAGGGACGCAGCTGATCCTGCAGACAGGCAAAATAATTGGGGCATTTTCCGGTGGCTGTGTATATGGAGTTCCAGATTGCGACCTCTATCGCCGGTAGATGAGCGTCCCACTCCCTGGGTTCTCCTTCGAGGTAGCTGCGTATCGCCGACAATACGCTGCGGTTTACACTTTCGGCCGCGTTGCTGGTCGGTGAGTATATTGGCGCTCTAACGTGGTTGATACCGAAGCTCTTTATCATTTCCTCAAACAATTTTGAGGTGAACTGTTTGCATTGTTGGAAGGTATCACCTCCGGCACTCCGAACTTAAAGAAGACTTCATGCACCAGAAACTCAATGACCGCGGCCGCGGACGCTTCTCGCATCCCCTTCAAGAATGTATATTTCGAAAAGTGGTCCACCACAATGAAAATATACGCGTGTCCCCTCCTTGACCGCGGGTATTTTCCGAAGAAGTCAACGTATAGCTTCTGGAACGGCCTCTCGGTGTCCACCTTTTCGCCGATGCCCGCTTGCATTCGATAATTCAGCGCCTTCGTCTCCTTGCAGACGTCGCAGTTACGCACAAAATTGCGAACCTGTGTGGCCATTCCGAGCCAATAATATTGGAGGCGCAGGACTTCCAAGGTCTTTGCCTGTCCTCCATGGGCTGCGGTTGGCTCGGCGTGTGCTCGCGCGATAAGCGCACCAGTCAGAGCTCCTGGGATCCAATCCTTCGACTGTATCCTGGGTGGCGCCATCGGAGGTCGGTGCTCTGGACGAGTGCAGCCCTTGGGTACGGCACCGCGGGGTACGTGTGTCTCGGCCCTATCACCCTGGCTGACTGCGGCGCTAACCTTATTATCCTGGTCTACGATGGCTCTGCTCCTTGCCACGGATGCGGCGTCAGCTGATCTCCGGACATCATTTACCATTTTCATGAGCTCGAGGAAGCCCTGACGTAGCTCTTGCTTCAGCGTCTGCCCAATTTCGCTCTCGACTGATTGCCGGTAAGTTTGCGCCGCTTGCGCAATAACTGCATTCACCGTTGACCTATCCGTGGAGTTCATTCTTATGTTTGGCAGCTCCCATCCTGATTCCGGCTTTCGCCTCTGGACGTATGTCATGATCCTTGCCTCCCGCTTCCGGCCGTAGATGCTCTTGGACTGTGCGCTTTAGAGTCCTAAGCAGTCCTTTTCCACCGACATCTGGAAACCGGCTGCGTCCTCTCCATCAGTGGACCATGTCGCGTCAGAAGTCTCTGGCACTGACCCCATTCACCGCAAGTAAGGACCACCAACTACCTTTTTCTCCTCAGTCGTTGTCACTAAACTATTTACTTTTCTAACTGTCAGATGCTGCGTGCGTGCTGCGTACGACGGTGTGTTAATCTAACTTAAAAGTAATTTTTGCAAAAAAAAAAATAACAATAAAATAATAATACAAATTATTAATAGAAATAATTAATAAATAAATAATGCCAAATAAATAAATATAAAACAAGTAAGAAAGCTACAGTCGAGTGTGCTCGACTGTAATATACCCGCTACCCAGCTGCTTGTACATAATTTATTTGCGGAACAAAAAAACGGCTACAATCATATTTGGACCGTAAAAGGCTATGGACTTATAATATTTATGCAAAGTCAAAATATAAAATAAAAAAAAAAAACATTTTTGCACACATTTAATTTTTGATGCGGGCGGGACTCGAACCCGTAAATGCATAATAGTACTGTTCGTTTTGCAGTCCACAACTTAACCCATTTCACCACCGTACACGCACACACGATTCGGCACAATGCTGCAAGCAGCGCTGCCGGCAGCGCTGCTTACAGCTATGGAAAACGTTAAGCTGAATAACTTCTGTGTTTATTATCCGATTGTTACCAAATTCTCAGAGATCATCTGGCTAGTTATAGTTATCATGTAAACCGAAAATAAACAATATGGCATCAAAATTGCACTTGTTATCAATGTTTTTTCGATTTGCGGGGGCGGAAGGGGGCGTGGCCAAAATCCCAAATAAACTTGATCAGCGTGCAATAATAACACATATTGTCACCAAATTTGGTTGTCCTAGCTCTTATAATAGCTGAGATCTAGATTTTCACACGGACAGACGTACGGACAGACGGACACGGCTATATCGACTCGGCTGTTGATCCTGAGCCAGAATATATATACTTTATGGGGTCGGAGGTGTCTCCTTCTGCCTCTTACATACATTTTCGGTTTGAATAAAGTTATAATACCCTTCTACTCTATGAGTAGCGGGTATAAAAAAAAAAACACATTTTTTCCCACATTTAATTTTTGATGCGGGCGGGACTCGAACCCGTAAATGCATAATAGTACTGTTCGTTTTGCAGTCCACAACATAACCCATTGCACCACCGTACACGCACACACGATTCGGTAGAATACTGCAAGCAGCGCTGCCGACAGCGCTGCTTACAGCTTTGGAAAACGTTAAGCTGAATAACTTCTGTGTTTATTATCCGATTGTTACCAAATTTTCCGAGAGAGAGAAAAATGAAAAAAATTCTTTTTATACCCGCTACTCAATGAAAAAAATTCTTTTTATACCCGCTACTCATAGAGTAGAAGGGTATTATAACTTTGTTCAAACCGAAAATGTATGTAACAGGCAGAAGGAGACACCTCCGACCCCATAAAGTATATATATTCTGGCTCAGGATCAACAGCCGAGTCGATATAGCCGTGTCCGTCTGTCCGTCTGTCTGTCCGTGTGAAAATCTAGATCTCAGCTATTATAAGAGCTAGGACAATCAAATTTGGTGACAATATGTGTTATTATTGCACGCTGATCAAGTTTATTTTGGATTTTGGCCACGCCCCCTTCCGCCCCCGCAAATCGAAAAAACATTGATAACAAGTGCAATTTTGATGCCATATTGTTCATTTTTGGTTTACATAATAACTATAGCTAGCCAGATGATCTTTGAAAATTTGGTAACAATCGGATAATAAACACAGAAGTTATTCAGCTTAACGTTTTCCATAGCTGTAAGCAGCGCTGTCGGTGGTGCAATGGGTTATGTTGTGGACTGCAAAACGAACAGTACTATTATGCATTTACGGGTTCGAGTCCCGCCCGCATCAAAAATTAAATGTGGAAAAAAATGTGTTTTTTTTTTTATACCCGCTACTCATAGAGTAGAAGGGTATTATAACTTTGTTCAAACCGAAAATGTATGTAACAGGCAGAAGGAGACACCTCCGACCCCATAAAGTATATATATTCTGGCTCAGGATCAACAGCCGAGTCGATATAGCCGTGTCCGTCTGTCTGTCCGTGTGAAAATCTAGATCTCAGCTATTATAAGAGCTAGGACAACCAAATTTGGTGACAATATGTGTTATTATTGCACGCTGATCAAGTTTATTTGGGATTTTGGCCACGCCCCCTTCCGCCCCCGCAAATCGAAAAAACATTGATAACAAGTGCAATTCTGATGCCATATTGTTCATTTTCGGTTTACATGATAACTATAGCTAGCCAGATGATCTCTGAAAATTTGGTAACAATCGGATAATAAACACAGAAGTTATTCAGCTTAACGTTTTCCATAGCTGTAAGCAGCGCTGCCGGCAGCGCTGCTTGCAGCATTGTGCCGAATCGTGTGTGCGTGTACGGTGGTGAAATGGGTTAAGTTGTGGACTGCAAAACGAACAGTACTATTATGCATTTACGGGTTCGAGTCCCGCCCGCATCAAAAATTAAATGTGTGCAAAAATTTTTTTTTTTTTATTTTATATTTTGACTTTGCATAAATATTATAAGTCCATAGCCTTTTACGGTCAAAATATGATTGTGGCCGTTTTTTTGTTCCGCAAATAAATTATGTACAAGCAGCTGGGTAGCGGGTATATTACAGTCGAGCACACTCGACTGTAGCTTTCTTACTTGTTTTTTTTTCATTCAATCTCAAGGGATCTTTTCTTTCAACAAAAGGAAGGGAGATGAAACGACTACGCTGCCGGTGGACTCAGATCGACTCTGCGCTTTTAAAAGTTGTTGCTGTGACAATCGTGTTCGATCGGATCCGTTTTCACTGGGTGTGTGTTCCTTTAGCCCATGAGAAGGTGCATCGCGTATAGCCCTAGGCATTGACGGGTCACCTATCCTCATTCAGCCTCATGGGCCGAATTAAAGGACACAGACGCCCAGCGAAAACAGACGATCTACTACGTTTAACAAAAAAAAAATAAAACAAATACCGACGTAACAGGTATACACATATACTACATGGAACACCTTTGGATGTTGGACATGGCCCAGTGCAAGTGCGTAGCACAATGTTCTCACCTCCACGGTTGGTCATGGCTCGCGCCTTGCCTGGCATCATGGCTCAACATCCAAATACCTTCACTCACTTTTGTGTCCCAGTCCACCACTTCCTGCGCAAACGTGAAGTTCATACTTCCATGCTGACTCTCAATTCGGACGCTTCATTTTCACCGTTTTGTTCTTTAAATTGGGCGCCATTATGTTTCGGACTGCTTTCTCAGGGCTGTGCCGGCCGGCTCAGCTGCACTAGGTGGAGGGGTTTTTCCGGCTGGTCTGCAGTCCACACCAAAATACCTATGAATTTTGATACTTACTTGTACTTGTACTCACACACAACAATAAAAATAAATACTACTTTAAAGAAAGACAACAACAACAAACTTTGGTGACCGCTATTGGTCACCGCGCACCCACCCAACCATGTGATGCTCCTGCTCTCGGTTTCGGACTATCACCCTAGCCGATCTAGTCCGTTCCTGGCTTGCTAAAAAAAAAACATTGATAACAAGTGCAATTTTGATGCCATATTGTTCATTTTCGGTTTACATGATAACTATAGCTAGCCAGATGATCTCTGAAAATTTGGTAACAATCGGATAATAAACACAGAAGTTATTCAGCTTAACGTTTTCCATAGCTGTGAGCAGCGCTGCCGGCAGCGCTGCTTGCAGCATTGTGCCGAATCGTGTGTGCGTGTACGGTGGTGAAATGGGTTAAGTTGTGGACTGCAAAACGAACAGTACTATTATGCATTTACGGGTTCGAGTCCCGCCCGCATCAAAAATTAAATGTGTGCAAAAATGTTTTTTTTTTTTTATTTTATATTTTGACTTTGCATAAATATTATAAGTCCATAGCCTTTTACGGTCAAAATATGATTGTGGCCGTTTTTTTGTTCCGCAAATAAATTATGTACAAGCAGCTGGGTAGCGGGTATAGTACAGTCGAGCACACTCGACTGTAGCTTTCTTACTTGTTTTTTTTTCATTCAATCTCAAGGGATCTTTTCTTTCAACAAAAGGAAGGGAGATGAAACGACTACGCTGCCGGTGGACTCAGATCGACTCTGCGCTTTTAAAAGTTGTTGCTGTGACAATCGTGTTCGATCGGATCCGTTTTTACTGGGTGTGTGTTCCTTTAGCCCATGAGAAGGTGCATCGCGTATAGCCCTAGGCATTGACGGGTCACCTATCCTCATTCAGCCTCATGGGCCGAATTAAAGGACACAGACGCCCAGCGAAAACAGACGATCTACTACGTTTAACAAAAAAAAAATAAAACAAATACCGACGTAACAGGTATACACATATACTACATGGAACACCTTTGGATGTTTGACATGGCCCAGTGCAAGTGCGTAGCACAATGTTCTCACCTCCACGGTTGGTCATGGCTCGCGCCTTGCCTGGCATCATGGCTCAACATCCAAATACCTTCACTCACTTTTGTGTCCCAGTCCACCACTTCCTGCGCAAACGTGAAGTTCATACTTTCATGCTGACTCTCAAT
This sequence comes from Zaprionus ghesquierei, assembly GCA_018904095.1. Taxonomy (NCBI): domain Eukaryota; kingdom Metazoa; phylum Arthropoda; class Insecta; order Diptera; family Drosophilidae; genus Zaprionus; species Zaprionus ghesquierei. The sequence continues at coordinate 386,438 of JAEIGP010000831.1, forward strand.
TCGGACGCTTCATTTCCACCGTTTTGTTCTTTAAATTGGGCGCCATTATGTTTCGGACTGCTTTCTCAGGGCTGTGCCGGCCGGCTCAGCTGCACTAGGTGGAGGGGTTTTTCCGGCTGGTCTGCAGTCCACACCAAAATACCTATGAATTTTGATACTTACTTGTACTTGTACTCACACACAACAATAAAAATAAATACTACTTTAAAGAAAGACAACAACAACAAACTTTGGTGACCGCTATTGGTCACCGCGCACCCACCCAACCATGTGATGCTCCTGCTCTCGGTTTCGGACTATCACCCTAGCCGATCTAGTCCGTTCCTGGCTTGCTACGGTCGCCCCATCTCCCTAACAATTAACACTTAGCAACTCATCCTTGATTCCACGGTACAAAAAAAATATTTATTTATTTACCATTATTACGTCGCCTTCACAAAACCTGACTAAAACCTAACACATAAATAAATAAATTATATATAAAAAAATAATTTAATTAAATACAATTTTTAAGCTAAATTATTCTAAGGGTCATGGTAAAGCGGCCGCCGTGCTGTGTCGGCCGCTCGCTGCTGCGACGCTGCGCTTCTGCTGTTCGCTGCTGCTCGTACGGTGCCTTTTGGCGCGCTACGCTATTCTTGCTGGCCCTGACGGTGGTGGGGTCGAAGGGGGGGTGGATGCAGGGTGAACTTTGTTACGGACTAGTTTCTTCAGGGCTGTGCCGGCTAGCTCAGCTACACAAGGGAAGGGGGTTTTTCCCGCTGCCCTTCAGTCCGCACCAAAATGCCGATGAATTTCGATACTTACGTATCACGCCTCACAACAACTACAACAATTACATTCTACGTTAAACAACAACAACAACATTTGGTGACCGAAATTGGTCACCGCGCACCCACCCAACAATGTGATGTTCCTGCTCGCGGTTTCGGAGCATAACCCTAGCCGATTCGTCCGATCCTGGCCCGCTACGGCCGCCCCATCTCCCTAAGCGACGAGATTTACCCGATCATATTTTTTTTCTCACGTTATATTTACTCATTTAATTCACATTACTTATCATACATCTTGCCTACACAAAAACCTACACAAACCTAACAATGTCTAACACAAAATTAAATAAATTAGCTCAAATCATAATTATAAACTAAATTAATCTGAAGGGTCGGGGATCTGCGGCGCGCCGTGCTGTGGCGGCCGCTCGCTGTTGCGGCGCTGTGCAATGTTTGCGCGCTGCGCTTCTGCTCTTCGCTGCTGCTGTGATGCTGCTGCTTGAACGCTACTGCTGTGACGGCGCCTTTTGCGCGCTGCGCCCTAGCTGTGGGCCCTGACGAGGATGGGTTCGAGGGTGGATGCAGGGTCAAGGTAAAACGGGTCTCCTGGTGGAACTCCGCTTGGAACAAACTCACCAGGAGACTCCTTCTTTCCGGCTTCTGTCGTAGTAGTGACTCCTTCGCTCTTATATATTTTGAGCGCAGCTCAAAATCCTCGCCCGCTGATCACAATTAGTTTGTATGAATGAGGCCCAACATAAAACCGTTAGCGGTCACAAACTTGGGCCTACGGGCATCTAACCGACAGGCCAAACAGCGGTTCTCCCTATCCACCGTTAGGGTCGCTGACCGAATTGGCCATTTCTCTCTCAAGGCCATTTCTTCCCGCTAACCCTGTCACCACTGGTTTGCACTGCTTGCTCTGTCGGCAGATGTCCCAATACCAGAGCAGCTGTCTCTACCGATAGTAGAGCCGCGGCCGGCACAGCCGATGATGCGCTGCCGTCGGGCGCCAACGCGGGGCGCACGATCCAAAAGCCGGTCAAATTTCTGCTGCGCCCTGGCCTCGGTAAATATTTCCACGTTCCATGTGTTTTGTTGTTGTTGGTGTGTGTTCGTGCTTCATTCCAGACGCTGCTTCGACTCCAGCCATAGTTTAGGTGCGGATGTCTTTGGCATGATAAACTCCCAGTCGTCGTCCTTGTAGGTCTTCCAACAGATAGGCGTTGTTTCCAACTGCCTGCACTACTCTGGGCCTCAGTAATTTTCTGGCGAACTTTGCGTTGAAGTTTCTAGAGAAGTGACTCAACACAAAGTTTCGGCGGTAAACTTCTTGGCCGGGACTCATTTACGGGCGCGTGTTTCCCGTCCTCATCACGCCCAGCCGTCCGTTTCCCGCGCAATCCGGGCACTTCGGGGAAACGGTATCTGGTCTGCCGCACCGATAGCAGAACAATCTCCGGGATGCAGAGTCACAGTCGCGGAAAAGGTGTCCGGCTGTTCCGCAGTTTCAACACCCTGGCTTGTCTGGCGCTTTCTGAGGCCACTTGCGCAGTTCCTCCACTTAATCCGGTAGTTCCTCAGGTTCCGGGCCAACTACCTCGTGGACACGAATCCTCGCGGAAGCCGAAAACGCTACCGGCTGAGGACAGGAAGTCCGTCCTCGACGTCCACCGCTTCGTCTCGTGGAAGGAGCGCAACACCTCCGCCCATGGACACAGGTACTGCCTCTGGAGGAATTCGATCCGGAAGATGAAATCCTCGACAGAGTTGAACTTGTCCTCGACGTCGAAGGACAAGCCCCATCGCTCCACTCGGGTGCGCTGCGCCGATTGCGGACTATTGGCGTAACCTGACTCGTTGGTTGGCCTGCGAGCTGCCTCCCGGCCTTGTTGGAACGGACCGCGCCATTTGCCAGGTGAAAACCTTGGACCCCACTCCGGGCTGCTGCTGTCTTCCGGCCACTCCTTCGGCGGCATCCTGGGTGGCTGCATCGGAGGTCGCTGTTCTGGTCGGGTGATAGTCTTGGGAACGGCGTCGCGGCCCTGCACCTTGGCTCTAACCCGCTTGCGCAATAGCTGCATTTACCGCAGACCTCTCCGTTGAGTCCAATTTAATGTTTTGCCGACCCGCTTCCGGCTGCATGTGTGGTTCCTCCGGACGTGTATCTTCCTCTTTGTCCCTTGCCGTGGAACCACTTGGACTTGTCTCTTAGGCGTCCGGAGCAGTCCTCCTCTTCCCACCGACACCTGGAAACCGGCTGCGCCCTCTTCATCAGTGGACCATGTCACATCCTGTGTCTCTGGTACTGACCCCATTGACCTCAGGTAAGGACCACCAACAACCTTTTTGTCCTCAGCCATGGTAAACTATTTTCCTTACTTTCAGGTGCCGTTATTACTTATTCGTGCGTGTGCGGCTGGGTATTAATTTACTTAAAAATAATTCTTTACTTAAATCAATAATAAACAATAAATAATGCTAAAGAAATAAATAATTGAAATAATGCTAAATAAATAAATAAATATGAATGAAATATTTTCCACACTCAAAGGATTTTTTTTTACCAAAGAATTTTAACAAACAACAAAGGAAGGGAGATCAAACGACTTCGCTGCCGGTGGGCTCTGATCGACTCTGCGCTTAATGTTGTTGCTGTGACGAACAAAACACACTTGCCGTTCGTCAACTGGTCAAGCTGTCACACTTGTTGACAGTTGCCAGTTAAGGACGCGGCTGGTGTTCAATCGGATCCGGGGATTCCCGCTCCCCTTCAGTCCGCACCAAAAATGAATTTCGATACTTACGTATCACGCCTCACACACAACAACTACAACAATTACATTCTACGTTAAACAACAACAACAACGTTTGGTGACCGAAATTGGTCACCGCGCACCCACCCAACCATGTGATGTTCCTGCTCGCGGTTTCGGAGCATCGCCCTAGCCGATTCGTCCGATCCTGGCCCGCTACGGCCGCCCCATCTCCCTAAGTGACGAGATTTACCCGATCATTTTTTTTCTCACGTTATATTTACTCATTTAATTCACATTACTTATCTTGCCTACACAAAAACCTACACAAACCTAACAACGTCTAACACAAAATTAAATAAATTAGCTTAAATCATAATTATAAACTAAATTAATCTAAAGGTTCGGGGATCTGCGGCGCGCCGTGCTGTGGCGGCCGCTCGCTGTTGCGGCGCTGTGCAATGTTTGCGCGCTGCGCTTCTGCTCTTCGCTGCTGCTGTGACGCTGCTGCTTGAACGCTGCTGCTGTGACGGCGCCTTTTGCGCGCTGCGCCCTAGCGGTGGGCGCTGACGATGATGGGTTCAAGGGTGGATGCAGGGTCAAGGTAAAACGGGTCTTCTGGCGGAACTTCGCTTGGAACAAAGACTTCTGTCGTAGTAGTCACTCCTTCGCTCTTATATATTTTGAGCGCAGCTCAAAATCCTCGCCCGCTGATCACAATTAATTTTTGTGACTGAGGCCCAAAATAAAACCGTTGGCGGTCACAAACTTGGGCCTTCGGGCATCTAACCGACAGGCTAAACAGCGGTTCTCCCTAACGGTGAGCGGGGTCGCTGACCGAATTGGCTTAAGAGAGAATCTCTCTCAAGGCCATTTCTTCCCGCTAACTCTGTTACCACTGGTTTGCACTGCTTGCTCTGTCGGCAGATGTCCCAATACCAGGGCAGCTGTCTCTACCGATAGTTTTCATATCGAAATAATCAGCTGTTTACGCAAAATACAGCACCTTAAAAGAGGTCTCCTGCCGAGACTGCCTTCTTCCGGCTTATGTTTCGTTTTCTTTCTTTCTCTCGCTCCTAGACACTAAAGCACATAATAATATTAAAACAAAATAAGAAAAAATGAAAAGACAACAAAAAAAAAAGCACACGCACTTTTCACAATTTGAGCGCAGCTCAAAATCACCACCGTTAGTCCCGCTTTAATTAATTGACTGAAGCCCAAAAAAATCGTCGGCGGTTACAAACTCGGGCCTTCGGGTATCTGATCGACAGTTCGAACGGCAGTTCTCCCCAACGGTTACCGGGGATTGCTGACCGAATAGGCTTAAGAGAGGATCTCTGACTGCCTACTCTTCCCGCTAACCCCGCCACCATTGATTTGCACTGCTTGCTCTATCGGCAGATGTCTCAGTACCAGGACAGCCGTTTTTACCGATAGATTTTGTATCGATAAAAACAGCTGTTTAGCCAAAAATGCAACATTGGTCGTATTTGTAGTGAAGCAGCTGGACACAAATTTGGGTATAACACAGAAAGCGGATCCCAGCCATTTGGTCAAAGATGAAGAAGTAAGTGCTCCCATTATTGTTTACATTGTTACACTTTCTAATGGCTAATGGGCAGCTCCACGGCAGCCACTCAGCGGGCGTGGTGTGCTCCATCTCATTCCGGTGCCACTAGCAAAATCGGCTAGCAGCAACAGCGGGACTCTGACGCCACCCCTGCAACGTCGACTAGAAGTCGCTCAAAAGTTTCAGCGTGGCATCAACCATTACGCAGCAGAAGGGTGCTGTTGCAACATTAATAGACCCTTTTTTTGTGTTGCATTTGTTATTCACTATTATAGTTTCATTTGAAGTTTTTTAAACTTCTTATTTTGAATTTTTGGTCACCGACCAATCTTCAATATTTGTTGAGTCCGCACATAATTTGACTGCGTTGCTCATTTTTTAATTCTTGATTTTACCCACTAGCTGCATTAAATTAAAGTCCAATCTCTTTATAGTGAACGTTCATTTTCATTGTAATTTAAATTTGTATAAGTATTTAATTATTTATTTATTGTGTTCACTCATTTAAGTTTGCCCTCTTTACCTTCATACAATGTTGTGAACGTGTAATTCTTTGCTTATTACAATTTAATTTATCTATTGTACGCTCTCTCCGCTACGCTCGGCTCGGTTTACTAATTTCACACACTTTCCGTCTTTCCACACACTTCGCAGGCCTAAGCAAAACAGCGCTTATTAGCACTCAACTCGGGGAATGCTACCAACGCCCCCACAACGCCGACCTCTATTCCGCTCTCATCGAGCAGCAACAACTATGAGTGTTGTGAGAGAAGCACTTGCCGATTCCCCTTAATAACAGTCGTTCTCCCGCTCTCTCTTCCGAACAGTGCTGCCGTCTATCGTTGCCGGTGCCGAGTTACGTCCGACTTTAAATGTGGCTCGTCTCAAATGCAACAACATTCTCCACTTATTCGGCGCGTGGTTGTTCGACGCTGTACACATATGAGACGACACTTGGCTGCAGAACCGTAAAAACAGAACAATGCGCTAGATTTACAGTAAATACTAATTATGTTTACCATCATCGTCTATGATAATGGAAAATCGCAGGGTATATTTCGCTGTCTGTCATCCCTGAAGAAAACGGGGGAGGAAATCCGTTTGGATCTCGATGGCATAAATGTGCTACATCCTAGCTTTGTAGCTGCTTTGGAAATCGTGCTGCCCTATAAGGAATTAAAGCTCAAGACACTGGCAACTTTGTTCAACCGAACCGATCTGCGGCCTGCTATAAAAATTTTGTTATCGATCATGGTGCTTTCACTCCATTACTACACGCTTCCTATACGCAGCCTAACGTCAGACTCTAGAGAAGTAAGTCAGACTGTCTTGTAAAAACTTATCTCAATCCGTTTTCGTTGTCTAGGTATTTGACCTTCATTCAACTTAAGCCGCGGCTAATGAATTTTCTGATGAATGCGCTGCAGGTTATGACCGATGCACAAAATACGCACAAGCTTCTGGGAGGTCTGCTGCTTTGTGCCCAGGACGTGGTGACGTTTAAGGAGACCGATGTGGGCGTCGAGGAAAATTTGGGTACGGGGGAAGTGGTCAACTTCTTGAGGAAAACATACTTAGTTCCTGTAATTATTAATTAATTTGTTCGTTTCTTATACCATTCGACCATTAAAAATGGTCAGGATCACTAGCTGAGTCGATTGAGCCACGTCCGTCTGTCTGTCCGTTTGAACGTCTAGATCTCAGCTATTACAAAAGCTAGAGAAAACAAATTTCACATGAAAGTTTCCGTATACCATAGAAAGATCGAATTTATTTTCGCAAATCGATTACATAAGATTATTAGGAAAAGTGTTGAAGTTACAGCTTTTTGCTTTGGTATGAACATAGATAATTGCGAACCGTCAAATTACAATCCGATCGGATAATAAACACTGAAGTTGTTCATCTAAACGTTTTTCATAGTTACACTGCTTGCGCCTTTACAGCATAACGTGACGTCATCGTCCCGACGCTTCGTTTCAGCCGTAAAGCTGATTGCTTTGATGTTTTCACATGTATATTCAAAGATACATAGATCTAATTTAAACAATAGGTGGCGGATGAACTTGGGCAGAGTTTTTTAATGGAACCAAATTTGTGATAATTTGTTTTGAAACTGGACGAATAGTATCCTACTGTCGGGTGCGCTCGACTGTAACTTTCCTTACTTGTTGTTATACCATTGCAGATGGTATATTAATTTTGGCCTATAAAGTATATATATTCTTATCAGCATCAATAGGGGAGTCGAACTAGCCATGTCCGCCTGTCCATCGGGCCGTCTGTTGCAACGCAAACTAGTCCCTCAGTTTTAGAGCTATCTTGATGAAACTTGCTATACATGCTTCTTATTGCTGCACGCTGTAAATAAGTCGGAACGAGCCGGATCGGACCAATATATCGTATAGCTGCCATAGAGCTTATCGGTCGAATTGTTATTTTTTAAGATATCGCTGTGAAACTTTTCTGATATATTAATTTATTTATTTATTAATTTTAAGACAACTAATAGCAGTCGACGTAAGAGTCACAGAAAAACAGATAAAACAAATAAGAACGGCTACAGTCAAGTGTTGACTGTATAAGACCATGGATTTTTCAAGGTTTTGAAAAAAAAAGATTTAGAAAACTGTTATTGGTAAACGTGTTTTTCAAAGAAAAATAATAAACAACACATATCATTTTCAGTTAGACGTCAAGCAGTCCAAGTAGTTGAAGCGCGCCCGACAGTAAGATACCATTCGCCCAGTTTCGAAACAAATTATCACATATTTAATTCCATCAAAAAACTCTGCACAAGTTTATCCTCCACCTATTGTTTAGATTAGATTTATCTCTGAATAGCGCCATCTACATGTGAAAATGGCATAGCTTTACACACGCTACGGCTAAAACGAAACATCGTGACGATGACGTCACGACGCGCAACACAGGCGCAAGCAGTGGAAGTATGGAAAACGGAAACATGGATAACTTCTGTGTTTATGGTCTGATAATCGAAAATTATTGATTTGCGTGGGCGGTTGGCGTGCACCTCAAATTTCAAATAAATCTCATCTGCGCATGATTTATAGGAACCATCATGCCAAATTTGGTGTCTGTAACTGTAATACTTTCCTTAATATTCAAAAATTATCGATTTGCGTGGGCGGTGGGCGTGGCACCCCAAATTTGAAAAAACGCATTCTGCGCATAGTTTACAGGAACCATCATGCCAAATTTGGTGTCTGTAACTGTAATGTGTAACGTGGCCATCAAATTTCAATTTCTGATCGAAGAGATTACCTAGATCATTTACTTCAGATATTTTTAAAAGTTAAGTTAAATTAAAGGAATAGTTCATGACGTGATGGCTTCCTCTGTAAAATGACATAACTTTACATTTAGAATAATTAAGATGTAGCAGGTTATGACTACACCAGGCAAAAAACATGTCAAGATCCATTTGAAGAAAGTTTAAAGTTTTGTCATTATACGTCAGACAAAGTTTAACGTCATCAGCGTACATAAGGATAGATGATTGTGTTAGTACAGAAGGTAGGTCATTAATAAAAAGGTTAAAAAGTAGAGAGCCAAGATGACTACCCTGGGAAACCCCAAATATCTATAAACTTAGATTGGCTTATGAAGCAATAGGTTATGATTAGCGGAGTCAAATGCTTTACCGAAATCAGTGTAGACCACATCAGTTTGCATTTTCCTCCGAAATCCTTTAATTATAATTGATGAAAACTCATGAAGATTTGTAGTGGTGGATCTAAATTTGACAAATCACGGAAAGTAACTCGTGGCTATGGACAAATCAAACAACTTAAAAATAGGCTTACAAATGGTATCAGCACAGAGTCTAAGTATACATGCTGGAACACCTTTGGGACCGGGAGAAAATACAGGCTTAGAGGATTTAAGATAGCTTAGTAAAGAGATTTTGTTAATAGAAGGGAAAAAAATGAGTTAGAGTTATTTAAAGTAGAAGGAGTATAGGCTTCAGTGGAGTAAGTAGATTAAAGAAAATCCGCATACAAATCTGTATGTCTAAGTATGTCCATTAAATGCTATGCAAGTTTTACTAAAATCGGATAGATATATCGTTAAGCTGGCATAGATCGACCGATTTAATATGTGGAATAACTGCAATGGTATGAAACCTTCGGCATGTCGAAGGTAGCCTTTTTTACTTATTTTATTTATTATTATTTTAAAGACAACTAATAGCAGTTGACGTAAGATTAACAGAAAAACGATTTAACATAAAGCCATTTAGACCATGGATTTTAAAAAATACCTGGTCAATTGTATTTGTCGAAATGTGCGTAACAGGCAGAAGGAGGCATCTGCGACCCTATAAAGTATATCTATTCTTGCTCAGGATCACTAGCCGGGTCGATTGAGCCATGTCTGTCTGTCCGTATGTATGAACGCCTATATCTCAAAAACTAAAAAAGCTGGGGCCACCAAATTTGTTGAAAACACTTATGTGAATCATAAGCTGTAAAATGTTTATAAAAACCACGCCTATTTCCGCCCCCGCAAATCAATAAACCGAATAGCAAGCGCAATAATAAAGCTACAGTATTCAGTTTTGGTGTGTATGATAACTATAACCACCCAAACGATCGCTGATAAAGCAGTGTTTTTTCCAAGCAGTTTTTTTTCCAATTGCTTGGACTGCTTGGTCTCGTAACTGAAAATTATTTTTTTTTCTTTGAAAAACGCGTTTACCAATAACAGTTTTCTTAATCTGATTTTTTTCATAATCTTCAAAAATCCATCTTATACAGTCAACATTTGACTGTTTTTTTTTTTATACCATTCGACCATTGAAAATGGTTAAAAATGGTATACTAAGTTTGTGCAACTGTATGTAACAGGCAGAAGGAGGCGTGGCAGACCCCACAAAGTACATATATTCTGACTCAGGATTACTAGCTGAGTCGGTTGAGCCATATCCGTCTGTCTGTCCGTTTGATAATTTCGATTATCAGGAGAAGTATTGAAGTTACAGCTTCCGCTTTGGTATGAACATAAATTATTGCAGTATAAATCTCTTCCCCAAATTACAATCCAATCGGACGATAAACACAGAAGTTATCCATGTTTCCGTTTTCCATACTTCCAGTGCTTGCGCCTGTGCTGCGCGTCGTGACGCCATCGTCACGATGTTTCGTTTCAGCCGTAGCGTGTGTAAAGTTATGCCGTTTTTACATGTAGATGTCGCTATTCAAAGATAGATCTAATTTAAACAATAGGTGGCGGAAAAACTTGAGCAGAGTTTTTTGATGGAATTAAATGTGTGATAATTTGTTTCGAAACTAGGCGAATGGTATCTTACTGTCGGCCGCGCTCGACTGTAGCTTTCTTTACTTGTTTTATTATATATACAGCAGGAAAATTAAATCTTCTAAAGATACCATCTAGCGACCGTAGATGGCATGCACGATTCATAACCCTCCAAGTAGAGTTATGCCTACATACTAAAGAAAAACCTCCGCTCCTTAGATAGATAGATATTGGCCCTTTATCTCCAGGTCTACGGGTATAGTGCATGAAAGAGCATACGCTGCGTCATACGAAACGGTTTAAAACCCTCTGATTAGTCTCAGTGCCATTGTCCGTGATACTGCCCGCGCACTAGCCAAGTAAGTTGCTTTACTTGTAACACAGCTCCAGATAGGGGCAGCGTAAAGCAGCGTTGCCTTAGTAAGCGCCGCAAGCAGTTTCCCTGCCGGTAATCTTGGTCCGCCCCCGTTGGGCATAATTCTAGCCAGGGATGCAGCTGTCATTGCCGCTTTTCTGCTGGCATACGTTGCTTGGTCCTTAAAGGAGAGCCTACGGTTTATTAGGACTTCCAAGTACTTCTGCGTTCCTGCTGAGGTGATTTTTTCTCCCTTCACTTCGACCTGCATGCTCTCAATCCTCTTTCTGCTGCTCAACAGAACTAATTCGGTCTTATGCGCCGCAATTCCTAGTCCGACTTTCTCGAGCTAATCGGTGAATTACTAATGATCGCCACATTAATAATGTCCTGGAGCTCCGGTATTGTCTTGGCAACCGTTGTTACCGCAACGTCGTCGGCTTGCTAATCTTCGCCTCTGGGCTTGCTAGTCCTCAGGATCCCATCATACATAATGTTCCACAAGATCGGTCCAAGTACAGACCCTTGTGGAACCCCTGCAGAAACTTGGTGACATCTTGGACCAGCTTCAGTTACATACCACAGCTCGCGTTCCCTGAAGTAGTTGCCAATTATACTTCGTAGATAACCGGGTATGCCCATGTTACGCAATGCGCCGAAGATATTGGGCCATCTCGCTGAATTGAACGCGTTCTTCACGTCGAGCGTGATGATGGCACAGTACTGTTTGCTGCCGCCTAACCATCGGTCGCCGTCAAGTGCGTTCTTCGCTACTTCCGTTACGGCTGTGAGAGCGTCGAGCGTACTTTTCCCTTTGCGAAAGCCATACTGTTGGCATTGAAGGCCTGTGGGGGTCTCGGAAATTGCTTCTATGCGTGCGTATAGAATGCGCTCAGAGTTTCCCCACAATGTCCAGCAGACATAAGGGGCGGTAGCTGCCCGCTGCGTGTCATCGTCTTCCACCGCTTGGGGAAGACTCCGTCCAGAAGACACTTGGAAAGCCTCCCTGAAGACCTCGGGTCTTGCGGTGGCAGCGGCCTTAACGATTACACCAGGAATACCATCAATGCCAGGAGCTTTGTTCGGTTTGATCCTCTTCGCTGCTTCGACGACTTCGCATGCTGTGATACATGGAAAATCGGAGCGGGTTGCCATAGCGTGCCTTGGCTTGGGAATAGCTCCGACACGATGCTAGCCAGTGCGGCTGAGTCCTCTGGGGTATACTAAGTTTGTGCAAATGTATGTAACAGGCAGAAGGAGGCGGGGCAGACCCCACAATGTATATATATTCAGATTCAGGATCACTAGCTGAGTCGATTAAGCCATGTCCGTCTGTCTGTCTGTCCGTTTGAACATCTAGATCTCAGCTATTACAAAAGCTAGAGACAGCAAATTTCACATAAAGGTTCCTGTAGACCATAGGTAGATCGAGTTTATTTTAAATTTTTGATGACACGCCCACCGCTCACGCAAATCGATAATTTACAATTATTAGGAAAAGTATTGAAGTTACAGCGTTCTGCTTTGGTATGAACATAAATAATTTCGTTATAAATCAATTCCGTCGTCATATAATCGTCACGATGCTTCGTTTCAGCCGTAGCGTGTGTAAGGCTGATTGCTATGATGTTTTCACATAGATGACGCTATTCAAAGACAGATCTAAATCGAACAATAGGTGTCATATGACTTGAGCAGAGTTTTTTTGATGTATGATAATTTTTTAAAAACTGAGCAAATGATACCATACTATCGGACGCGCTCGAATGTTGCTTTCCCTACTTAATAAGGTAATTAAACCAATTCATTTCATATGCAAGCCAGCAGCCCCTGACGTAGTCAAACTGCTGAATGTGTAAGAAAAAGAAAACGAGTGCGATCGCGAAGCTCGAGCTGTATATATACAAATGCATATGTAAATCTATACTTTTAACACACATGTACAAATGTACATATGTTTTAATAAACGTAACTGTTAATATACCAGGTGTAAAGTATTAATTCATTACATATTTAAGTCAATATTAAGAAACAATAATACATTTGGTTAAGGCAATGATTGTGTTACGGACTGCTTTCTTCAGGGCTGTGCCGGCTAGCTCAGCTGCACAAAGGGAGGGGTTTTTCCCGCTGCTCTTCAGTCCGCACCAAAATGCCGATGAATTTCGATACTTACGTATCACGCCTCACACACACAACAACTACAACAATTACATTCTACGTTAAACAACAACAACAACGTTTGGTGACCGAAATTGGTCACCGCGCACCCACCCAACAATGTGATGTTCCTGCTCGCGGTATCGGAGCATCACCCTAGCCGATTCGTCCGATCCTGGCCCGCTACGGCCGCCCCATCTCCCTAAGTGACGAGACTTAACCGATCATATTTTTTTTCTCATGTTATAAGTACTCATTTAATTCACATTATTTATCATACAACTTGCCTACACAAAAACCTACGCAAACCTAACAACGACTAACACAAGTAAGAATGGCTACAGTCAAGTGTTGACTGTATAAGACCATGGATTTTTCAAGGTTATGAAAAAATCAGATTTAGAAAACTGTTATTGGTAAACGTGTTTTACAAAGGAAAATAATAAACAACACATATTATTTTCAGTTAGACGCCAAGCAGTCCAAGCAATTGGAAAAAAATACTGCTTGAAAAAAACACTGCTTGCTTGCTTGCAGTGGCCGCAGTGCAAATCTATATGAATCGTTGAATAACTTTTTATACCCGCTACTCATAGAGTAGAAGGGTATTATAACTTTGTTCAAACCGAAAATGTATGTAACAGGCAGAAGGAGACACCTCCGACCCCATAAAGTATATATATTCTGGCTCAGGATCAACAGCCGAGTCGATATAGCCATGTCAGTCTGTCTGTCCGTGTGAAAATCTAGATCTCAGCTATTATAAGAGCTAGGACAACCAAATTTGGTGACAATATGTGTTATTGCACGCTGATCAAGTTTATTTTGGATTTTGGCCACGCCCCCTTCCGCCCCCGCAAATCGAAAAAACATTGATAACAAGTGCAATTTTGATGCCATATTGTTCATTTTCGGTTTACATGATAACTATAGCTAGACAGATGATCTCTGAAAATTTGGTAACAATCGGATAATAAACACAGAAGTTATTCAGCTTAACGTTTTCCATAGCTGTAAGCAGCGCTGTCGGCAGCGGTATTCTACCGAATCGTGTGTGCGTGTACGGTGGTGCAATGGGTTATGTTGTGGACTGCAAAACGAACAGTACTATTATGCATTTACGGGTTCGAGTCCCGCCCGCATAAAAAATTAAATGTGGGCAAAAATGTGTTTTTTTTTTTTATACCCGCTACTCATAGAGTAGAAGGGTATTATAACTTTGTTCAAATCGAAAATGTATGTAACAGGCAGAAGGAGACACCTCCGACCCCATAAAGTATATATATTCTGGCTCAGGATCAACAGCCGAGTCGATATAGCCATGTCCGTCTGTCTGTCCGTGTGAAAATCTAGATCTCAGCTATTATAAGAGCTAGGACAACCAAATTTGGTGACAATATGTGTTATTGCACGCTGATCAAGTTTATTTTCGATTTTGGCCACGCCCCCTTCCGCCCCCGCAAATCGAAAAAACATTGATAACAAGTGCAATTTTGATGCCATATTGTTCATTTTCGGTTTACATGATAACTATAGCTAGACAGATGATCTCTGAAAATTTGGTAACAATCGGATAATAAACACAGAAGTTATTCAGCTTAACGTTTTCCATAGCTGTAAGCAGCGCTGTCGGCAGCGGTATTCTACCGAATCGTGTGTGCGTGTACGGTGGTGCAATGGGTTATGTTGTGGACTGCAAAACGAACAGTACTATTATGCATTTACGGGTTCGAGTCCCGCCCGCATCAAAAATTAAATGTGGGCAAAAATGTGTTTTTTTTTTTTATACCCGCTACTCATAGAGTAGAAGGGTATTATAACTTTGTTCAAACCGAATATGTATGTAACAGGCAGAAGGAGACACCTCCGACCCCATAAAGTATATATATTCTGGCTCAGGATCAACAGCCGAGTCGATATAGCCGTGTCCGTCTGTCTGTCCGTGTAAAAATCTAGATCTCAGCTTTTATAAGAGCTAGGACAACCAAATTTGGTGACAATATGTGTTATTATTGCACGCTGATCAAGTTAATTTTGGATTTTGGCCACGCCCCCTTCCGCCCCGCAAATCGAAAAAACATTGATAACAAGTGCAATTTTTATGCCATATTGTTCATTTTCGGTTTACATGATAACTATAGCTAGCCAGATGATCTCTGAAAATTTGGTAACAATCGGATAATAAACACAGAAGTTATTCAGCTTAACGTTTTCCATAGCTGTAAGCAGCGCTGCCGGCAGCGGTATTCTACCGAATCGTGTGTGCGTGTACGGTGGTGCAATGGGTTATGTTGTGGACTGCAAAACGAACAGTACTATTATGCATTTACGGGTTCGAGTCCCGCCCGCATCAAAAATTAAATGTGGGCAAAAATGTGTTTTTTTTTTTTTATACCCGCTACTCATAGAGTAGAAGGGTATTATAACTTTGTTCAAACCGAAAATGTATGTAACAGGCAGAAGGAGACACCTCCGACCCCATAAAGTACATATATTCTGGCTCAGGATCAACAGCCGAGTCGATATAGCCGTGTCCGTCTGTCCGTCTGTCTGTCCGTGTGAAAATCTAGATCTCAGCTATTATAAGAGCTAGGACAACCAAATTTGGTGACAATATGTGTTATTATTGCACGCTGATCAAGTTTATTTTGGATTTTGGCCACGCCCCCTTCCGCCCCCTCAAATCGAAAAAACATTGATAACAAGTGCAATTTTGATGCCATATTGTTCATTTTCGGTTTACATGATAACTATAGCTAGCCAGATGATCTCTGAAAATTTGGTAACAATCGGATAATAAACACAGAAGTTATTCAGCTTAACGTTTTCCATAGCTGTAAGCAGCGCTGCCGGCAGCGCTGCTTGCAGCATTGTGCCGAATCGTGTGTGCGTGTACGGTGGTGAAATGGGTTAAGTTGTGGACTGCAAAACGAACAGTACTATTATGCATTTATCAAAAATTAAATGTGTGCAAAAATGTTTTTTTTTTTTTTATTTTATATTTTGACTTTGCATAAATATTATAAGTCCATAGCCTTTTACGGTCAAAATATGATTGTAGCCGTTTTTTTGTTCCGCAAATAAATTATGTACAAGCTGCTGGGTAGCGGGTATATTACAGTCGAGCACACTCGACTGTAGCTTTCTTACTTGTTTGTTCATTATCCGATCGGAACCAAATTTTCAGCGATCGATAAGGTGGTGATAGTTATCATTCACACCAAAACTAAATACTCTAGCTTTATTATTGCGCTTACTATACGGTTTGTCGATTTGCGGGGGCGGAAGTAGGCGTGGCCCAAATTTTAATACAAATTTTACAGCGTATGATTCACATAAGTGTTGTCACCAAATTTGGTGGCTCTAGAATTTTTAGTTTCTGAGATATAGGCGGACAGACAGACATGGCTTAATCGACTCTGCTAGTGATCCTGAGCAAGAATATATATACTTTATGATGTCGCAGATGCCTCCTTCTAACTGTTACGCACATTTCGACAAACACAATAGACCATGTATTTTTTTAAAATCTATTGTCTAAAAATAAATAAATTTGCTTAAATCATAATTATAAACTAAATAACGCTAAAGGTCAGGGATCTGGAGCGCTGCGCAATGCTTTCGCGCTGCGCTTCTGCTCTTCGCTGCTGCTCAAACGCTGCTGCTCGAACGGCGCCTTTGGCGCGCTGCGCCCTAGCTGTGGGCGCCGACGAGGCTGGGGTCGAAGGATGCGGGGTCAAAGTAAACTGGTCTCCCGGCGGAACGCCGCTTGGACCGAACTCACCAGGAGACTGCTTCTTTCCTTTCTTCCGCTAATGGTCGTCGCTCCTTCGCTGTCTCTCTCCTGGGCACCAAAACAATTTTTATTAATTTAAAAAAAAAGTAAAAAAAAACTACAGAAAACCACACACGCACTTGGTAGAAATTGAGCGCAGCTCAAACTCTTCGCCCGCTGGTTACAAATAATCTCCACGACTGAGGCCCAAAAATAAAACCGTTGGCGGTCACAAACTTGGGCCTTTGGGCATCTAACCGACAGGCCAAACAGTGGTTCTCCCTAACGGTGAGCGGGGGTCGCTGACCGAATTGGCTTAAGAGAGAATCGCTCTCAAGGCCATTAATTCCCGCTAACCCTGTCACCACTGGTTTGCACTGCTTGCTCTGTCGGCAGATGTCCCAATACCAGGGCAGCTGACTCTACCGGTAGTTTTCATATCGATATGAACAGCTGTTTACGCAAAATGCAACAGCACCCAATATTTCGAGGGACGCCGCTGATCCGGCAGACCGACAAAATAATTGGGGCATTTTTCACATCTATTCGTTCGCCCTGGCCACGCCCGGCGCAGACGATGATGCGCAGTCCGTCAGGCGCCAACGCGGCGCCCACGATCCAAAAGCCAGGCAAATTTCTGCTGCACCCAGGCGTCGGTAAATATTTCACACGTTCCATGTGTTTTGTTGTTGTTGGTGTGTTCGTGCTTCGTTCCAGACGCTGCTTTGACTCCAGCCACAGTTAAGGTGCGGATGTCTTTGGCATGATAAACTCCCAGTCGTCGTCCTTGTAGGTCTTCCAACAGATAGGCGTTGTGTCCGACTGCCTGCACTACTTTGGCCCTCAAGAATTTTCTGGCAAACTTTGCGTTGAAGTTTCTTGAGAAGTCACTCAACACAAAGTTTCGGCGGTAAACTTCTTGGCCGGGCACTGCGCGGAAGTTTCTGGCCTTTTGGTCGTAGCGCTGTCGGCTCACCTCGTACGACTGGTCGAGTTTATCGCGCACTTTGGCGTGTATTATGCCATCCACCTCATGGTCACACAGAGACCCTAGTTTTCGGGCCAGCTTGTAGCACGCCCCGTTTAGATACAGGTGTTGGCCGAAAACGGTGAAGAACGGTGTTTGTCCGGTGGCCGTGTAGATAGAGTTCCGGATTGAGACCTCTATTTCCGGTAGATGCGCATCCCACTCCCTGTGGTCTCCTTCGAGGTAACTTCGGATCGCCGACAGTACGCTGCGGTTCAGCCGTTCGGCCGCGTTGCTGGATGGTGAGTATATTGGTGTCCTGACGTGCTTGATACCGAAGTTCTTTATCATTTCCTCAAGCATTTTATAGGTAAATTGTTTCCCATTGTCGGAGTGTATCTCCTCTGGCACTCCGTACTTGAAGAAGATTTCATGCACCAGGAACTCAAGTACCGCGGCCGCGGACGCCTCTCGCATCACCTTCAAAAATGTATATTTTGAGAAGTGGTCCACCACTATGAAAATATAGGCGTGTCCTCTCCTTGACCGCGGGTATTTGCCGAGAAAGTCAATATACAACTTCTTGAACGGCCTCTCGGTGTCCACTTTTCGCCGATGCCCACCTGCATGCGATGATTCGGCGTCTTCGTCTCCTTACAGATGTCGCAGTTGCGCACAAAGTCGCGAACCTGTATGGCCATTCCAGAGTCTTCACCTGTCCTCCATGGGCTCCGGTTGGCTCTGCGTGTGCTCGCGCGATAAGCGCACCAGTCAGAGCACTTGGAATTCAGAGTTTCCACTCTGAGCTCTCCACTGCATCGCTTACATGCTGCTGGGTGGTCCGCTTGTAGAGCAGGCCATTCTCCACCTTCAGATCGGGTAAGTGCGGTTTGTTTTTTTCTGCCTCACGTATCAACTCCACATAGTCTTCCTCCTCAAAGGCCGTCGTCTCGAAACCCAACAGATCGGTGGGATGTATGAAGACATCCTCCACGTTACGCGACAACGTATCCGCCACTACATTCTCACTGCCTTTGCGGTGCTCGATGGAAAAGTGGAATCCTTGCAGCTGTAGTGATCACCTTGTTAGTCTGCCGGAGAGGTCCTTCATCGAAGGACCTTAAGGTACCTTAAGTTCTTGAAGCAGAAATTCGATTTTTTTAAACCAATCGTCAATCCTCTTTTCTTTAGGCACTGTGCTACTCGGCTCAAGTATTTGAGGTGCGTTTCGAAGTCCGGCGCGAGGATAAGCAAGTCATCGAGGTAAACGAAGACGTTGGACGTGATCTCCGCGGGAATCAAATTATCCAACATGACGCGGAACTGGTATAGAGGCCGGTCTGGGACAGTGAAAGCCGTGTATGCCCTGCATTTCTCCTCCAACTCAATTTGCCAAAAGGCGAATTTGAGGTCGACGCTGGAGATGTACTCCGTCTGGTCCAGCCTGGAAAGGATCCCCTCGACGCTAAATAGCGGGTAAGCATCTTTTATTGTTGCTTCCGTGCATCTAAGCAAAATCGATTCTTCCCACGACTTCCCACGACTGTCATCCGATAGCTCCAAGGGCTCTTGCATTCCTCGATGACTCCGAGCGCTAGTATCTTATCCACTTCCTCCTCAATCACCGCTTGCCTTGCTGGTGACATCGGATACGGTCGGTCTTTGAAGATCTTCGCTTCTTCAACGAGCTCGATCGTGCGGACATCGACACTAGTCCTGCCGAGGCCGTGCTACTCAAAGGTGAGAAACTCACGCTGTACCTGCTCCAGCCGTTTCCCCTGCTTCGCCGACAATTTCAACTTTTCAGGAACTGTGTTCTCCTCGTCGATGCTATCATCGGTGTAGTGCGCCATTCGATGCGCCTGCAGTTCCGCCGCCTGACGATCCTGGTTCGGTATGGCACCTTCACCGATGACTTCAGGAGCCAGCTTAATCATCTGCCAGAAGTCGACTCCGAGGTAAGCCGTTTGTTCCAAATATGGACAAACAAAAAAATTAACGGTTTTCACCTGTTGTCCATATTCTACAGGCAGCTCCACGCGTTCAATGATCGATCGATCTTCTCCTCCGGCAGTGCGTACCTGCGAGAAATAGCGGATCATCGGTACTTGCAACCGGTCCAGCAGCTGGCGACTGCCACGACCAAGCAGGCTCGCGGATGCTCCGGTGTCCAGCAGTCCCCTCACTGTCTCGCCATTTATGATGATCTCGCCGTATGGCCTGGGCATCATGGCCGCCGCTACCTCTCTACGTCTGCTTCGTCGTTCGCGTGAACCGTTGCCTCGCCTTTTGGATCTTCCGGGATATGAGCCGCATGCCCGCTACCTGATGCTCCTCGAAGATTCGTCTTCTGGCTTCCAGATACCGGCATCCTCTCTTCAAAAGTTAGCAGCGTACGTTTTCCATCTGGTTGTATATTTTCATTCTCTTTCATTTTATTTTTTTTGTATTTTTTTTTTACTCTTATGGCTAATGGATAATTTCCTCTTGGAGGGACTCGTTTACGGGGGCGTGTTTCCCGTCCTCATCACGCCCAGTCGTGCGTGAACGTCCGAAACGGTATCTGGTCTGCCACACCGATAGCAGAACAATCTTCGGGATGCAGAGTCGCAGTTGCGGAGAAGGTGTCCTGCTGCTTCGCAGGTCCAACACCCTGGCCTGTCTGGCGCTTTCTGAGGCCACTTGCGCAGTTCCTCCACTTGATCCGGTGGCTCCTCAGGTTCCGGGCCTACCTCGTAAACACGAAGCTTCGCAGGAGCCGAAAACACTGCCGGCTGAGGACACGAAGCCAGTCCTCGACGTCCAAAACTTTGCACGACGTCCGCCGCTTCGTCCCGGAGCTTTTCCACGGTTAGGAGCTCGTGGAAGGAGCGCAACACCTCCGCCCATGGACACCGGCACGGCCTCCGGAGGACTTCGATCCGGAAGATGAAATCCTCGACAGACAGCCCCATAGCTCCACTCGGGTGTGCTGCGCCGATTGCGGATTATTGGCGTAACCTGACTCGTCGGCTGGCCTGCGAGCTGCCTCCCGCTCTTGTTGGAACGGACCGCGCCTTCTGCCAGGTAGAAGCCTTGGACCCCACTCTGGTCAGGTGATAGTTTTGGGAACGGCTCCGCGGGTCACGTGGGTTGACTCCAACATCCTGGTCGACTGCGGCGCTGCACCTTGGCTCTAACTCGGCCTCATCTGGTCTCAGGACATCGTTCATCAATTTCATGAGCTCGAGGAAGCCCTGTCGTAGCTCTTGCTTCAGCGTCTGCCCGATCTCGCTTTCCACGGAGTGCCGGTACGTTTGCGCCGGTTGCGCAATGGCTGCATATACCGCAGACCTCTCCGTTGAGTCCAATTTAATGTTTTGCAGACCCGCTTCCGGCTGCATGTGTGGCTCCTCCGGACGTGTGTCTTCCTCTTTGTTTCCTGGCCGTGGAACCGCTTGGACTTGTCTCTTAGGCGTCCGGAGCAGTCCTCCTCTTCCCACCGACACCTGGAAACCGGCTGCGACCTCTCCATCTGTGGACCATGTCACATCCTGTGTCTCTGGTACTGACCCCATTGACCTCAGGTAAGGACCACCAACACTCTTTTTGTCCTTAGCCATGGTAAACTATTTTCCTAACTTTCAGGTGCCGTTATTACTTAATCGTGCGTGTGCAGCAGGGTATTATTTTACCTTCAAATAATTCTTTACTTAAATCAATAAATAAACCATAAATCATGCTAAAGAAATAAATTATTGAAATAATGCTAAATAAATAAATAAATATGAATGAAATATTTTCCACACTCAAAGGATTTTTTTTCCAAAATTTTTAACAAGCAACAAAGGAAGGGAAATGAAATGACTTCGCTGCCGGTGGACTCTGATCGACTCTGCGCTTAATGTTGTTGCTGTGACGAACAAAACACACTTGACGTTAAGGACGCGACTGGTGTTCGATCGGATCCTAAAATATGAGTGACTTTCTGGTGATCGGTTGTTTTGACCTTTACTCTCAATATTATTTATTTTTTCTGCCTAATCTTTGCAAATAATTTGTGGTTTTAATTTACTTTGCTATATTTTAGTTTGTGCTAACCCGGTGCGTATTCAAAACACTTCGTGTTACCCCTGGTGCTTTGTGATTTCACTAATTTTACACAATTTACACAATTATCAACTTGCGCGTCCTTGGCGTCATTTGTTGTTATACCCGCTACTCATAGAGTAGAAGGGTATTATAACTTTGTTCAAACCGAAAATGTATGTAACAGGGAGAAGGAGACACCTCCGACCCCATAAAGTATATATATTCTGGCTCAGGATCAACAGCCGAGTCGATATAGCGATATAGCTGCCGGCAGCGCTGCTTGCAGCATTGTGCCGAGTCGTGTGTGCGTGTACGGTGGTGAAATGGGTTAAGTTGTGGACTGCAAAACGAACAGTAATATTATGCATTTACGGGTTCGAGTCCCGCCCGCATCAAAAATTAAATGTGTGCAAAAATGTTTTTATACCCGCTACTCATAGAGTAGAAGGGTATTATAACTTTGTTCAAACCGAAAATGTATGTAACAGGCAGAAGGAGACCCCTCCGACCCCATAAAGTATATATATTCTGGCTCAGCATCAACAGCCGAGTGGATATAGCCATGTCCGTCTGTCTGTTCGTGTGAAAATCTAGATCTCAGCTATTATAAGCGCTAGGACTACCAAATTTGGTGACAATATGTGTTATTATTGCACGCTGATCAAGTTTATTTTGGATTTTTAATAAACACAGAAGTTATTCAGCTTAACGTTTTCCATAGCTGTAAGCAGCGCTGCCGGCAGCGCTGCTTGCAGCATTGTGCCGAGTCGTGTGTGCGTGTACGGTGGTGAAATGGGTTAAGTTGTGGACTGCAAAACGAACAGTACTATTATGCATTTACGGGTTCGAGTCCCGCCCGCATCTAAAATTAAATCTGTGCAAAAATGTTTTTACACCCGCTACTCATAGAGTAGAAGGGTATTATAACTTTGTTCAAACCGAAAATGTATCAACATGTATGTAACAGGCAGAAGGAGACACCTCCGACCCCATAAAGTATATATATTCTGGCTCAGGATCAACAGCCGAGTCGATATAGCCATGTCCGAGTGTCCGTCTGTCTGTCCGTGTGAAAATCTAGATCTCAGCTATTATAAGAGCTAGGACTACTAAATTTGGTGACAATATGTGTTATTATTGCACGCTGATCAAGTTTATTTTGGATTTTGGCCACGCCCCCTTCCGCCCACGTAATTCGAAAAAAACATTGATTACAAGCGCAATTTTGATGCCATATTGTTTTCGGTTTACATGATAACTATAGCTAGCCAGATGATCTCTGAAAATTTGGTAACAATCGGATAATAAACACAGAAGTTATTCAGCTTAACGTTTTCCATAGCTGTAAGCAGCGCTCCCGGCAGCGCTGCATGCAGCATTGTGCCGAATCGTGTGTGCGTGTACGGTGGTGAAATGGGTTAAGTTGTGGACTGCAAAACGAACAGTACTATTATGCATTTACGGGTTCGAGTCCCGCCCGCATCAAAAATTAAATGTGTGCAAAAATTTTTTTTTTTTATACCCGCTACTCATAGAGTAGAAGGGTATTATAAGTTTGTTCAAACCGAAAATGTATGTAACAGGCAGAAGGAGACACCTCCGACCCCATAAAGTATATATATTCTTGCTCAGGATCAACAGCCGAGTCGATATAGCCATGTTCCTCTGTCCGTCTGTCTGTCCGTGTGAAAATCTAGATCTCAGCTATTATAAGAGCTAGGACTACCAAATTTGCACGCTGATCAAGTTTATTTTGGATTTTGGCCACGCCCCCTTCCGCCCACGTAATTCGAAAAAAACATTGATTACAAGCGCAATTTTGATGCCATATTGTTTTCGGTTTACATGATAACTATAGCTAGCCAGATGATCTCTGAAAATTTTGTAACAATCGGATAATAAACACAGAAGTTATTCAGCTTAACGTTTTCCATAGCTGTAAGCAGCGCTGCCGGCAGCGCTGCTTGCAGCATTGTGCCGAATCGTGTGTGCGTGTACGGTGGTGAAATGGGTTAAGTTGTGGACTGCAAAACGAACAGTACTATTATGCATTTACGGGTTCGAGTCCCGCCCGCATCAAAAAGTAAATGTGTGCAAAAATGTTTTTTTTTTATACCCGCTACTCATAGAGTAGAAGGGTATTATAAGTTTGTTCAAACCGAAAATGTATGTAACAGGCAGAAGGAGACAACTCCGACCCCATAAAGTATATATATTCTGACTCAGGATCAACAGCCGAGTCGATATAGCCATGTCCGTCTGTCCGTGTGAAAATCTACTCTACTTTTTCGCTGCCGGCAGCGCTGCTTGCAGCATTGTGCCGAATCGTGTGTGCGTGTACGGTGGTAAAATGGGTTAAGTTGTGGACTGCAAAACGAACAGTACTATTATGCATTTACGGGTTCGAGTCCCGCCCGCATCAAAAAGTAAATGTGTGCAAAAATGTTTTTTTTTTATGCCCGCTACTCATAGAGTAGAAGGGTATTATAACTTTGTTCAAACCGAAAATGTATGTAACAGGCAGAAGGAGACACCTCCGACCCCATAAAGTATATATATTCTGGCTCAGGATCAACAGCCGAGTCGATATAGCCATGTTCCTCTGTCCGTCTGTCTGTCCGTGTGAAAATCTAGATCTCAGCTATTATAAGAGCTAGGACTACCAAATTTGCACGCTGATCAAGTTTGTTTTGGATTTTGGCCACGCCCCCTTCCGCCCACGTAATTCGAAAAAAACATTGATTACAAGCGCAATTTTGATGCCATATTGTTTTCGGTTTACATGATAACTATAGCTAGCCAGATGATCTCTGAAAATTTGGTAACAATCGGATAATAAACACAGAAGTTATTCAGCTTAACGTTTTCCATAGCTGTAAGCAGCGCTCCCGGCAGGGCTGCTTGCAGCATTGTGCCGAATCGTGTGTGCGTGTACGGTGGTGAAATGGGTTAAGTTGTGGACTGCAAAACGAACAGTACTATTATGCATTTACGGGTTCGAGTCCCGCCCGCATCAAAAAT
Organism: Zaprionus ghesquierei; assembly: GCA_018904095.1. Taxonomy (NCBI): domain Eukaryota; kingdom Metazoa; phylum Arthropoda; class Insecta; order Diptera; family Drosophilidae; genus Zaprionus; species Zaprionus ghesquierei. The sequence goes on from JAEIGP010000831.1 coordinate 411,169, forward strand.
TAAATATGTGCAAAAATGTTTTTTTTTTTATACCCGCTACTCATAGAGTAGAAGGGTATTATAAGTTTGTTCAAACCGAAAATGTATGTAACAGGCAGAAGGAGACAACTCCGACCCCATAAAGTATATATATTCTGACTCAGGATCAACAGCCGAGTCGATATAGCCATGTCCGTCTGTCCGTCTGTCTGTCCGTGTGAAAATCTAGATCTCAGCTATAATAAGTGCTAGGACTACTAAATTTGGTGACAATATGTGTTATTATTGCACGCTGATCAAATTTATTTTGGTTTTGCCTACGCCCCCTTCCGCCCCCGTAAATCGAAAAAACATTGATTACAAGCGCAATTTTGATGCCATATTGGTTTTGGTTTACATTATAAATATAGCTAGCCAGATGATCTCTGTAAATTTGGTAACAATCGGATAATAAACAGAGAAGTTATTCAGCTTAACGTTTTCCATAGCTGTAAGCAGCGCTGCCGGCAGCGCCGAGTCGATATAGCCATGTTCCTCTGTCCGTCTGTCTGTCCGTGTGAAAATCTAGATCTCAGCTATTATAAGAGCTAGGACCACCAAATTTGCACGCTGATCAAGTTTATTTTGGATTTTGGCCACGCCCCCTTCCGCCCCCGTAAATCGAAAAAACATTGATTACAACCGCAATTTTGATGCCATATTGTTCATTTTCGGTTTACATGATAACTATAGCTAGCCAGATGATCTCTGAAAATTTGGTAATAATCGGATAATAAACACAGAAGTTATTCAGCTTAACGTTTTCCATAGCTGTAAGCAGCGCTGCCGGCAGCGCTGCTTGCAGCATTGTGCCGAGTCGTGTGTGCGTGTACGGTGGTGAAATGGGTTAAGTTGTGGACTGCAAAACGAACAGTACTATTATGCATTTACGGGTTCGAGTCCCGCCCGCATCAAAAATTAAATGTGTGCAAAAATGTTTTTATACCCGCTACTCATAGAGTAGAAGGGTATTATAACTTTGTTCAAACCGAAAATGTATGTAACAGGCAGAAGGAGACACCTCCGACCCCATAAAGTATATATATTCTGGCTCAGGATCAACATCCGAGTCGATATAGCCATGTTCCTCTGTCCGTCTGTCTGTCCGTGTGAAAATCTAGATCTCAGCTATTATAAGAGCTAGGACTACCAAATTTGCACGCTGATCAAGTTTATTTTGGATTTTGGCCACGCCCCCTTCCGCCCCGGTAAATCGAAAAAACATTGATTACAAGCGCAATTTTGATGCCATATTGTTCATTTTCGGTTTACATGATAACTATAGGTAGCCAGATGATCTCTGAAAATTTGGTAATAATCGGATAATAAACACAGAAGTTATTCAGCTTAACGTTTTCCATAGCTGTAAGCAGCGCTGCCGGCAGCGCTGCTTGCAGCATTGTGCCGAGTCGTGTGTGCGTGTACGGTGGTGAAATGGGTTAAGTTGTGGACTACAAAACGAACAGTACTATTATGCATTTACGGGTTCGAGTCCTGCCCGCATCAAAAATTAAATGTGTGCAAAAATGTTTATACCCGCTACTCATAGAGTAGAAGGGTATTATAACTTTGTTCAAACCGAAAATGTATGTAGCAGGCAGAAGGAGACACCTCCGACCCCATAAGGTATATATATTCTGGCTCAGGATCAACAGCCGAGTCGATATAGCCATGTCCTGTCAGTCTGTCTGTCCGTGTGAAATTCTAGATCTCAGCTATTATAAGAGCTAGGACTACCAAATTTGGTGACAATATGTGTTATTATTGCACGTTGATCATCAAAAATTAAATGTGTGCAAAAATGTTTTTTATTTTATTTTATATTTTGACTGCATAAATATTATAAGTCCATAGCCTTTTACGGTCAAAATATGATTGTAGCCGTTTTTTTGTTCCGCAAATAAATTATGTACAAGCAGCTGGGTAGCGGGTATATTACAGTCGAGCACACTCGACTGTAGCTTTCTTACTTGTTTTTTTTTATTTTATATTTTGACTTTGCATAAATATTATAAGTTCATAGCCTTTTACGGTCAAAATATGATTGTAGCCGTTTTTTTGTTCCGCAAATAAATTATGTACAAGCAGCTGGGTAGCGGGTATATTACAGTCGAGCACTCTCGACTGTAGCTTTCTTACTTGTTTTTGTTCCGCAAATAAATGATGTACGAGCAGCTGGGTAGCGCGTATATTACAGTCCAGCACACTCGACTGTAGCTTTCTTACTTGTTTGTTTTATATTTTGACTTTGCATAAATATTATAAGTTAGCCTTTTACGGTCAAAATATGATTGTAGCCGTTTTTTTGTTCCGCAAATAAATTATGTACAAGCAGGTGGGTAGCGGGTATATTACAGTCGAGTACTCTCGACTGTAGCTTTCTTACTTGTTTTTGTTTTGAGTCTACTTTTCCACACTCTCGCGCTCTCACGTTTTTATTTACGCTCTTTAAGCTTGTTACGCGTGTGTTGAGTGTTACTCTTACCGTAGCGTTGCTGTTGTTGTAGATTTTAGCTTAGCTTACTTACTAATACTCAGTAAACACCCTCGAGTTTACTGCGTGTGCATTGTGCGCCTGTTCTTATCGTTTCTCCCGTTTACTTTGTCTCTCTCAAACAGTTCTTTGTAGCTTTCTGTTTTTGTTATTACACCCGCTACTCATAGAGTAGAAGGGTATTATAACTTTGTTCAAACCGAAAATGTATGTAACAGGCAGAAGGAGACACCTCCGACCCCATAAAGTACATATATTCTGGCTCAGGATCAACAGCCGAGTCGATATAGCCATGTTCCTCTGTCCGTCTGTCTGTCCGTGTGAAAATCTAGATCTCAGCTATTATAAGAGCTAGGACTACTAAATTTGGTGACAATATGTGTTATTATTGCACGCTGATCAAGTTTATTTTGAATTTTGGCCACGCCCCCTTCCGCCCACGTAATTCGAAAAAAACATTGATTACAAGCGCAATTTTGATGCCATATTGTTTTCGGTTTACATGATAACTATAGCTAGCCAGATGATCTCTGAAAATTTGGTAACAATCGGATAATAAACACAGAAGTTATTCAGCTTAACGTTTTCCATAGCTGTAAGCAGCGCTCCCGGCAGCGCTGCTTGCAGCATTGTGCCGAGTCGTGTGTGCGTGTACGGTGGTGAAATGGGTTAAGTTGTGGACTGCAAAACAAACAGTACTATTATGCATTTACGGGTTCGAGTCCTGCCCGCATCAAAAATTAAATGTGTGCAAAAATCAAGGATCAACAGCCGAGTCGATATAGCCATGTCCTGTCAGTCTGTCTGTCCGTGTGAAATTCTAGATCTCAGCTATTATAAGAGCTAGGACTACCAAATTTGGTGACAATATGTGTTATTATTGCACGTTGACCATCAAAAATTAAATGTGTGCAAAAATGTTTTTTATTTTATTTTATATTTTGACTGCATAAATATTATAAGTCCATAGCCTTTTACGGTCAAAATATGATTGTAGCCGTTTTTTTGTTCCGCAAATAAATTATGTACAAGCAGCTGGGTAGCGGGTATATTACAGTCGAGCACACTCGACTGTAGCTTTCTTACTTTTTTTTTTTATTTTATATTTTGACTTTGCATAAATATTATAAGTTCATAGCCTTTTACGGTCAAAATATGATTGTAGCCGTTTTTTTGTTCCGCAAATAAATTATGTACAAGCAGCTGGGTAGCGGGTATATTACAGTCGAGCACACTCGACTGTAGCTTTCTTACTTGTTTTTGTTCCGCAAATAAATGATGTACGAGCAGCTGGGTAGCGCGTATATTACAGTCGAGCACACTCGACTGTAGCTTTCTTACTTGTTTGTTTTATATTTTGACTTTGCATAAATATTATAAGTTCATAGCCTTTTACGGTCAAAATATGATTGTAGCCGTTTTTTTGTTCCGCAAATAAATTATGTACAAACAGCCGGGTAGCGGGTATATTACAGTCGAGTACTCTCGACTGTAGCTTTCTTACTTGTTTTTGTTTTAAGTCTACTCTTCTACACTCTCCCGCTCTCACCTTTTTAATTTACGCTCTTTAAGCTTGCTACGCGTGTGTTGAGTGTTACTCTTACCGTAGCGTTGCTGTTGTTGTAGATTTTAGCTTAGCTTACTTACTAATACTCAGTCGCTCTCACCTTGTAAACACCCTCGAGTTTACTGCGTGTGCATTGTGCGCCTGTTCTTATCGCTTCTCCCGATTACTTTGTCTCTCTCAAACAGTTCTTTGTAGCTTTCTGCGCTGCTTGCAGCATTGTGCCGAATCGTGTGTGCGTGTACGGTGGTGAAATGGGTTAAGTTGTGGACTGCAAAACGAACAGTACTATTATGCATTTACGGGCTCGAGTCCCGCCCGCATCAAAAATTAAATGTGTGCAAAAATGTTTTTATACCCGCTACCCATAGAGTAGAAGGGTATTATAACTTTGTTCAAACCGAAAATGTATGTAACAGGCAGAAGGAGACACCTCCGACCCCATAAAGTATATATATTCTGGCTCAAGATCAACAGCCGAGTCGATATAGCCATGTTCCTCTGTCCGTCTGTCTGTCCGTGTGAAAATCTAGATCTCAGCTATTATAAGAACTAGCAAAATTGCACGCTGATCAAGTTTATTTTGGATTTTGGCCACGCCCCCTTCCGCCCCGGTAAATCGAAAAAACATTGATTACAAGCGCAATTTTGATGCCATATTGTTCATTTTCGGTTTACATGATAACTATAGGTAGCCAGATGATCTCTGAAAATTTGGTAATAATCGGATAATAAACACAGAAGTTATTCAGCTTAACGTTTTCCATAGCTGTAAGCAGCGCTGCCGGCAGCGCTGCTTGCAGCATTGTGCCGAGTCGTGTGTGCGTGTACGGTGGTGAAATGGGTTAAGTTGTGGACTACAAAACGAACAGTACTATTATGCATTTACGGGTTCGAGTCCTGCCCGCATCAAAAATTAAATGTGTGCAAAAATGTTTATACCCGCTACTCATAGAGTAGAAGTGTATTATAACTTTGTTCAAACCGAAAATGTATGTAACAGGCAGAAGGAGACACCTCCGACCCCATAAAGTATATATATTCTGGCTCAGGATCAACAGCCGAGTCGATATAGCCATGTCCTGTCAGTCTGTCTGTCCGTGTGAAATTCTAGATCTCAGCTATTATAAGAGCTAGGACTACCAAATTTGGTGACAATATGTGTTATTATTGCACGTTGATCATCAAAAATTAAATGTGTGCAAAAATGTTTTTTATTTTATTTTATATTTTGACTGCATAAATATTATAAGTCCATAGCCTTTTACGGTCAAAATATGATTGTAGCCGTTTTTTTGTTCCGCAAATAAATTATGTACAAGCAGCTGGGTAGCGGGTATATTACAGTCGAGCACACTCGACTGTAGCTTTCTTACTTGTTTTTTTTTATTTTATATTTTGACTTTGCATAAATATTATAAGTTCATAGCCTTTTACGGTCAAAATATGATTGTAGCCGTTTTTTTGATCCGCAAATAAATTATGTACAAGCAGCTGGGTAGCGGGTATATTACAGTCGAGCACTCTCGACTGTAGCTTTCTTACTTGTTTTTGTTCCGCAAATAAATGATGTACGAGCAGCTGGGTAGCGCGTATATTACAGTCGGGCACACTCGACTGTAGCTTTCTTACTTGTTTGTTTTATATTTTGACTTTGCATAAATATTATAAGTTCATAGCCTTTTACGGTCAAAATATGATTGTAGCCGTTTTTTTGTTCCGCAAATAAATTATGTACAAGCAGCTGGGTAGCGGATATATTACAGTCGAGCACTCTCGACTGTAGCTTTCTTACTTGTTTTTGTTTTGAGTCTACTCTTCCACACTCTCCCGCTCTCACGTTTTTATTTACGCTCTTTAAGCTTGTTACGCGTGTGTTGAGTGTTACTCTTACCGTAGCGTTGCTGTTGTTGTAGATTTTAGCTTAGCTTACTTACTAATACTCAGTCGCTCTCACCTTGTAAACACCCTCGAGTTTACTGCGTGTGCATTGTGCGCCTGTTCTTATCGCTTCTCCCGTTTACTTTGTCTCTCTCAAACAGTTCTTTGTAGCTTTCTGTTTTTGTTATTACACCCGCTACTCATAGAATAGAAGGGTGTTATAACTTTGTTCAAACCGAAAATGTATGTAACAGGCAGAAGGAGCCACCTCCGACCCCATAAAGTACATATATTCTGGCTCAGGATCAACAGCCGAGTCGATATAGCCATGTTCCTCTGTCCGTCTGTCTATCCGTGTGAAAATCTAGATCTCAGCTATTATAAGAGCTAGGACTACTTAATTTGGTGACAATATGTGTTATTATTGCACGCTGATCAAGTTTATTTTGGATTTTGGCCACGCCCCCTTCCGCCCACGTAATTCGAAAAAACATTGATTACAAGCGCAATTTTGATGCCATATTGTTTTCGGTTTACATGATAACTATAGCTAGCCAGATGATCTCTGAAAATTTGGTAACAATCGGATAATAAACACAGAAGTTATTCAGCTTAACGTTTTCCATAGCTGTAAGCAGCGCTCCCGGCAGCGCTGCTTGCAGCATTGTGCCGAATCGTGTGTGCGTGTACGGTGGTTAAATGGGTTAAGTTGTGGACTGCAAAACGAACAGTACTATTATGCATTTACGGGTTCGAGTCCCGCCCGCATCAAAAATGAAATGTGTGCAAAAATGTTTTTTTTTTTATACCCGCTACTCATAGAGTAGAAGGGTATTATAAGTTTGTTCAAACCGAAAATGTATGTAACAGGCAGAAGGAGACAACTCCGACCCCATAAAGTATATATATTCTGACTCAGGATCAACAGCCGAGTCGATATAGCCATGTCCGTCTGTCCGTCTGTCTGTCCGTGTGAAAATCTAGATCTCAGCTATTATAAGAGCTAGGACTACCAAATTTGCACGCTGATCAAGTTTATTTTGGATTTTGGCCACGCCCCCTTCCGCCCCCGTAAATCGAAAAAACATTGATTACAAGCGCAATTTTGATGCCATATTGTTCATTTTCGGTTTACATGATAACTATAGCTAGCCAGATGATCTCTGAAAATTTGGTAATAATCGGATAATAATCACAGAAGTTATTCAGCTTAACTTTTTCCATAGCTGTAAGCAGCGCTGCTTGGCAGCGCTGCTTGCAGCATTGTGCCGAGTCGTGTGTGCGTGTACGGTGGTGAAATGGGTTAAGTTGTGGACTACAAAACGAACAGTACTATTATGCATTTACGGGTTCGAGTCCTGCCCGCATCAAAAATTAAATGTGTGCAAAAATGTTTATACCCGCTACTCATAGAGTAGAAGGGTATTATAACTTTGTTCAAACCGAAAATGTATGTAGCAGGCAGAAGGAGACACCTCCGACCCCATAAGGTATATATATTCTGGCTCAGGATCAACAGCCGAGTCGATATAGCCATGTCCTGTCAGTCTGTCTGTCCGTGTGAAATTCTAGATCTCAGCTATTATAAGAGCTAGGACTACCAAATTTGGTGACAATATGTGTTATTATTGCACGTTGATTATAAGAGCTAGGACTACCAAATTTGGTGACAATATGTGTTATTATTGCACGTTGATCATCAAAAATTAAATGTGTGCAAAAATGTTTTTTATTTTATTTTATATTTTGACTGCATAAATATTATAAGTCCATAGCCTTTTACGGTCAAAATATGATTGTAGCCGTTTTTTTGTTCCGCAAATAAATTATGTACAAGCAGCTGGGTAGCGGGTATATTACAGTCGAGCACACTCGACTGCAGCTTTCTTACTTGTTTGTTTTATATTTTGACTTTGCATAAATATTATAAGTTCATAGCCTTTTACGGTCAAAATATGATTGTAGCCGTTTTTTTGTTCCGCAAATAAATTATGTACAAGCAGCTGGGTAGCGGGTATATTACAGTCGAGCACACTCGACTGTAGCTTTCTTACTTGTTTTTGTTCCGCAAATAAATGATGTACGAGCAGCTGGGTAGCGCGTATATTACAGTCGAGCACACTCGACTGCAGCTTTCTTACTTGTTTGTTTTATATTTTGACTTTGCATAAATATTATAAGTTCATAGCCTTTTACGGTCAAAATATGATTGTAGCCGTTTTTTTGTTCCGCAAATAAATTATGTACAAGCAGCTGGGTAGCGAGTATATTACAGTCGAGTACTCTCGACTGTAGCTTTCTTACTTGTTTTTGTTTTGAGTCTACTCTTCCACACTCTCCCGCTCTCACGTTTTTATTTACGCTCTTTAAGCTTGTTACGCGTGTGTTGAGTGTTACTGTTACCGTAGCGTTGCTGTTGTTGTAGATTTTAGCTTAGCTTACTTACTAATACTCAGTCGCTCTCACTTTGTAAACACCCTCGAGTTTACTGCGTGTGCATTGTGCGCCTGTTCTTATCGCTTATCCCGTTTACTTTGTCTCTCTCAAACAGTTCTTTGTAGCTTTCTGTTTTTGTTATTACACCCGCTACTCATAGAGTAGAAGGGTATTATAACTTTGTTCAAACCGAAAATGTATGTAACAGGCAGAAGAAGACACCTCCGACCCCATAAAGTATATATATTCTGGCTCAGGATCAACAGCCGAGTCGATATAGCCATGTCCGTCTGTCCGTCTGTCTGTCCGTGTGAAAATCTAGATCTCAGCTATTATAAGAGCTAGGACTACTAAATTTGGTGACAATATGTGTTATTATTGCACGCTGATCAAGTTTATTTTGGTTTTGCCCACGCCCCCTTCCGCCCCCGTAAATCGAAAAAACATTGATTACAAGCGCCATTTTGATGCCACATTGGTTTTGGTTTACATGATAACTATAGCTAGCCAGTTGATCTCTGTAAATTTGGTAACAATCGGATAATAAACACAGAAGTTATTCAGCTTAACGTTTTCCATAGCTGTAAGCAGCGCTGCCGGCAGCGCTGCTTGCAGCATTGTGCCGAATCGTGTGTGCGTGTACGGTGGTGAAATGGGTTAAGTTGTGGACTGCAAAACGAACAGCACTATTATGCATTTACGGGTTCGAGTCTCGCCCGCATCAAAAATTAAATGTGTGCAAAAATGTTTTTATACCCGCTACTCATAGAGTAGAAGGGTATTATAACTTTGTTCAAACCGAAAATGTATGTAACAGGCAGAAGGAGACACCTCCGACCCCATAAAGTATATATATTCTGCCTCAGGATCAACAGCCGAGTCGATATAGCCATGTTCCTCTGTCCGTCTGTCTGTCCGTGTGAAAATCTAGATCTCAGCTATTATAAGAGCTAGGACTACCAAATTTGCACGCTGATCAAGTTTATTTTGGATTTTGGCCACGCCCCCTTCCGCCCCCGTAAATCGAAAAAACATTGATTACAAGCGCAATTTTGATGCCATATTGTTCATTTTCGGTTTACATGATAACTATAGCTAGCCAGATGATCTCTGAAAATTTGGTAATAATCGGATAATAATCACAGAAGTTATTCAGCTTAACTTTTTCCATAGCTGTAAGCAGCGCTGCCGGCAGCGCTGCTTGCAGCATTGTGCCGAGTCGTGTGTGCGTGTACGGTGGTGAAATGGGTTAAGTTGTGGACTACAAAACGAACAGTACTATTATGCATTTACGGGTTCGAGTCCTGCCCGCATCAAAAATTAAATGTGTGCAAAAATGTTTATACCCGCTACTCATAGAGTAGAAGGGTATTATAACTTTGTTCAAACCGTAAATGTATGTAGCAGGCAGAAGGAGACACCTCCGACCCCATAAGGTATATATATTCTGGCTCAGGATCAACAGCCGAGTCGATATAGCCATGTCCTGTCAGTCTGTCTGTCCGTGTGAAATTCTAGATCTCAGCTATTATAAGAGCTAGGACTACCAAATTTGGTGACAATATGTGTTATTATTGCACGTTGATCATCAAAAATTAAATGTGTGCAAAAATGTTTTTTATTTTATTTTATATTTTGACTGCATAAATATTATAAGTCCATAGCCTTTTACGGTCAAAATATGATTGTAGCCGTTTTTTTGTTCCGCAAATAAATTATGTACAAGCAGCTGGGTAGCGGGTATATTACAGTCGAGCATACTCGACTGTAGCTTTCTTACTTGTTTTTTTTTATTTTATATTTTGACTTTGCATAAATATTATAAGTTCATAGCCTTTTACGGTCAAAATATGATTGAAGCCGTTTTTTTGTTCCGCAAATAAATTATGTACAAGCAGCTGGGTAGCGGGTATATTACAGTCGAGCACACTCGACTGTAGCTTTCTTACTTGTTTGTTTTATATTTTGACTTTGCATAAATATTATAAGTTCATAGCCTTTTACGGTCAAAATATGATTGTAGCCGTTTTTTTGTTCCGCAAATAAATTATGTACAAGCAGCTGGGTAGCGAGTATATTACAGTCGAGTACTCTCGACTGTAGCTTTCTTACTTGTTTTTGTTTTGAGTCTACTCTTCCACACTCTCCCGCTCTCACGTTTTTATTTACGCTCTTTAAGCTTGTTACGCGTGTGTTGAGTGTTACTGTTACCGTAGCGTTGCTGTTGTTGTAGATTTTAGCTTAGCTTACTTACTAATACTCAGTCGCTCTCACTTTGTAAACACCCTCGAGTTTACTGCGTGTGCATTGTGCGCCTGTTCTTATCGCTTATCCCGTTTACTTTGTCTCTCTCAAACAGTTCTTTGTAGCTTTCTGTTTTTGTTATTACACCCGCTACTCATAGAGTAGAAGGGTATTATAACTTTGTTCAAACCGAAAATGTATGTAACAGGCAGAAGAAGACACCTCCGACCCCATAAAGTATATATATTCTGGCTCAGGATCAACAGCCGAGTCGATATAGCCATGTCCGTCTGTCCGTCTGTCTGTCCGTGTGAAAATCTAGATCTCAGCTATTATAAGAGCTAGGACTACTAAATTTGGTGACAATATGTGTTATTATTGCACGCTGATCAAGTTTATTTTGGATTTTGGCCACGCCCCCTTCCGCCCACGTAATTCGAAAAAAACATTGATTACAAGCGCAATTTTGATGCCATATTGTTCATTTTCGGTTTACATGATAACTATAGCTAGCCAGATGATCTCTGAAAATTTGGTAATAATCGGATAATAAACACAGAAGTTATTCAGCTTAACGTTTTCCATAGCTGTAAGCAGCGCTGCCGGCAGCGTGAAATGGATTAAGTTGTGGACTACAAAACGAACAGTACTATTATGCATTTACGGGTTCGAGTCCTGCCCGCATCAAAAATTAAATGTGTGCAAAAATGTTTATACCCGCTACTCATAGAGTAGAAGGGTATTATAACTTTGTTCAAACCGAAAATGTATGTAGCAGGCAGAAGGAGACACCTCCGACCCCATAAGGTATATATATTCTGGCTCAGGATCAACAGCCGAGTCGATATAGCCATGTCCTGTCAGTCTGTCTGTCCGTGTGAAATTCTAGATCTCAGCTATTATAAGAGCTAGGACTACCAAATTTGGTGACAATATGTGTTATTATTGCACGTTGATTATAAGAGCTAGGACTACCAAATTTGGTGACAATATGTGTTATTATTGCACGTTGATCATCAAAAATTAAATGTGTGCAAAAATGTTTTTTATTTTATTTTATATTTTGACTGCATAAATATTATAAGTCCATAGCCTTTTACGGTCAAAATATGATTGTAGCCGTTTTTTTGTTCCGCAAATAAATTATGTACAAGCAGCTGGGTAGCGGGTATATTACAGTCGAGCACACTCGACTGCAGCTTTCTTACTTGTTTGTTTTATATTTTGACTTTGCATAAATATTATAAGTTCATAGCCTTTTACGGTCAAAATATGATTGTAGCCGTTTTTTTGTTCCGCAAATAAATTATGTACAAGCAGCTGGGTAGCGGGTATATTACAGTCGAGCACACTCGACTGTAGCTTTCTTACTTGTTTTTGTTCCGCAAATAAATGATGTACGAGCAGCTGGGTAGCGCGTATATTACAGTCGAGCACACTCGACTGTAGCTTTCTTACTTGTTTGTTTTATATTTTGACTTTGCATAAATATTATAAGTTCATAGCCTTTTACGGTCAAAATATGATTGTAGCCGTTTTTTTGTTCCGCAAATAAATTATGTACAAGCAGCTGGGTAGCGAGTATATTACAGTCGAGTACTCTCGACTGTAGCTTTCTTACTTGTTTTTGTTTTGAGTCTACTCTTCCACACTCTCCCGCTCTCACGTTTTTATTTACGCTCTTTAAGCTTGTTACGCGTGTGTTGAGTGTTACTGTTACCGTAGCGTTGCTGTTGTTGTAGATTTTAGCTTAGCTTACTTACTAATACTCAGTCGCTCTCACTTTGTAAACACCCTCGAGTTTACTGCGTGTGCATTGTGCGCCTGTTCTTATCGCTTATCCCGTTTACTTTGTCTCTCTCAAACAGTTCTTTGTAGCTTTCTGTTTTTGTTATTACACCCGCTACTCATAGAGTAGAAGGGTATTATAACTTTGTTCAAACCGAAAATGTATGTAGCAGGCAGAAGGAGACACCTCCGACCCCATAAGGTATATATATTCTGGCTCAGGATCAACAGCCGAGTCGATATAGCCATGTCCTGTCAGTCTGTCTGTCCGTGTGAAATTCTAGATCTCAGCTATTATAAGAGCTAGGACTACCAAATTTGGTGACAATATGTGTTATTATTGCACGTTGATCATCAAAAATTAAATGTGTGCAAAAATGTTTTTTATTTTATTTTATATTTTGACTGCATAAATATTATAAGTCCATAGCCTTTTACGGTCAAAATATGATTGTAGCCGTTTTTTTGTTCCGCAAATAAATTATGTACAAGCAGCTGGGTAGCGGGTATATTACAGTCGAGCACACTCGACTGCAGCTTTCTTACTTGTTTGTTTTATATTTTGACTTTGCATAAATATTATAAGTTCATAGCCTTTTACGGTCAAAATATGATTGTAGCCGTTTTTTTGTTCCGCAAATAAATTATGTACAAGCAGCTGGGTAGCGGGTATATTACAGTCGAGCACACTCGACTGTAGCTTTCTTACTTGTTTTTGTTCCGCAAATAAATGATGTACGAGCAGCTGGGTAGCGCGTATATTACAGTCGAGCACACTCGACTGTAGCTTTCTTACTTGTTTGCTACTCATAGAGTAGAAGGGTATTATAACTTTGTTCAAACCGAAAATGTATGTAACAGGCAGAAGGAGACACCTCCGACCCCATAAAGTATATATATTCTGGCTCAGGATCAACAGCCGAGTCGATATAGCCATGTTCCTCTGTCCGTCTGTCTGTCCGTGTGAAAATCTAGATCTCAGCTATTATAAGAGCTAGGACTACCAAATTTGCACGCTGATCAAGTTTCTTTTGGATTTTGGCCACGCCCCCTTCCGCCCCCGTAAATCGAAAAAACATTGATTACAAGCGCAATTTTGATGCCATATTGTTCATTTTCGGTTTACATGATAACTATAGCTAGCCAGATGATCTCTGAAAATTTGGTAATAATCGGATAATAAACACAGAAGTTATTCAGCTTAACGTTTTCCATAGCTGTAAGCAGCGCTGCCGGCAGCGTGAAATGGATTAAGTTGTGGACTACAAAACGAACAGTACTATTATGCATTTACGGGTTCGAGTCCTGCCCGCATCAAAAATTAAATGTGTGCAAAAATGTTTATACCCGCTACTCATAGAGTAGAAGGGTATTATAACTTTGTTCAAACCGAAAATGTATGTAGCAGGCAGAAGGAGACACCTCCGACCCCATAAGGTATATATATTCTGGCTCAGGATCAACAGCCGAGTCGATATAGCCATGTCCTGTCAGTCTGTCTGTCCGTGTGAAATTCTAGATCTCAGCTATTATAAGAGCTAGGACTACCAAATTTGGTGACAATATGTGTTATTATTGCACGTTGATCTTAAAAAATTAAATGTGTGCAAAAATGTTTTTTATTTTATTTTATATTATGACTGCATAAATATTATAAGTCCATAGCCTTTTACGGTCAAAATATGATTGTAGCCGTTTTTTTGTTCCGCAAATAAATTATGTACAAGCAGCTGGGTAGCGGGTATATTACAGTCGAGCACACTCGACTGTAGCTTTCTTACTTGTTTTTTTTTATTTTATATTTTGACTTTGCATAAATGTTATAAGTTCATAGCCTTTTACGGTCATAATATGATTGTAGCCGTTTTAGGTAGGGTATTATAAGTTTGTTCAAACCGAAAATGTATGTAACAGGCAGAAGGAGACACCTCCGACCCCATAAAGTATATATATTCTGGCTCAGGATCAACAGCCGAGTCGATATAGCCATGTTCCAGCAGCGCTGCCGGCAGCATTGTGCCGAATCGTGTGTGCGTGTACGGTGGTGAAATGGGTTAAGTTGTGGACTGCAAAACGAACAGTACTATTATGCATTTACGGGTTCGAGTCCCGCCCGCATCAAAAATTAAATGTGTGCAAAAATGTTTTTATACCCGCTACTCATAGAGTAGAAGGGTATTATAACTTTGTTCAAACCGAAAATGTATGTAACAGGCAGAAGGAGACACCTCCGACCCCATAAAGTATATATATTCTGGCTCAGGATCAACAGCCGAGTCGATATAGCCATGTTCCTCTGTCCGTCTGTCTGTCCGTGTGAAAATCTAGATCTCAGCTATTATAAGAGCTAGGACTACCAAATTTGCACGCTGATCAAGTTTCTTTTGGATTTTGGCCACGCCCCCTTCCGCCCCCGTAAATCGAAAAAACATTGATTACAAGCGCAATTTTGATGCCATATTGTTCATTTTCGGTTTACATGATAACTATAGCTAGCCAGATAATCTCTGAAAATTTGGTAATAATCGGATAATAAACACAGAAGTTATTCAGCTTAACTTTTTCCATAGCTGTAAGCAGCGCTGCCGGCAGCGCTGCTTGCAGCATTGTGCCGAATCGTGTGTGCGTGTACGGTGGTGAAATGGGTTAAGTTGTGGACTACAAAACGAACAGTACTATTATGCATTTACGGGTTCGAGTCCTGCCCGCATCAAAAATTAAATGTGTGCAAAAATGTTTATACCCGCTACTCATAGAGTAGAAGGGTATTATAACTTTGTTCAAACCGTAAATGTATGTAGCAGGCAGAAGGAGACACCTCCGACCCCATAAGGTATATATATTCTGGCTCAGGATCAACAGCCGAGTCGATATAGCCATGTTCCTCTGTCCGTCTGTCTGTCCGTGTGAAAATCTAGATCTCAGCTATTATAAGAGCTAGGACTACCAAACTTGCACGCTGATCAAGTTTATTTTGGATTTTGGCCACGCCCCCTTCCGCCCACGTAATTCGAAAAAAACATTGATTACAAGCGCAATTTTGATGCCATATTGTTTTCGGTTTACATGATAACTATAGCTAGCCAGATGATCTCTGAAAATTTGGTAACAATCGGATAATAAACACAGAAGTTATTCAGCTTAACGTTTTCCATAGCTGTAAGCAGCGCTCCCGGCAGGGCTGCTTGCAGCATTGTGCCGAATCGTGTGTGCGTGTACGGTGGTGAAATGGGTTAAGTTGTGGAATGCAAAACGAACAGTACTATTATGCATTTACGGGTTCGAGTCCCGCCCGTATCAAAAATTAAATGTGTGCAAAAATGTTTTTTTTTTTATACCCGCTACTCATAGAGTAGAAGGGTATTATAAGTTTGTTCAAACCGAAAATGTATGTAACAGGCAGAAGGAGACAACTCCGACCCCATAAAGTATATATATTCTGACTCAGGATCAACAGCCGAGTCGATATAGCCATGTCCGTCTGTCCGTCTGTCTGTCCGTGTGAAAATCTAGAGCTCAGCTATTATAAGAGCTAGGACTACTAAATTTGGTGACAATATGTGTTATTATTGCACGCTGATCAAGTTTATTTTGGTTTCGCCCACGCCCCCTTCCGACCCCGTAAATCGAAAAAACATTGATTACAAGCGCAATTTTGATGCCATATTGGTTTTGGTTTACATGATAACTATAGCTAGCCAGATGATCTCTGTAAATTTGGTAACAATCGGAAAATAAACACAGAAGTTATTCAGCTTAACGTTTTCCATAGCTGTAAGCAGCGCTGCCGGCAGCGCCGAGTCGATATAGCCATGTTCCTCTGTCCGTCTGTCTGTCCTTGTGAAAATCTAGATCTCAGCTATTATAGGAGCTAGGACTACCAAATTTGCACGCTGATCAAATTTATTTTGGATTTTGGCCACGCCCCCTTCCGCCCCCGTAAATCGAAAAAACATTGATTACAAGCGCAATTTTGATGCCATATTGTTCATTTTCGGTTTACATGATAACTATAGCTAGCTAGATGATCTCTGAAAATTTGGTAATAATCGGATAATAAACACAGAAGTTATTCAGCTTAACGTTTTCCATAGCTGTAAGCAGCGCTCCCGGCAGGGCTGCTTGCAGCATTGTGCCGAATCGTGTGTGCGTGTACGGTGGTGAAATGGGTTAAGTTGTGGACTACAAAACGAACAGTACTATTATGCATTTACGGGTTCGAGTCCTGCCCGCATCAAAAATTAAATGTGTGCAAAAATGTTTATACCCGCTACTCATAGAGTAGAAGGGTATTATAACTTTGTTCAAACCGAAAATGTATGTAGCAGGCAGAAGGAGACACCTCCGACCCCATAAAGTAAATATATTCTGGCTCAGTAAATATATTCTGGCTCTGCCGGCAGCGCTGCTTGCAGCATTGTGCCAAATCGTGTGTGCGTGTACGGTGGTGAAATGGGTTAAGTTATGGACTGCAAAATGAACAGTACTATTATGCATTTACGGGTTCGAGTCCCGCCCGCATCAAAAATTACATGTGTGCAAAAATGTTTTTTTCTTTTTATTTTATATTTTGACTTTGCA
This sequence comes from Zaprionus ghesquierei, assembly GCA_018904095.1. Taxonomy (NCBI): domain Eukaryota; kingdom Metazoa; phylum Arthropoda; class Insecta; order Diptera; family Drosophilidae; genus Zaprionus; species Zaprionus ghesquierei. Next base: position 428,175 of record JAEIGP010000831.1, read on the forward strand.
TAAATATTATAAGTCCATAGCCTTTTACGGTCAAAATATAATTGTAGCCGTTTTTTTGTTCCGCAAATAAATTATGTACAAGCAGCTGTGTAGCGGGTATTTTACGGTCGAGCACACTCGACTGTAGCTTTCTTACTTGTTTGTTCATTATCCGATCGGAACCAAATTTTCAGCGATCGATAAGGTGGTGATAGTTATCATTCACACCAAAACTGAATACTCTAGCTTTATTATTGCGCTTACTATACGGTTTGTCGATTTGCGGGGGCGGAAGTAGGTGTGGCCCAAATTTTAATACAAATTTTACAGCGTATGATGCACATAAGTGTTGTCACCAAATTTGGTGGCTCTAGAATTTTTAGTTTCTGAGATATAGGCGGACAGACAGACATGGCTTAATCGACTCTGCTAGTGATCCTGAGCAAGAATATATATACTTTATGGTGTCGCTGATGCCTCCTTCTAACTGTTACGCACATTTCGACAAACACAATAGACCATGTATTTTTTTAAAATCTATTGTCTAAAAATAAATAAATTTGCTTAAATCATAATTATAAACTAAATAACGCTAAAGGTCAGGGATCTGGAGCGCTGCGCAATGCTTTCGCGCTGCGCTTCTGCTCTTCGCTGCTGCTCAAACGCTGCTGCTCGAACGGCGCCTTTGGCGCGCTGCGCCCTAGCTGTGGGCGCCGACGAGGCTGGGGTCGAAGGATGCGGGGTCAAAGTAAACTGGTCTCCCGGCGGAACGCCGCTTGGACCGAACTCACCAGGAGACTGCTTCTTTCCTTTCTTCCGCTAATGGTCGTCGCTCCTTCGCTGTCTCTCTCCTGGGCACCAAAACAATTTTTATTAATTTAAAAAAAAAAGTAAAAAAAACTACAGAAAACCACACACGCACTTGGTACAAATTGAGCGCAGCTCAAACTCTTCGCCCGCTGGTTACAAATAATCTCCACGACTGAGGCCCAAAAATAAAACCGTTGGCGGTCACAAACTTGGGCCTTTGGGCATCTAACCGACAGGCCAAACAGTGGTTCTCCCTAACGGTGAGCGGGGGTCGCTGACCGAATTGGCTTAAGAGAGAATCGCTCTCAAGGCCATTTATTCCCGCTAACCCTGTCACCACTGGTTTGCACTGCTTGCTCTGTCGGCAGATGTCCCAATACCAGGGCAGCTGACTCTACCGGTAGTTTTCATATCGATATGAACAGCTGTTTACGCAAAATGCAACAGCACCCAATATTTCGAGGGACGCCGCTGATCCGGCAGACCGACAAAATAATTGGGGCATTTTTCACATCTATTCGTTCTATTCTATCTATCTATCATCTATTCGATGATGCGCAGTCCGTCAGGCGCCAACGCGGGGCCCACGATCCAAAAGCCGGGCAAATTTCTGCTGCACCCAGGCGTCGGTAAATATTTCACACGTTCCATGTGTTTTTTTGTTGTTGGTGTGTTCGTGCTTCGTTCCAGACGCTGCTTCGACTCCAGCCACAGTTAAGGTGCGGATGTCTTTGGCATGATAAACTCCCAGTCGTCGTCCTTGTAGGTCTTCCAACAGATAGGCGTTGTGTCCGACTGCCTGCACTACTTTGGCCCTCAAGAATTTTCTGGCAAACTGATGCGCAGTCCGTCAGGCACCAACGCGGGGCCCACGATCCAAAAGCCGGGCAAATTTCTGCTGCACCCAGGCGTCGGTAAATATTTCACACGTTCCATGTTTTTTGTTGTTGTTGGTGTGTTCGTGCTTCGTTCCAGACGCTGCTTCGACTCCAGCCACAGTTAAGGTGCGGATGTCTTTGGCATGATAAACTCCCAGTCGTCGTCCTTGTAGGTCTTCCAACAGATAGGCGTTGTGTCCGACTGCCTGCACTACTTTGGCCCTCAGGAATTTTCTGGCAAACTTTGCGTTGAAGTTTCTTGAGAAGCCGAGGCCGTGCTGCTCAAAGGTGAGAAACTCACGCTGCACCTGCTCCAGCCGTTTCCCCTGCTCCGCCGACAATTTCAACTTTTCAGGAACTGTGTTCTCCTCGTCGATGCTATCATCGGTGTAGTGCGCCATTCGATGCGCCTGCAGTTCCGCCGCCTGACGATCCTGGTTCGGTATGGCACCTTCACCGATGACTTCAGGAGCCAGCTTAATCATCTGCCAGAAGTCGACTCCGAGGTAAGCCGTTTGTTCCAAATATGGACAAACAAAAAAATTAACGGTTTTCACCTGTGGTCCATATTCTACAGGCAGCTCCACGCGTTCAATGATCGATCGATCTTCTGCTCCGGCAGTGCGTACCTGCGAGAAATAGCGGATCATCGGTACTTGCAACCGGTCCAGCAGCTGGCGACTGCCACGACCAAGCAGGCTCGCGGATGCTCCGGTGTCCAGCAGTCCCCTCACTGTCTCGCCATTTATGATGATCTCGCCGTATGGCCTGGGCATCATGGCCGCCGCTACCTCTCTACGTCTGCTTCGTCGCCGCGTGAACCGTTGCCTCGCCTTTTGGATCTTCCGGGATATGAGCCGCATGCCCGCTACCTGATGCTCCTCGAAGATTCGTCTTCTGGCTTCCAGATACCGGCATCCTCTCTTCAAAAGTTAGCAGCGTACGTTTTCCATCTGGTTGTATATTTTCATTCTCTGTAATTTTATTTTCTATTTTTTTTTTACTCTTATGGCTAATGGATAATTTCCTCTTGGAGGGACTCGTTTATGGGCGCGTGTTTCCCGTCCTCATCACGCCCAGCCGTGCGTAAACGTCCGAAACGGTATCTGGTCTGCCACACCGATAGCAGAACAATCTTCGGGATGCAGAGTCGCAGTTGCGGAAAAGGTGTCCTGCTGCTTCGCAGTTCCAACACCCTGGCCTGTCTGGCGCTTTCTGAGGCCACTTGCGCAGTTCCTCCACTTGATCCGGTGGCTCCTCAGGTTCCGGGCCTACCTCGTAAACACGAAGCTTCGCAAGAGCCGAAAACACTGCCGGCTGAGGACACGAAGCCAGTCCTCGACGTCCAAAACTTTGCACGACGTCCGCCGCTTCGTCCCGGAGCTTTTCCACGGTTAGGAGCTCGTGGAAGGAGCGCAACACCTCCGCCCATGGACACCGGCACGGCCTCCGGAGGACTTCGATCCGGAAGATGAAATCCTCGACAGACAGCCCCATAGCTCCACTCGGGTGTGCTGCGCCGATTGCGGATTATTGGCGTAACCTGACTCGTCGGCTGGCCTGCGAGCTGCCTCCCGCTCTTGTTGGAACGGACCGCGCCTTCTGCCAGGTAGAAGCCTTGGACCCCACTCTGGTCAGGTGATAGTTTTGGGAACGGCTCCGCGGGTCACGTGGGTTGACTCCAACATCCTGGTCGACTGCGGCGCTGCACCTTGGCTCTAACTCGGCCTCATCTGGTCTCAGGACATCGTTCATCAATTTCATGAGCTCGAGGAAGCCCTGTCGTAGCTCTTGCTTCAGCGTCTGCCCGATCTCGCTTTCCACGGAGTGCCGGTACGTTTGCGCCGGTTGCGCAATAGCTGCATATACCGCAGACCTCTCCGTTGAGTCCAATTTAATGTTTTGCAGACCCGCTTCCGGCTGCATGTGTGGTTCCTCCGGACGTGTGTCCTCCTCTTTGTTTCCTGGCCGTGAAACCACTTGGACTTGTCTCTTAGGCGTCCGGAGCAGTCCTCCTCTTCCCACCGACACCTGGAAACCGGCTGCGCCCTCTCCATTAGTGGACCATGTCACATCCTGTGTCTCTGGTACTGACCCCATTGACCTCAGGTAAGGACCACCAACACTCTTTTTGTCCTTAGCCATGGTAAACTATTTTCCTAACTTTCAGGTGCCGTTATTACTTAATCGTGCGTGTGCAGCAGGGTATTATTTTACCTTAAAATAATTCTTTACTTAAATCAATAAATAAACCATAAATCATGCTAAAGAAATAAATTATTGAAATAATGCTAAATAAATAAATAAATATGAATGAAATATTTTCCACACTCAAAGGATTTTTTTCCAAAATTTTTAACAAGCAACAAAGGAAGGGAAATGAAACGACTTCGCTGTCGGTGGACTCTGATCGACTCTGCGCTTAATGTTGTTGCTGTGACGAACAAAACACACTTGACGTTAAGGACGCGACTGGTATTCGATCGGATCCTAAAATATGAGTGACTTTCTGGTGATCGGTTGTTTTGACCTTTACTCTCAATATTATTTATTTTTTCTGCCTAATCTTTGCAAATAATTTGTGGTTTTAATTTACTATGCTATATTTTAGTTTGTGCTAACCCGGTGCGTATTAAAAACACTTCGTGTTACCCCTGGTGCTTTGTGATTTCACTAATTTTACACAATTTACACAATTATCAACTTGCGCGTCTTTGGCGACATTTGTTGTTATATCCGCTACTTATAGAGTAGAAGGGTATTATAACTTTGTTTAAACCGAAAATGTATGTAACAGGCAGAAGGAGACAACTCCGACTCCATAAAGTATATATATTCTGGCTCAGGATCAACAGCCGAGTCGATATAGCCATGTCCGTCTGTCCGTCTGTCTGTCCGTGTGAAAATCTAGATCTCAGCTATTATAAGAGCTAGGACTACTAAATTTGGTGACAATATGTGTTATTATTGAACGCTGATCAAGTTTATTTTGGGTTTTGGCCACGCCCCCGTAAATCGAAAAAACATTGATTACAAACGCAATTTTGATGCCATATTGTTTATTTTCGGTTTACCTGCCGGCAGCGCTGCTTGCAGCATTGTGCCGAGTCGTGTGTGCGTGTACGGTGGTGAAATGGGTTAAGTTGTTGACTGCAAAACGAACAGTACTATTATGCATTTACGTTCGGGTTCGAGTCCCGCCCGCATCAAAAATTAAATGTGTTCAAAAATGTTTTTTTTTATTTTAGATTTTGACTTTGCATAAATATTGTAAGTCCATAGCCTTTTACGGTCAAAATATGATTGTAGCCGTTTTTTTTGTTCCGCAAATAAATGATGTACGAGCAGCTGGGTAGCGGGTATATTATAGTCGAGCACACTCGACAGTAGCTTTCTTACTTGTTTTTATTTTTAAAATTTCTTTCCTACTTTAATATATTTTTTTGGTGTTCCCTAAGTTTTTTGATGTACATTCACTTTTATGAAGATGTCGTGGTCAGCTAGAAACTGCAAATCCTCTGCTGATTTAAAGTCAGATTTTGTTGATTGCTGGTTCTGCGATAACGTTTTTAACGTTAAGTGCATTGGCCTTTCCGGCCGTATAAAAGATGCTATTAATAGCAAAATTGGCCTTAAGTGGTCATGTGAAGGTTGTCGCGTAGGTGAACTTAGCCTACGTAAGACCCTGAGGCAGACCAAATTGAACGTTGCTCGTTTGTGGGCTTCGTTTTCTAAGTTGCATTCGAAGTTCATTGAACTTGAATCCCAACTAAATAACCTTAATTCTCTAGAGGACCCTCCGCTTGTGTCAGTTCTTCCATCAACTCCTTTAACTCCGTTATCTCATGCGAACACTCCTCTCGCTGTCTCGCCTATTTTGCCTCATGCCTCCACGGTTAGTTTGATCGATCCACCTATTGTGGTCGTCACTTCTCCTACTTCGCCTGTGTCTAGGAGTATAGTAAATAACACTGGTTGCAGCTCTTCTGTAGTTATGCCTCCAAACATAACTAAGTCCCTTGTAGCCGTTAAGCCAAAGAAATTTATTTTTGTTTCTCGCTTGGCCCCCGATACTTCAATTGAAGATGTGCAAGCATTCATTCAATCCAAGATCTCAATAACGAACCTTGTTGAGAAATTTAAATTTAACTATGCACGAGACATGGCATCGTTCAAAATTAATATTTCTGCAGACAGCTTTAAAAAAGTCTGTAGTGTACATTTTTGGCCCCCTGATTTAATTGTTAAGGAGTATACTCCTAAACAAAAAACTCGTCCCTTAGTTTCTTTGCCAGTCGTTTCCAGTGTCCCGTCTTCGAGTGGAACATCAAAAAACTAAATCCATCTTCTCTTTTTATTGCTTATCAAAATCTTAGAGGACTAAACACTAAACTCTCTAAATTGTTTTTTGATTGTGTCTTTTTTAATTACCATATTTTAATTTTACTCAGTAGTTCAATCTTTACAGATAAGTACACTTCCTTCAGATGCGACCGTTTAGGTTGAACTGGTGGAGGCGTGCTTATAGCTGCTAGGTCTGATTTATCTGTTCAACAACTGTTATTTGTTTGCCCAGAATTTATCTGTGTTAAACTGTCAGTGTGTCAATTTTCAATATAAATTACTTGCTCTTATATTCCCCCTTCTTCAGATGTTTCCATCTACCTTGAACATCTTTCCTCTATCCAGTCTGTTGCATCCAAGCTATCTGATAGAGATTTTCTTTTAGTTTTTGGTGATTTTAATTTACCAGAAGTTGCATGGACCTCTCAATCAGATTTCTTGGTTCCCTCTAGCTTTAATAAATTTCTTATACGACTTTCTGAACTTTCATTATTTCAAATTAATAATATTCCTAACCTAAATGGTAGAATGCTTGATCTTATCTTTTCATCTGATGTAATGTTGCAAAACACTATTTCTAGAAGTGATCCTTTAGTTTTACCTGAAGATCCTTACCATCCTACATTAGACTTATCATTAAAATTGCCTACGCTTGTGCAAACTGAAAATTCTCTTTCCAAATTAAAATCTCGCTGCTTTCGCAAGACCAATTTCATTAAGCTTAACAATTTGATTTTAAATCATGATTGGTCTACTTTTTATTTGTGTTCAGATTTGGATATTTGTATCTCATATTTTTAAAAATCTATCAATTCATTTTTTGATCAATTTGTTCCCAATGCTTACCCAGTTAAGTGTGATAGGCCACCTTGGTTTTCTCGTGAATTGATGGTTTTAAAAAATTTGAAATCCAGATATTTTAAAAGGTTTAAATCTACTGGAAGTCCTTCTGACTATTCTCGTTATATCGTTATTAGAGCTAACGTTTTTTTTTTTTCTCTAAATACACGCTGCTACAATGATTACTTGAATCGTTGTCGCCTACAGTTTGCCCAGGATCCTAAGCAGTTTTATAACTTTGTTAATTTGAAACGTAAAACTAACAAATTCCCATCTAATCTTTTTTTTGAAGATAATAAAGCAACTAATGATCAGGCTGCTGCCGATTTGTTTGCGGACTGTTTTCAATCTACTTACTCCACTGAAGCCTATACTATTCAATCATACCCGTATTCTTTAAATAATTCTAACTCTTTTTTTTGCCCTTCTATTAACGAAATCTCTTTACTAATCTATCTTAAATCCTCTAAGCCTATATTTTCTCCCGGTCCTGATGATGTTCCAGCATGTATACTTAGATTCTGTGCTGATACCATTTGTAAGCCTATATTTAAGTTGTTTGGTTTGTCCGTAGCCACGAGTTACTTTCCGCCTATATGGAAGGATTCCTTCTCTATACCTCTTTCCAAATGTGGCCTTAACCAAGATGTGAAGAATTATAGGTGTATCTCGAAACTGTCCGCTCTTCCTAAAATTTTTGAAAAAATTTTGTCTGCACTATTAACACATATGTGTAAGTCCGTTATTTCCCCTTATCCGCATGGATTTGTCAAATTTAGATCCACAACTACAAATCATCATGAGTTTTCATCAATTATAATTAAAGGATTTCGGAGGAAAATGCAAACTGATGTGGTCTACACTGATTTCAGTAAAGCATTTGACTCCGCTAATCATAACCTATTGCTTCATAAGCCAATCTAAGTTTATATATATATTTAGTCATCTTGGCCCTCTACTTTTTAACCTTTTTATTAATGACCTACCTTCTGTACTAACACAATCATCTATCCTTATGTACGCTGATGACGTTAAACTTTATCTGACGTATAATGACAAAACTTTAAACTTTCTTCAAATGGATCTTGACATGTTTTTTGCCTGGTGTAGTTATAACATGCTACATCTTAATTATTCTAAGTGTAAAGTTATGTCATTTTACAGAGGAAACCATCACGTCATGAACTATTCCTTTAATTTAAATTTTGTTTTTTCCCCGGAATTAAATTAAATTATAATAGATTAAATTTTATAATAAAAAATATTTTATATTCCATTTTAAAATTTCTTAAAAAAATAAAATTTTCAAATTTATGCATAAAATCCATTTTCTTAGCTTTAATCAAAACTGCTTATGTTAAGTCGTTTTTCTTTATACATAAATTTTATATCTGTTTCTCTGTAACTCTTAGGTCGACTGCTATTAGTTGACTTTAAATTAAATTAAATAAATAAAATAAAAATCCGTTTTCACTGGGTGTGCGTCAGTTTGTAGCGGGCTGAGCCACAAAAGCGAATCTTCATACAATCATACACATATGTGTATGCAATATATATATATTTTTGCAATGTATATATATACATAATCAGAAAATACTTATGTTTAAACGACTTCTGTCAACACATACACATATGCATATATGCATAAAAGTTGCAGACATCACAAAATCAAATTATGACGTCACAAATCTAAAGTCAGTACAAAAACTAAAACTAATTTTGTTTTTGTTCCTTATTCTACTTAAAATGTTAAAAAATAACTAGTAAACCATATAGCAAATAAAATAGCAAAAAAATTGTAAGTTTAAAATACATTTTAAGGGTTTTAAAGTTTATTTTAAATATAAAGTGGTTCGCACCGCCAAAATTACTTTGGAACTTGCAGTTGGCGTGTGCAGTGCTCTTTTTATCCATCGTCATCGATTACCGATTACCAACCGATTTCTTATTTTAACGTAGAACAATTTTATTATATTATTATATCGAAATATTTTGATAGTGTTATTAATGTTGCATAAACAAATTCATGCAATTGCATTAACCAGTTAATGCAAGTTAGTTAATTACAACTCATTAACTATTCTTAATTTTAGCCGCGTGTGTATGTAAGTGTTAGTTTTTTGTAGGAACATTGTGCATGTGTTTGATTGCGCCCAGACGGTTGCGCGCAATTTGGTGAAAAAGACGTTACATTGATTGTGACGTATTTTTCACACGCATGCACATGTACACTGTTTGTATGTAAATCAATTGAATTTTTTAGTGTGTTAGCGATTTTCTTTTAATCGGTATCGACTCGTGTTCGCGACGTGTGATAAGGAGTGGTTCTATTTATCGCAAGTTGTATTTATTTTATATATTTAGTAAATAAGTATTAAAGCATTAAATTTCTAGGAATTTTCTAAAATTTAAAAAATATATTATAATAAATGTCTTAAATAATTTTGAATTATTCTATAATAATTATATATTATTTAAAATATTTTGTATAACATATTTACTTTTCGAACTATATTTATTAAAATTATAAATAAAATTAATCAATAAATCTTAAATATACTAACCAATTATTATATTATATTGTAGTAATATGTAGTACGTGTAGGTGTAATTAGTATGTAAGACTCTGAGTAATTGTATGTATCGTTTAGTTTGTCGATCATGGCTCAACGCCATCTGTTGTAATTATTGTAGGTTAAACAGTTGTAGTTCACTAAGCGGCCTCTAGCGAGAACAAGAGGAGTAGAGAGAGAGAAGAGAAGCGACGCACTTCACTTTTCCAAGCAACGCAGAATTGTACGGACGCGCATTGTAAAATTAAAATAATCGAGCCTAAAATAAAAATTTTAATTGACTACTAAATAAAAAAGGCTATCCGATATCTGCTAAAATTCAGAAGTGGTCGTGAATCTACGCTTATATTTAGTCAAAGTTTTCTAAAACTATTATGGATGATATGGACATACAAAATTTAAGCGGCGATTTGAATGACTTAAGTTTAAGTTAAAGTTGTGGTGCGAAAAGCTTAAATTACAAACCAAAGGCTGCAAATCGGCATAAGTGTTGCAAATTCAACAGTATCATCACAGTATGCTACCGTCAACAAGTGCAAGTGCAGCAAGTCTGCGTGGCGAAGCACCCCTAAGCATTAAAACTACCGTTTTGGCGGCCAGCGGAGCGCCTAACGACGGAATAACGGAACAGGCAGACGACGAAAACAGCGAGATGGCAACAGTGAGCAATATTGACGACGTCAATACACTTCGTGATGAAATTGAAATTCGACAAGCTGGCAACGATCACCTAATGAGCGAAGCTGGCAACACTGAAGAAATCGCTCACGGTGCAACTTCATTTGTGAACAATACGAGGGTCGTTTGATAAGACCGTGACTTTTTGTATTTGCCGCGCACCTGCTCTAAATACAACACTGCTCCTGTCAGCAGTTATCGATTAACAGCTGACTGTAAAATTTTGAGAAAGCTGCGTTTTTTGGTTTGCGTTTTATAGGCATTGAAAGCAGACGATCTCGTGAATTTTAACGAAAATGGAAAAAAGTGAATTTCGTGTGCTAATTAAGCATTATTTTTTGCGTAAAAAATCCATCACCGAAACCAAGGAAAGACTTGATAAATATTATGGGGACTCTGCACCATCAATTTCAATGGTTAAGAAATGGTTTACTGAGTTCCGTTGTGGTCGTACCAGTACAAGTGATGCCGAACGTTCAGGTCGCCCAAAAGAGGTCGTCATGCCAGAAATCGTCGACAAAATCCATGGAATGATATTGGATGATCGGAGAATGAAAGTGCGTGAGGTAGCTGAGGCTGTAGGCATCTCAACTGAACGGGTACATCACATTTTACATGAATATTTGGACATGAAAAAGCTTTCCGCGCGATGGGTGCCGCGATTGCTCACACACGACCATAAGCGCAACCGTGTGACCATTTCAAAGGAGTGTTTGGCGATGTTCAACCGCAATCCAAACGAATTTTTGCGCCGTTTCGTTACCGTAGACGAAACATGGATCCACCACACCACACCAGAGACCAAAGAACAATCAAGACAGTGGGTTTCTCCGGGTGAACGTGCACCAAAGAAGGCCAAGGTGGGTCTGTCGGCCAACAAGGTCATGGCCACAGTTTTTTGGGATGCACAAGGTATCATTCACATCGATTACCTTGAAAAGGGTAAAACGATCACCGGCGAATATTATTCAGAGCTTTTTGGACAGATTCGATATTGATTTGAAGCAGAAACGACCGCATTTGGCGAAAAAAAAGTGCTGTTCCATCAGGACAATGCACGGGTGCACACGTGTGTAGTCAGCATGGCAAAATTTCATAAATTGGGCTACGAACTGCTACCCCATCCAGCATATTCTCCAGATTTAGCCCCCTGTGACTATTTTTTGTTTCCAAACATGAAGAAATGGCTCGGCGGTAAGAGATTCGGGTCAAATGAAGAGGTCATCACAGAAACAAACGACTATTTTGAGGGCCTTGAGAAAACCTATTATTTGGAAGGAATAAAAAAATTGGAAAAACGCTGGACTAAATGTATAGAGCTAAAAGGAGATTATGTTGAGAAATAAAACGCTTCTTTGACGAAAAAAATATATTTTATTCAAAAAGTCACGGACTTATCAAACGACCCTCGTACATTGGATGCTGTTTGTTTTTGCAAAGCAAATGCAAATAATAATGTAAAAGCTACGACACAACCTAGCAATGTTGATTTCAACACTGTCAAGGAATTTATGCCTGAATATGACGGAGAAAAAAATGTAAATGAGTGGTTGACAGTGGCTAAAAATGTGCGAGCGGTATTCAATATCAGTGACGATATTATGCGCCCGCTTATTTGTGCTCGTGCCAAAGGAAAAGCAAACTATTGGCTGTTGTCACAACCCTCACTGTTGTCAGGATGACATTTTTTCACAAATGCAAATTAGATTCGGAACGAAAGGCAATCTTGTAGAGCTACGTCAAAACTTAGAAAAACGTAAATGGCTCAATGACGAAGTGTTTGCAAGCTATTATTATGACAAACGGATGTTGGCAAACAAGTTTAACATTACTGATGACGAAATGGTGCAGTATATACTGGAGGGTATACCGAATGTTGAACTCAGAAACCAGGGCACGTTACAACGTTTTGCTACACCAGCTGCAGTTCTTGATGCGTTCCGTGATATTGAGATGCCACGTCCTACTGGAGGAAAAAGTCAGTCTGGAGCTGTTCCAAAGACTTCGACCCCGGACCAGAGGGTTGTAAAATGGTTTAACTGCAATTGTTCGGGACATATAGCTGCAGAGTGCCGAAAGCCGAAGCGTCCAGATGGAGGGTGCTATGCGTGCGGCAAAGAGGGACATTTGGCTAGAGAATGTTCACTATACAAGAAGACAACACCAAAGGACAATTATGTAAGATACTTTGATATAAGTTTCTGTGGTGCAAATAATTGTAAGTCAAATTTTGTCTCCATGGGTTGCCTCTTAGATTCAGGGAGTCCGATAACAATTTTAAGAAGATTTACAATTCGTAAAGAATTACAGTTAAGCCACAATAAATCGGCAAATCCTTTTTTTTGGTATTAATGAAAGTAAATTGAATGTACTTGGAAAAATTATTTGTTTGTTTAAAAATTTAAATAAAGTAATAACTATTGAATCTTTTGTTGTGAGTAATGAATCCATAAGGCACCCAGTGGTTTTAGGCAGAGATTTTTTAAATATGAGTAATTATAAGTTAATTCAGGTTGGTGAGAATATAAGCAATGAGAATGTGCAAAGTAAAAGAAATGTAAAAGAACAAAGACAAAGCAACGTGAATGAAGTTAAAAGTATAAACAAATTAAAAGACGTGCAAAGCAAAGAACAGTTAGAAGATGTGCAAAGTAAAAGTAATGTAAAAGAACAAAGACAAAACAACGTGAATGAAATTAAAAGTAAAGACAAATTAAAAGACATTCAAAGTAAAGAAAAGTTAGGAGATGTACAAAGCGAGGAATATGTAAAAGAACAAAGACAAAAACAACGTGAATGAAATTAAAAGTAAAGGCAATTTAAAAGACATACAAGGTAGAGAACAATTAGCTAATATGCAAAGCAAAAGTAGTGCAGAAAATCGAAGACATAACAATATAGGAGAGACTCAGAGTAAAGATAAAGTAAATAAAATGCAATTCCGAGAAAAGATAGACAATGTAAAAGAAATGCTAAGTGAAAACGTTGAAGCAGAAAGATATCGAAACGAAGAGGACGAACGTCAAAGAAAAATGAGCATGAATGGAATAAAAAATGAGATAAAAGAAGAAAGTTTCGAAACGCAAATGTTGCTGATCGATGTAGACTCTGAAAATAAAAAAGAATACAAGGTGGGAGAAGAGATGAACAATGTGAACACGAAGAGATTAGAGAATCTGTTTGAGAACTATTATATTAAACCTATTAGGCCAGTTGAACCCAAAATTAAAAGGTATATAAAAGTTATTGTTGATAGCGAAAAACCGTTTCGATGCCCCCCTCGATGACTATCGTACGCTGAAAAGGCAGAGGTACAAAGGATACTAGATGAGAATATGGCTAAGGGATATATACGTCCAAGTGAGTCAGAAAATGTTTCACCGATAGTACTTGTTAAAAAGAAGACAGGGGAATTAAGGATGTGTGTAGATTACCGCCGTTTAAATAAAGTTACGTCAAAAGATAGTTACCCCATACCACTCATAGATGATTTGTTAGATAGGTTAGTAAATAAAAAGTTATTTTCAAATTTAGATTTAAAGGGTGGCTTTAATCATGTTTTTATGGATAGTGATTCTACAAAGTATACGTCATTTATAACACCATTAGGACAATTCGAATATCTTCCAATGCCGTTCGGGTTGACAAACGCTCCTTCTATGTTTCAAAGATTTATAAATAAAATATTCGAAGATATGGTACGAGAAGGCAAAGTTATTATATATCTTGATGATATAATGATTGCTACAGAAGGACTAGAAGAACATTTTAATATCTTGAAAGAAGTTTTTCAATGCTTAGTAGAAAATAAATTAGAACTTAGACAAGACAAGTGTGAGTTTTTGAAGTCGTTTATAGATTATATAGGCAACATAGTAATAGGTGAAGGCATAAAAGCAAATGAGTCAGGTATAGAAGCCATTAGATCGTTTCCGGTGCCAACCAAGGTTCATGAAGACAAAGTTATATTGGTCTATGCTCTTATTTTAGAAGATTCATTCAGGATTTCGCTCTAGTGGCAAAACCATTATATGACCTTACAAGAAAAGATAAAAAATTCATGTTCGCAGAGAAAGAGCTAAGAGCTTTCAATATGCTAAAGGAAAAACTGGTAAAAGCACCAATATTAGCAATATATGATCCGAAAGATGAGACCGAACTTCATTGTGATGCAAGTTCACTAGGGTACGGTGCAATATTGTTACAACGAAAGAATGATGCGTTGGTGGGCTCTCAAGCTGGAAAATTATGATTACGTTCTTGAACATAGGTCAGGAAAAAGAATGCAGCATGTGGATGCATTAAGTAGAAGTAATAGTATAATGATAATAGAAACAAACACGTTTGAAGAAAACTTAATAATATGCCAGGGAAAGGATCCAAATATTAGAAATATAAAGAATAAATTGTCTGAACAGGAAAGTGAATATTATGAAATGCGCAATGGTGTCGTTTATAGAAAAAGAAGTCAGAGATTAATGTTTTATGTGCCAATGTCAATGGAAACCAATGTGTTTTTTAAGTATCATGATGAGATGGGACATGTAGGGGTTGACAAAGTGATGGACTCGATTACGAAAACTTATTGGATTCCGAATGTACGAAGAAAAGTAACAGATCATATCATACAATTGTCTCAAGTGTATTGCGTTTTCCAATAAGTCGGGTAGAGTAGAGGGGTTTTTACACTTGATTTCAAAAGGCAGTGATCCATTTGAAGTGCTACATGTTGACCACTATGGACCCATCAATAGTAAAGATACGAAAAAGAGACATTTACAGGTAGTAACAGATGCGTGTACGAAGTTTGTTAAACTATACCCAACCAAAATGACAAGTTCAAAGGAAGCAATTGAAACTTTAAATAACTATTTTATTGCATATAGTAGGCCCAAAAATTAAATATCTGATCGAGGCAGTTCTTTCACTTCTAACGAATTCGAAGACTTTCTAAAAAAAAATAACGTTAATCACATTAAAGTAGCTACAGCGTCTCCACAAGCTAATGGACAAGTAGAAAGATGATGGCCGATGATGGCTAAAATAATAGATACAGAAAATAAAGAGGCTTGGTATAAAGTTCTGTACAAAGTAGAATACACAATGAATAATACAAGAAATAGAAGTACAAATGAATGTCCAAGCGTAATGCTTTTTGGGGTAAAACAGAAAGGAATCAGTGTCGATAGTCTGAAAGAAAACGTCATAGATCCAAATACCCAAACGATAAGAAACTTAGAAGAAATTAGACGAAATGCCCAGATAATCCAAGAAACAGATCAAGCATATAATAATACCTATGTAAATGCAAAACGGCAAAAACCTAAAGTCTTTGCGGTAGGCGATTATGTAGTAGTAAAAAATTTTAATTCCTTGCAAGGCGCATCTAGTAAACTTATACCAAAATTTAAAGGACCATACGTAGTGTCAAAAGTCTTAGACAATGATCGATACTTAATTGAAGACGTGGAAAATTTTCAACAGTCACAAATACCGTATTCAGGAATATGGGCTATACATAATCTTAAACAATGGATCAATTCAAAAACTGTTGCAATGTCGGAAAATGAGCTAAGTGAAGAGAGTGATGAGGACAACGAAGAAAATATCCATATAAGTCCAAAAAATGATGTAAATAAAGAAAGTGATAATGTAAATTTAAATGATAATATAAGTAGAAAAAGATAAAAATGAACTTGTAAACAATATAATTATAAATAAGTATGGTCAAAGCAATATTGTAACAAGAAGCAAATCAACGAGTATCAGGAGATCCTCAATGTCAGAACGGGCGAGTTGTAGTTATATGTAGTACGTGTAGTTATAATAAGAATGTAAGACTCTGTGTAATTGTATGTATCGTTTAGTTTGTCGATCATGGCTCAACGCCATCTATTGTAATTATTGTAGGTTAAACAGGTGTAGTTCACTAAGCGGCCTCTAGCGAGAACAAGAGGAGTAGAGAGAGAAGAGAAGCGACGCACTTCACTTTTCCAAGCAACGCAGAATTGTACGGACGCGCATTGTGAAATTAAAATAATCGAGCCTAAAATAAAAACTTTAATTGACAACTAAATAAAAATAGCCAACCGATATCTACTAAAATATATTTATTATATAATTATTTATATAAATATATAATATAATTATTTAAGTCAATTTAATATAATTAATATATATCACCTAAAATTTAAAACACAATATAATATACAATAATATACATTTATACATATTTACATATTTACATTTATTTTAAAAATATGCCTAGATTAAAACGAAACTCTACTAATAGTAGGAGCCAGAGACAACGAGCTAGAAACCAATTAAATAGATCCGATACCAATTATGCTGATCAAGAAAGACAGATCAATCTTGAGTCTCAGAGAGAACGTAGTATTAATTTGGAATACAGAGAAATTGACAGAGCTCGAAATAGTCAACAGGATCGGTTTCGTAGGAGTAATAGAATATATAACTGAACAAGCGCTGGACACATTAAAACATAGCATTTTTAGAGCTAGTTCCCCAATTAGATTAGAAGATCAAGCAGAAAACTCTTTGTGTCGATCGGAGTGTAGACAGAGCCCAAGTTATCGGGCAGATGAACGAGAGCAGGATAGAGTTCGACGCGGTACACGTCGAACTGATCCTTCAGTTAGATTAGGTGAGCAAATAGCTAATTCTTTGCGTCGATCGGAGCGCAGACAGAGCCCAAGTTATCGGGCAGAGGAACGAGGGCAGGATAGAGTTCGATGCAGCACTCGTCGAGCTGATCCTTTGGTTAGAATATATAAACAAATAGAAAATACTTCGCGTCTATCAAGGCGCACACAAGACCCAACTTATCGGGCAGACGAACGAAGGCGAGACATTGATAGGCGGGCACGTCAACGACAAAATGTAGGAAGAAGACGTTTAGAAAGGGTAGTATATAGAAATCAAAGATCTCAAGTTAGAAATAATTCTATTCGTAGGATTATGAGCAGGCGCGCAACACAATTGCACGCCGCAGTGCTCAAATAAGAGCTCGACTTGAGGCCTTTGATGCCAATAAGAATTTGTTGCAAAGGGTTAGCCAATATAGGAATGATCCCAACAATAGAGTAGAAGAGCATAGGAGAAACGTGTCCCGCAACAGAGAAGAGCATGCGAATACCCTGCCAGAAGATAGGCAATCTCAGATAAGAACAAGTTTAGACAGCCTAATAGCCAATTTTAATAAAGCAGGCAAACAGGGCCCCATCAGGTTTGCTTGTGTTGCAAAGGTTTCTGGTTTCCACATCAAATGTAGCGAGGCAGACAGTGTAGATATTTTGTATCTTTCCTCTATGTTTCCCACTGACAACAATAGGTTTTGTTTCTGCAAAACATGGAGCCGCAGCATCAAGTCAGGAAAAAACCAAAGGCTTCCATTACAAACGGCTTAACGCCATTAGAAGAAAGGTTGACTTCTCCACGTCTTCCTTTCATAATCATTAAGTCTCTTGGGTGTGGACGACAAAGTACCATTAAAGGAGCAGTGATCAATGTGCCAATTCCAGTTGCAAATATTGTAACTTGCCTTCCAAGGGAATTTAATGAAGCCGAGGTTGTTCAGATTCACAAAAAGCGTAGGATGGCCTATAACCATGATTTCATGGCTGAAACCATTAGGCCGTTAAAAATTGCTGATGCAATCTGGTATCTGGTCAACACAGAGCTTTATAGGAAGCATCAAGTAACTGTCAATGAACAGTGGTTGTCTTCCTAATCCTCTGAGAACGTGGCATTTGTTGCATCAGCAGACGATAGGGACATGGTGTCACAGATAATAGAAAAAGCTGCTCAAGCTAATGAGCAAAATAATGCAGAAGAAGAGCTAGAGGTAAATCCAGGAGGTCAGGAAACCTTCATGGAAAATGAGAATATCGATATTCCCAGAATAGCGATAGCCCCCGCACTTCTCCAGCTCATTGGGAGGACGAGAAGAAGAAGGTGATGGCTATGATTAGGCAGGTTGGTCTTCCGACTTTTTTTATAACGTTTTCCGCAGCGGAAACTAGGTGGCCAGAGCTTTTGGTATTGCTGTCTAAAAATGTAGACAAGCAAGAAATAACCGAAGAGGAAGCTTCGAACGTACATTTTAATGAAAAACCTCGTCTTATTAGGGCTGATCCTGTGACCTGCGCTAAGTATTTCGATTTTCAATACAGGCAGGTCCTGAAATTAATGAAAAAGGAAGGCGGTGTCTTTGGTAGTCATAGGGTCATCAAATTTTATTGGCGATTGGAGTTTCAGCAAATAGGCTCTCCACATATGCATGGCATGTTTTGGCTGAAAGATGCCATAAAAAGATGCTTCCGAATCAATAGTTTACGCTCTCCGCGATGATAGTGGCTTCACTAGGAAGAGGCTCACACCATGCATAGTTAGATATCGGAAATTTAATGTTAATACCGATAGAAGTGGGAATTAGTAGTGCTTTACGCTCCATGGCGAGACGAGATCCACAGTTATACGTGTTAAATGTGGCAATAACAGAGAATAGAGACGAAGATAGCAATGTCCGATGGATCAAGCTTCCAGCCCTAGTTTCATAGGAAAGATTGGCTAACATAGTTAGATCACTAAATTTAAAGCAGAAGGTATTTTTCACTCATGTTCTGCACAATGCCAAAATCAATTCAGTGTATTATGAATTTGTTGGAGGCGGTGCAGGAGTCGGAAAGACCCGACTTATTTCAGCAATTTTTCAGTCTTTGTCCGTCATATTTAATAGTATGGATCAGATCCGACATCTATTAAAATCCTTTTATGTGCTCCAACAGGACCTTAAGCCATGATTTAGTTAATTCTATTCATTCAAGGTTAATAGACCAAAAATTAATTATTATTGATAAAATATCAACGGTTCTCTCATGTTTTCATATTTAGATTCCCGTTTGAAGCAGATTTTTATACCCGCTACTCATAGAGTAGAAGGGTATTATAACTGAAAATGTATGTAACAGGCAGAAGGAGACACCTCCGACCCCATATAGTATATATATTCTAGCTCAGGATCAACAGCCGAGTCGATATAGCCGACCCCATAAAGTATATATATTCTAACAGCCGAGTCGATTGAGCCATGTCCGTCTGTCTGTATGAACGTCGAGATCTGAGCTATTACAAAAGCTAAAGACACCAAAGTTGACATAGTGGTTCCTGTATACCATACGCAGATCAGGTTTATTTCAAATATGGAGTCCCACGCCCACCGCCCACGCAAATCGATAATTTACGAATATTAAGAAAAGTATTACAGTTACAGACACCAAATTTGGCATGGTGGTTCCTGTAAACTATGCGCAGAATGCGATTTTTCAAATTTGAGGTGCCACGCCCACCGCCTACGCAAATCGATAATTTTTGAATATTAAGGAAAATATTACAGTTACAGACACCAAATTTGGCATGATGGTTCCTATAAATCATGCGCAGATGAGATTTAATTAAAATTTGACGTGCCATGCCCACCGTAAGAAGTATTGAAATTACAGCTTTCTGATTTGGTATGAACATAAATAATTGCAATATAAATCTATTCCCCAAATTACAATCCAATCGGACCATAAAAACAGAAGTTATCCATGTTTCCGTTTTCCGTACTTCCACTGCTTGCGACTGTGCTCGCGTCGTGACGTCATCGTTACGATGTTTCGTTTCAGCCGTAGCATGTGTAAAGCTATGCAGTTTTCACATGTAGATGGCGCTATTCCAAAATAGATAGAATTTAAACAATAGGTGGCGGATAAACTTGTGCAGCGTTTTTTGATAGAATTAAATGTGTGATAATTTGTTTCGAAACTGGGTGAATGGTAGAGAATGGTCGGGCGCGCTCGACAGTAGCTTTCTTTACTTGTTTTATTTTTATTTTTTATTTAATTGTATTTTTAAGTTATGAGAATAAATAGCAACAACACGCATCATGCATTCAGACTTTGTTTTTGTCGTGCAAGAATTTCCGAATGGGAATTGGCAAAATTTGCGTAATGGCTTAATGGCCGATTGGAGAAGTGCTGGACCTCTTAGGTAATGGGTCCAAGGTTCGATTCCGCATGCATGCGTGTCTTGGTGGGGGAGATCGAACTTTTCTTATTTTTTGCAAATAAAAGTTTTTGCCTCCCTTTTTGAGCTACCTTCATAAAACTTTGTATACATGTTTCTTATTGCTGCCCGCTGTAAATAAGTCGGAACGAGCCGGTACGGACCGATACATCGTATAGATGCCATAGAACCTATCGGTCGTTTTTTTTAACAAAATTTATTTAAAGTTAGAGTGCTCTAGAACATTTTCCATTCAAGTATATAAAGAATTATTAAAAGGGCACATTTTGTTTTTTACATGCACGTATTCGATTTATAGTCTTCAACAGGTAGAATTATTATTTTTACTGTTTAAGTGATAAATCTTGGATTTTTTTGGTACCTGAAAAAAAGTTATTCGTTTCAATACTTTTTACCCCTTTTGCCGGCAGCGCTGCTTGCAGCATTGTGCCGAGTCGTGTGTGCGTGTACGGTGGTGAAATGGGTTAAGTTGTGGACTGCATAACGAAGAGAACTATTATGCATTTATGGGTTCGAGTCCCACCTGCATCAAAAATTAAATGTGTGCAAAAAATTGTTATTTTTTATTTTAGACTTTGACTTTGGATAAATATTGTAAGACCATGGGCTTTTACGGTCAAAATATGATTGTAGCCGTTCTTTATTGTTCCGCAAATAATTTTGATGTACGAGCAGTCTTTTGTCTGCCGCGCCGCCGTCTGTGTGGCGGTGTTTCGAAAGGAGGCCTCCTCCTTACCAGCACCTTCCTGAAGCTAGATCGCTCTAGGTCTCTCAGGTCTTCGTTTTTAAAATTCGATTGGTCTGCAGGACAGATTGGCGAGCCAGTCGGGGATTTTACCGCTATTTTTTGCGTCGGTACGCTGATTAGGTCGGCAATTTTCTTTTGGCATGGTTTTGGAGAGGCCAAAGTGTCCTCCACAACAGCTCCGCCAACTTGCCCGCCTGACGCCGCTACCTGCACGGTTTCAACTTCACCGTGAAACCTATTTTGGTAGGAGACCTCGACATTCGAGTGCTCCTCCTAAATGGGTCATCACCGTTGGGGGCAGTGCCCCCTGTTGAATTGTCCATTTCCGGACCAACAGCACCAGGTTTTATTTTCGGTCTGTCCGCGACCTTTGTGCCGACTCCCTTTCCAGTATGAGTCCGCTCTAAAAACAAATTCGAATTTGAATTCAAATTTGAATTTATCTGGTTGCGCGCCCTTACTGATCTCCAATGAAGGTCTAGCACCGCTGTTTGTCTGGCACCGCTGTTTGTCTGACACCGCTGTTTGTCTGGCAACGCCGCTCGGTCCAGATCGCCCACTGTGATAGGTTGGCAGCACCAACAGCTGATTTAACAGCTGGCCACACACAAACAAAAAGTTGCAAAAATTGCAAAGTCAGTGCGAATTCCAATAATTACTCCTTTTATTTTATTTCGCGCTTCTTTATAGCGACTCGATAGTGCGGCCAACACTCTCGTACCAACGCTATGGAACACCGCACGAACACTAATTGTTCTGGCCAGGTTGACACCAGGATAATTAAAATTTCGCGCAGCGTAACTAACACGTCCGTATCAGAAAAAACTTTCTCCTTTCTCCAACATGTGACTGTAGCCGTTCTTGCTTGTTTTGATTAAAGCTAAGTAAATTATTTTTATCATTAAATTTCAATTTAATTTAATTATTTTAATTATAAAGTTTCAGCTATTATAATTTAATTTAATTTGAATTCCGGGGAAAAAAAAGTTTCTAGCCGATCCAACATTTGCTGCAATAGATTGGGGAAACCCCAGATATACCCATTCAGATATTAGGAGGAAGTATTAATGAGTTAAGAATAAAAATTTTTATATTAGAAAGACAAGACTTAAAGTTGAATAGTCTAAACAAGTAACACGAGCTACAGTCGGGCGCACCCGACCGTAAGATACCAATGAACTAACTTTGTAGTTATACTAACTTGTACTAACTTGCTCTCATGCACACAAGCAGACACACCCACAAAGGCTAAAAAGATGCATTACGATATGCTGCAACTATTAGCATCTTTACGTGGTTCAAAGCAGAAAGCTGTAACCTTAATATTTAACAAGTAAGAACGGCTACAGTCAAGTGTTGACTGTATAAGACCATGGATTTCTAAAGATTATGAAAAAATTCAGATTAAGAAAACTGTTATTAAACGTGTTTTTCAAAGAAACATAATAAACAACACATATAATTTTCAGCTAGACGCCAAGCAGTCTACGCAGTTGGAAAAAATCACTCCTTGGAAAAAACACTGCTTGCTTGCTTTTAGTGGGCGCAGTGCAAATCTATAAGAAACGTTGAATAACTTTTATGTTCATTATCCGATTGAAACCAAATTTTCAGCAATACTCAGAATACTCTAGCTTTATTATTGCGCTTGCTATACGGTTAATCGATTTGCGGGGGCGGAAGTAGGCGTGTCCCAAATTTAAATAAAAGCAAGTAAGAAAGCTACAGTCGAGTCGGCTCGACTGTAATATACCCGCTACCCAGCTGCTTGTACATAATTTATTTGCGGAACAAAAAAACGGCTACAATCATATTTTGACCGTAAAAGGCTATGGACTTATAATATTTATGCAAAGTCAAAATATAAAATAAAAAAAAAAAACATTTTTGCACACATTTAATTTTTGATGCGGGCGGGACTCGAACCCGTAAATGCATAATAGTACTGTTCGTTTTGCAGTCCACAACTTAACCCATTTCACCACCGTACACGCACACACGATTTGGCACAATGCTGCAAGCAGCGCTGCCGGCAGCGCTGCTTACAGCTATGGAAAACGTTAAGGTGAATAACTTCTGTGTTTATTATCCGATTGTCACCAAATTTTCAGTGATCATCTGGCTAGCTATAGTTATCATGTAAACCGAAAATGAACAATATGGCATCAAAGTTGGACTTGTTATCAATGTTTTTTCGATTTGCGGGGGCGGAAGGAGGCGTGGCCAAAATCCAAAATAAACTTGATCAGCGTGCAATAATAACACATATTGTCCCCAAATTTGGTTGTCCTAGCTCTTATAATAGCTGAGATCTAGATTTTCACACGGACAGACAGACGGACAGATGGACATGGCTATATCGACTCGGCTGTTGATCCTGAGCCAGAATATATATACTTTATGGGGTCGGAGGTGTCTCCTTCTGCCTGTTACATACATTTTCGGTTTGAACAAGTTATAATACCCTTCTACTCTATGAGTAGCGGGTATAACAAGTAAGAAAGCTACAGTCGAGTGTGCTCGACTGTAATATACCCGCTACCCAGCTGCTTGAACATAATTTATTTGCGGAACAAAAAAAAACGGCTACAATCATATTTTGACCGTAAAAGGCTATGGACTTATAATATTTATGCAAAGTCAAAATATAAAATAAAAAAAAAAAACATTTTTGCACACATTTAATTTTTGATGCGGGCGGGACTCGAACCCGTAAATGCATAATAGTACTGTTCGTTTTGCAGTCCACAACTTAACCCATTTCACCACCGTACACGCACACACGATTCGGCACAATGCTGCAAGCAGCGCTGCCGGCAGCGCTGCTTACAGCTGTGGAAAACGTTATGCTGAATAACTTCTGTGTTTAGTATCCGATTGTTACCAAAATAAACTTGATCAGCGTGCAATAATAACACATATTGTCACCAAATTTGGTTGTCCTAGCTCTTATAATAGCTGAGATCTAGATTTTCACACGGACAGACAGACGGACAGACGGACATGGCTATATCGACTCGGCTGTTGATCCTGAGCTAGAATATATATACTTTATGGGGTCGGAGGTGTCTCCTTCTGCCTGTTACATACATTTTCGGTTTGAACAAAGTTATAACACCCTTCTACTCTATGAGTAGCGGGTATAAACATTTTTGCACACATTTAATTTTTGATGCGGGCGGGACTCGAACCCGTAAATGCATAATAGTACTGTTCGTTTTGCAGTCCACAACTTAACCCATTTCACCACCGTACACGCACACACGATTCGGCACAATGCTGCAAGCAGCGCTGCCGGCAGCGCTGCTTACAGCTATGGAAAACGATAAGCTGAATAACTTCTGTGTTTATTATCCGATTGTTACCAAATTTTCAGAGATCATCTGGCTAGCTGTAGTTATCATGTAAACCGAAAACGAACATGGCATCAAAATTGCATTTGTTTTCAATGTTTTTCGATTTTGCGGGGGCGGAAGGGGGCGTCGCCAAAATCCAAAATAAACTTAATCAGCGTGCAATAATAACACATATTGTCACCAAATTTGGTTGTCCTAGGTCTTATAATAGCTGAGATCTAGATTTTCACACGGACAGACAGACGGACAGAATACGACGGATAAGACGGATCCTGAGCCAGAATATATATACTTTATGGGGTCGGAGGTGTCTCCTTCTGCCTGTTACATACATTTTCGGTTTGAACAAAGTTATAATACCCTTCTACTCTGTGAGTAGCGGGTATAAACATTTTTGCACACATTTAATTTTAGATGCGGGCGGGACTCGAACCCGTAAATGCATAATAGTACTGTTCGTTTTGCAGTCCAAAACTTAACCCATTTCACCACCGTACACGCACACACGATTCGGCACAATGCTGCAAGCAGCGCTACCGGCAGCTGAATCGAATCGGCAGTGATCCTGAGTAAGAATATATATAGTTTATGGGGTTTGCAATGTCTCCTTCTGCCTTTAGCATACTTTTTCACAATCTTAGTGTACCATTTTTGACAATTTTCAATGGTTGAATGGTATGAAAGCTGCCAAAGATAAATTGGTCGCTGGTGTGGGATCGCAATGGTAATAGTACGCTAAGAGAGGTGGCAATGCTGCGTGGTGGGTATTTGGTCTGCTGGCAGTGGGCAATGGGAGGA
This sequence comes from Zaprionus ghesquierei, assembly GCA_018904095.1. NCBI lineage: Eukaryota > Metazoa > Arthropoda > Insecta > Diptera > Drosophilidae > Zaprionus > Zaprionus ghesquierei. The sequence goes on from JAEIGP010000831.1 coordinate 453,268, forward strand.
GAAGGGGGAGGCGTTTGGTGGGTTGTTATAGGGGATAATCGGCGTAGCCGCCAATTAAGATGTCATGTGGCAAATCAGAAAGAAATGTAAATAAATATTTTCAGGTAGCACAAGGCGGGCCACAAAGCGTTAAGCGAAAACCCAATTTGATACGAATGTGAATGTTTAATCTAAGGCAGCGCGTGTAATTTAACATGCAATTCTACGTGCTCCTCACAGCCCGCTTTACATTCACTTGGAGTCCACATCCACAATTCTCCCACACATTCCTGCTACCGCCCTTCTCCTACAGCCTTGGCGTGTTTCAAACGCATTGTGCTGTTTGTGTGAGTGTGTGTTCGTGCGACTCGCATATCCGTCTACATGTGCGTGTAATGTGTGCTGTGCTTTCAAATGGCCCATGCGACACCAGGCCGAAGCCTGTTGTTTTTGCACAGTTCGTACTCCCACCTGGTCTTGCCGTTATGCACTACAATAGGCGGGAGTAAAGCCTTAACGGCTCGCGCCTAGACTTTGGTTTCGTTCCTCCCGCCTTAGTTCCTGCATTACATTGTAGGTCATTGCGTTCACGGCATCCCACTTTTCTTGGTCGACGCTCACTAAGTTGTCCATGATCAACTCCCACTGGAATCGTGAACATACAAACATCACGAGTTCGGCGTCTTCTACCTAACCGCAGGTCGGACAAAAAAGATCTTCGCCGTGCGCTCAGAATCTGGGTCAGGTGGAAGTAAATCTGCCCGTGCCTCCTACTTATCCTTGGCTTTACGTCCGGGATCAGCCGTCGCGTCCAGCTGCCTTTCTGAGAGACTACCCATTTAACCTACCAACGATTACACAGACGACTGCGGTGGGCGTGGCTATTAGCGTTGTCCCTAGCAGGTCAAAGGGTGGGGCGCCTGCAATCAAGTGAGCGGCCTCACCGGAAATCGTGCGAAAGCCGCATGCTATTCTTAGAGCGCAAACTTTAAAATCGCCCCTATTGCTCTGGTGTATGTTGGTTGCAACCAAAGAAAATCAACAGATAGATGATGCATCCCCGCATTCGTCGTTGCCTGAACTGCAATATCGCTGCGAAACATTTCTGATATATGTCTGCAATGGTATTAAACCTTCGGTGAGCTTAAGGTAGCCATTCTTTCTAGTTTTCTCTAAGTACACGCTGCTACAATGATTACTTGAATTTGTCGTCTACTGTTTGCTCAGGACCGCTGTTTGTCTGGCAACGCCGCTCGGTCCAGATCGCCCACTGTGATAGGTTGGCAGCACCAACAGCTGATTAAACAGCTGGCCACACACAAACAAAAAGTTGCAAAAATTGCAAAGTCAGTGCGAATTCCAATAATTACTCCTTTTATTTTATTTTGTTTACGCGCTTCTTTATAGCGACTCGATAGTGCGGCCAACACTCTCGTACCAACGCTATGGAACACCGCACGAACACTAATTGTTCTGGCCAGGTTGACACCAGGATAACTAAAATTTCGCGCAGCGTAACTAACACGTCCGTATCAGAAAAAACTTTCTCCTTTCTCCAACATGTGACTGTAGCCGTTCTTACTTGTTTTGATTAAAGCTAAGTAAATTGTTTTTATCATTAAATTTCAATTTAATTTAATTATTTTAATTATAAAATTTCAGCTATTATAATTTAATTTACTTTGAATTCCGGGGAAAAATAATGAGTTAAGAATATAAGTTTTTATATTAGAAAGACAAGACTTAAAGTTGAATAGTCTAAACAAGTAACACGAGCTACAGTCGGGCGCACCCGACCGTAAGATACCAATGAACTAACTTTGTAGTTATACTAACTTGTACTAACTTGCTCTCATGCACACAAGCAGACACACCCACAAAGGCTAAAACGATGCATTACGATATGCTGCAACTATTAGCATCTTTACGTGGTTCAAAGCAGAAAGCTGTAACCTTAATATTTAACAAGTAAGAACGGCTACAGTCAAGTGTTGACTGTATAAGACCATGGATTTCTAAAGATTATGAAAAAATTCAGATTAAGAAAACTGTTATTAAACGTGTTTTTCAAAGAAACATACTAAACAACACATATAATTTTCAGCTAGACGCCAAGCAGTCCACGCAGTTGGAAAAAAACACTCCTTGGAAAAAACACTGCTTGCTTGCTTTTAGTGGGCGCAGTGCAAATCTATAAGAAACGTTGAGTAACTTTTATGTTCATTATCCGATCGAAACCAAATTTTCAGCAATACTCAGAATACTCTAGCTTTATTATTGCGCTTGCTATACGGTTAATCGATTTGCGGGGGCGGAAGTAGGCGTGTCCCAAATTTAAATAAAAACAAGTAAGAAAAGTACAGTCGAGTGTGCTCGACTGTAATATACCCGCTACCCAGCTGCTCGTACATCATTTATTTGCGTAACAAAAAAACGGCTACAATCATATTTTGACCTGCTGCCGGCAGCGCTGCTTACAGCTATGGAAAACGTTAAGCTGAATAACTTCTGTGTTTATTATCCGATTGTTACCAAAATTTCAGAGATCATCTGGCTAGCTATAGTTATCATGTAAACCGAAAATGAACAATATGGCATCAAAATTGCGCTAGTAATCAATGTTTTTTCGATTTACGCGGGCGGAAAGGGGCGTGGCCAAAATCCAAAATAAACTTGATCAGCGTGCAATAATAACACATATTGTCACCAAATTTGGTAGTCCTAGCTCTTATAATAGCTGAGATCTAGATTTTCACACGGACAGACAGACGGACATAGCTATATCGACTCGGCTGTTGATCCTGAGCCAGAATATATATACTTTATGGGGTCGGAGTTGTCTCCTTCTGCCTGTTACATACATTTTCGGTTTGAACAAAGTTATAATACCCTTCTACTCTATGAGTAGCGGGTATAATTATGCAGCGTATGATTCACATAAGTGTTGTCACCAAATTTGGTGGCTCTAGCTTTTTTAGTTTCTGAGATATAGGCGTTCATACAGACGGACAGACGGACAGACAATTATGGCTTAATCGACTCGGCTAGTGATCCTGAGCAAGAATATGTACACTTTATGGGGTCGCAGATGCCTCCTTCTACCTGTTACGCACATTTCGACAAACACAAAAGACCATGTATTTTTTTAAAAATCCATGGTCTAAAAATGATCAGTTTGCTTGGGTGGTGGGCGTGGCACCTAAAATTTTAAATAAACTTGATCTTCGCATAATTTACAGGAACCATAATTCCAAATTTGGTATCTGTAACTGTAATACCTTTGTAAAATGTGTAAATTGGCGGTGGGCGTTGCAGCTCAAATTTGCAATAAAATTGATCTAAGTATGGTATACAGGAACCATCATGTCAATTTTGGTGTCTCCAGCTTTTGCAATAGATGAGATCTCGACGTTCATACAGACAGACGGACATAGCTCAATCCAATCGGCAGTGATCCTGAGTAAGAATATATATAGTTTATGGGGTTTGCAATGTCTCCTTCTGCCTTTAGCATACTTTTTCACAATCTTAGTGTACCATTTTTGACAATTTTCAATGGTTGAATGGTATGAAAGCTGCCAAAGATAAATTGGTCGCTGGTGTGGGATCGCAATGGTAATAGTACGCTAAGAGAGGTGGCAATGCTGCGTGGTGGGTATTTGGTCTGCTGGCAGTGGGCAATGGGAGGAGAAGGGGGAGGCGTTTGGTGGGTTGTTATAGGGGATAATCGGCGTAGCCGCCAATTAAGATGTCATGTGGCAAATAAGAAAGAAATGTAAATAAATATTTTCAGGTAGCACAAGGCGGGCCACAAAGCGTTAAGCGAAAACCCAATTTGATACGAATGTGAATGTTTAATCTAAGGCAGCGCGTGTAATTTAACATGCAATTCTACGTGCTCCTCACAGCCCGCTTTACATTCACTTGGAGTCCACATCCACAATTCTCCCACACATCCCTGCTACCGCCCTTCTTACAGCCTTGGCGTGTTTCAAATGCATTGTGCTGTTTGTGTGTGTGTGTTCGTGCGACTCGCATATCCGTCTACATGTGCATGTAGTGTGTGCTGTGCTTTCAAATGGCCCATGCGACACCATGCCGAAGCCTGTTGTTTTTGCACAGTTCGTACTCCCACCTGGTCTTGCCGTTATGCACTACAATAGGCGGGAGTAAAGCCTTAGCGGCTCGCGCCTAGACTTTGGTTCCGTTCCTCCCGCCTTAGTTCCTGCATTACATTGTAGGTCATTGCGTTCACGGCATCCCACTTTTCTTGGTCGACGCTCACTAAGTTGTCCATGATCAACTCCCACTGGAATCGTGAACATACAAACATCACGAGTTCGGCGTCTTCTACCTAACCGCAGGTCGGACAAAAAAGATCTTCGCCGTGCGCTCAGAATCTGGGTCAGGTAGAAGTAAATCTGCCCGTGCCTCCTACTTATCCTTGGCTTTACGTCCGGGATCAGCCGTCGCGTCCAGCTGCCTTTCTGAGAGACTACCCATTTAACCTACCAACGATTACACAGACGACTGCGGTGGGCGTGGCTATTAGCGTTGTCCCTAGCAGGTCAAAGGGTGGGGCGCCTGCAATCAAGTGAGCGGCCTCACCGGAAATCGTGCGAAAGCCGCATGCTATTCTTAGAGCGCAAACTTTAAAATCGCCCCTATTGCTCTGGTGTATGTTGGTTGCAACCAAAGAAAATCAACAGATAGATGATGCATCCCCGCATTCGTCGTTGCCTGAACTGCAATATCGCTGCGAAACATTTCTGATATATGTCTGCAATGGTATTAAACCTTCGGTGAGCTTAAGGTAGCCTTTCTTTCTAGTTTTCTCTAAGTACACGCTGCTACAATGATTACTTGAATTTGTCGTCTACTGTTTGCTCAGGACCCTAAGCAGTTTTATAACTTTGTTAATTTGAAACGTAAAACTAATAAATTTCCATCTAATCTTTTTTTTGAAAATAACAAAGCAACTAATGATCACGCTGCTGCCGATTTGTTTGCGGACGTTTTCAATCTACTTACTCCACTGAAGCCTATACTATGCAATCCTATCCGTATTCTTTAAATAATTCTAACTCCTTTTTTTGCCCTTCTATTAACGAAACTTCTTTACTAAGCTATCTTAAATCCTCTAAGCCTGTTTTTTCTCCCGGTCCTGATGTTGTTCCAGCATGTATACTTAGATTCTGTGCTGATACCATTTGTAAGCCTATATTTAAGTTGCTTGATTTGTCCGTAGCCACGAGTTACTTTCCGCCTATATACCTCTTCACAAATGTGGCTCTAACCAAGATGTGAATAATTATAGGTGTATCTCTAAATTGTCCGCTATTCCTAAAATTGTTGAAAAAATTTTATCTGCACAATTAACACATATGTGTAAGTCGGTTCTTTCCCCTTATCAGCATAGATTTGTCAAATTTAGATCCACAACTAATAATCTTCTTGAGTTTTCCTCAATTATAAACAAAAGATTTCAGAGGAAAATGCAAACTGATGTGGTCTACATTGATTTCAGTAAAGCATTTAAAATAATAAACTTAAACTTTAAACTTTAAACATAAACTTTAAACTTTCTTCAAATGGATCTTGACATGTTTTTTGCCAGGTGTAGTCATAACCTGCTACATCTTAATTATTCTAAATGTAAAATTATGTCATTTTACAGAGGAAACCATCACGTCATGAACTATTCCTTTAATTGAAATCAACTTTTAAGAATATCTGAAGTAAATGGTCTAGGTATTCTCTTCGATCAGAAATTTAAATTTGATCGCCACGTTACACACATTGTTAAAAAGGCTTTCCGTATTCTTGGTTTCATTAAAAGATGGGCCAAAGAATTCAATGATCCCTTTACAACCAAGCTACTTTATACATCTCTTGTACGTCCGATTCTCGAATATGGTTCTTGCGTGTGGTCCCCACAGTACCAAATTTATCAAGGCAGAATTGAGTCAGTTCAAAAGCAGTTTCTTTTTTTTGCTTTACGTAGTTTCAACTGGGTTCCAGGAGTAGATTTACCACTTTATCATAATCGGCTTCTTTTAATTAGCCTTCCTTTTTTAGCTAACCGTCGTATTATGTTAAGTGTCTTGCTTATTATAATACTTTTAAGATTTGAGGTCGATTCCCCTTCCTTACTCAGGCAACTTAACTAAAGTGTTCCTTCGAGAGTTATCCGTAATTTTCAGCCATTGTCATTAGACTTTTGTTCTAGTAATTATAGCTTGCATGACTCTTTCCGTCTTCTCTGCGATCAATATAATAAACTTTTTAGACTTTTCATTTTTTTGTTTTTTTCCCGGAATTAAATTAAATAAAGTTATAGTAAATTAAAATTTATAATTAAAATATTTTATATTCCATTTTAAAATTTCGAACTTAATTAAAATTTTAAAATTTATGAATAAAATCAATTTTCTTAGCTTTAATCAAAACTGCTTATGTTAAGTCGTTTTTCTTTATATATAAATTTTTATCTGTTTTTGTGTAATTCTTACGTCGATTGCTATTAGTTGACTTTTAATTAATTAATTAATAAATTAAATAAATTAGTAAATAAATAAATAAATAATATATAAATAAATATCTGACATAGCGCCTATCGGTCGAATTTAGTTATTTGTTAAGATATTGCTATGAAACGTTCCCGATATATGTCTAAGTATGTCCTTTAAAGGCTGTCACAATTGGACCGATATATCGTATAGCAGCCATAGAACCTATCGGCCGACATTAATCATTTTTCAAGATATCGCTGTGAAACTTTCGTGATAGATGTCTAATTACATATTTCCATTAAATGCTATGCAAGTTTTATTAAAATCGGACAGATATATCGTTAAGCTGCGATAGAACCTATCGACCGATTTAATATGTGGAGAAACTGCAATGATATAAAACTTTCGACGTGTCGAAGGTTGCCTTTCTTTCGAATTTTATTTATTATTAATTTAAAGACAACTAATAGCAATCGACGAAAGATTAACAGAAAACCAGATAAACTAAAATTATATATACAGAAAAACGATTTAATATAACAACGCAACGCCTATATCTCAGAAACTAAAAATGCTAGAGCCACCAAATTTTTACCTGGGTCATACGCTGTACATTTTTTTATACAAATTTGGACCACGCCTACTTCCGCCCCCGCAAATCGAAAAAACATTGATAACAAGTGCAATTTTGATGCCATATTGTTCATTTTCGGTTTACATGATAACTATAGCTAGCCAGATGATCTCTGAAAATTTGGTAACAATCGGATAATAAACACAGAAGTTATTCAGCTTAACATTTTCCATAGCTGTAAGCAGCGCTGCCGGCAGCGTAAATATTATACGTCCATAGCCTTTTACGGTCAAGATATGATTGTAGCCGTTTTTTTGTTCCGCAAATAAATTATGTACAAGCAGCTGGGTAGCGGGTATATTACAGTCGAGCACACTCGACTGTAGCTTTTTTACTTGTTATGATTAAATTTCAATTTTTTTAATTATTTTAATTATGAAATTTCAGCTAATGTAATTTAATTTCATTTCATTCCGGGGAAAAAAACAAAGTTTCTAGCTAATCCAACATTTGTTGGATTGCTGGATTGGGGAAAACCCAGAAAAATCCATTCAGATCAGAAAAGTTAATATATGTATGTATGTATGCCCGACCGTAAGATACCATTCGACCAACTTCGTAGTTGCACTAACTAGTACTAACTTGCTCTCATACACACATACAGACACACACAACGGCTAAAACGATGCATGACAATATGCTGCAATGACTCGGGCAACGGAAATAAAAACGTTATCTTTAACAAGTACAGAAAGCTACAGTCGAGCGCGCCCGACCTTAAGATACCATTCGACCAACTTCGTAGTTGCACTAACTAGTAATAACTCGCTCTCACACACACATACAAACACACAAAGGCTGAAACGATGCATGGCGATATGCTGCAATGACTCGGGTGCATATTATTAGCATCTTTACGTGCTTTAAAGCAGAATGCTTTAACCTTAATATTTAAAAATGATCGATTTGCTTGGGTGGTGGGCTTGGCACCTCAAATTTGAAATAAAATTGATCTACGTATGGTATACAGGAACCATGTCAATTTTGGTGCTTCTAGATTTTGTAAAAGATGAGATCTCGACGTTCATACAGACAGACGGACAGACGGACGGGCTCAATCGACTCGGCTAGGGATCAAGCTCAGTATACAATTTTTGACCATTTTCAATGGTTGAATGGTATAAAAGCTGCCAAAGATAAATTGGTCGCTGGTATTGGATCGCAATGGTAATAGAACGCGCAGAGAGGTGGCAATGCTGCGTGGTGGGTATTTGGTAAATATTTTCAGGGACCGGAGCAGGTAGCGCTAGGCGGACCAAAAAGCGTTTAGAAGACCGTCTTGGATACGAATGTGAATGTGTAATGTAAGACATCTATGTGCTCCGCACAGCCCGCTTTACATTCACTTTGAGTCCACATCCACAATTCTCCCATACATTCCTGCTACCGCCTTTCTCCTACAGCCTTGGCGTGTTTCAAACGCATTGTCCTGTTTGTATGTGTGTGTTCGTGCTACTCGCATATCCGTCTACATGTGCGTGTAGTGTGTGCTGTGCTTTCAAATGGCCCTTGCGACACCAGGCCGAAGCCTGTTGCTTTTGCGCAGTTCGTACTCCCCGTGGTCTTGGCGTTAAGCACTATAACATGCGGGAGTAAAGCCTTAGCGGCTCGCGCCTAGACTTTGGTTCCGTTCCTCCCGCCTTAGTTCCTGCATCACACTGCAGGATATTGCGTTAACGGCATCCCACTTTTCTTGGTCGACTCTCACTAAGTTGACCATGATCAGATCCCACTGGAATCGTGGGCATACAACATCACGTGTTCGGCGTCTTCTACCTGACCGCAGATCGGACAAAAAAGATCTTCGCCTGCGCTCAGAATCTGGGTCATGTAGAAGTAAATCTGCCCGTGCCTCCTACTTATCCATGGCTTCACGTCTGGGATCAGCCGTCGCGTCCAGCTGCCTTTCTGAGAGACTACTCCTCTAACCTGCCAATGATTACACAGACGACTGCGGCTTCCATAGCTGTAAGCAGCGCTGCCGGCAGTGCTCCTCTCTGCCGAAAAGCTGGAACAATGCACTAGAATATGTTCCGCTCTTTCTATCGCGTCGGTGCAGAAGAGGCACAGGGCTGACTCTGCTTGACGGAAACGGAACAGAAAATCTCGGAAACAGCCATGATCCGTGAGGAACTGTGTCAGATGGAAGTCAAGAACTTTATGCTGGCACTCCGCCCATACGGCTAGTTTAGGAACGAGTTGGTAGGTCCATCTCCCACGTTGCGACATTTGCCATCTGGCTTGCCACTCGCCCAGCAACCACTCTTGAGCCTCTTGGCAAGTGACACCATGGCGTGATAGGCCAAGTGCCTTGAGCTCCAGGTCAATCGGCGGCAAACCAACCTGAATTAGGGTTGCGTCCTCGGTTCTAAAGCCTCTGATGACCCTAAGAGCCATAGTCCGTACGTGCTCCTTTCATGTACGACCGTTTGCTGATTGCACTGCTCCAAATTGGCGCCGCATAGAGTAACGTTGCCTTTGCTTCCGCCACTAGTCCTCTGGGATTTGATGAATTGCTACCCCATTCGACTGTCCATGCATTAAAGTCGCTGCGCCCTGTAGCAGCTATATGTATATATGTAACCCTTTTATTGCCCCATAGGCAATACCGCGCATAGGCGAGCCGGAACGATCTTGGACGTCAAGATGGCTGCAGCATTTAATAGCTGCTTTTCCTGATTCATTCATGATCAGCGAGGAGTTTCCGCTTTCCGTACTGCAGTAAGGCTCGCTTAGGAGCATGATGTCCACGTTGAGATCCGCTGCAGTCTGTGCCAGGAGGCTCTGAGTAGCTGCGCAGTGGTTTACATTGAGCTGGATAATGTTAAATCGACCCAACATTATGGGGGCTCCTGGCTTCTTTTAAGTATTATCTATAGGTGGTTTTTGTCCATTTCGCTGCTGCAGATTAGGCTATTAGGCGGTGCAACACATCCCTTTGCCTTATGCATTCGCTCTCCGCATCACCGGTGCACCATTTACTTTTTGTGCACCATTTCGCACTGAGGCAATTGAGGGTCGCTTCTATTGTGCTCCTAAAATTGGGAACGTTATCAGAAGCTTTCTCCTTTACTTGGATTAGCAGATCATCTTTGTGCGTTCTTCGTATTTTGATTACATGTTTGCCATATTCGCTGTGGCTCGGGTTAGTTTTAAGTTTATCGAGGATATCCATGTAGAAAGTCTTTTCGTTCTTCTTCACTATGATTACTCTATCTTGGTCCACGTTCCTCCTTTGGTTGCTTCCTTAGCGACCGCTGCATAGTTAAACGGCTTGGAGTTTCTTGCTCTGGATTTTTCATCCCCTTTGATGTTTTTGCAGGCGTAGAGTTAGCTGGCTTGGGTGGTTTGAGCCTGTCTACTATAGGCATCTGCACTTTTGGTGGAGCCTTTTTGCGAGTCTCTTGTGCCTCTGTCTGGGTACCAGTCGAATTGCAATGTAAATCTTTCCATCCATCCATCAATCCATCCGACACCCTCCTGCAGCTTTATCGCCCTGTTATTGAGAGCCGAAAGTTCGATTATTGTGCCCTTGGTGTCTCTAGTGACGTAGCGCTGGGTTTCGAATGTGGATACCAGCTCGTTTATTCTGCCACACATTCTGGTTAAAATACTCCGCAGATTTTCTTCTTACTTGTCATTGTCCGGACGTACTAGAAGCACACTAGAAACTGTGCAGTATCTTTTCGGGACACTCCTTATATTCTTGCTCAGGATTACTAGTCAAGTCGATTGATCCTTAAATTTGAGGTGCCACGCCCACCGCCTCTAAAAATTGTTAAATACATTTTTGAGTTATTTTTGTGACGAAAGTTTTAAAGGTTCAACGTTTTGCTTTATCACACTTATAGATTTACACTATATGCATATATATTCAAAATTTCCGCCGATCGGAATTTAAACACAAAAGTTATTCAATTAAACGTTTTTCGTAGTTCCGCTGCTTGCGCCTTTGCAGCAGGTCGTGACGTCAACGTCATGATGCTTCGATTCATTCGAAACTGGGCGAATGGTACCTTACTGTCGGGTGCGCTCGACTGTAGCTTTCCTTACTTGTTTATGTAAATAACAAAAAGCACCACCTAAGCCCACACACATCTTAGATTCCTTAGTTAAAAAAGAAGCTCTAGAGTGCATGCGGGCAGTCAAGTGGATTTGTGACTATAATTGCTATCAGTGCTCGCGACTTCGGCAGGCGCATAGCAAGTGCCATAGTGGCAGCCTTCCAGTGCACTATGGGTAAAAAGCCGGAAATTTTGGTATTAATTACAATTTTAAAGATAGCGACTTGATTTTTTTTATATTTATATTCATCTCCCCCACAAAAACAATATTTGAAAATAAAGTGAAAAATGTATTTATATACAAATGAAAGCGGTTTTGAAGGAAGATGGATGGTGGCGAAGGAGGTGTGGGTGTTAATGTGTTTGTGGTTCAACCGGTGGATCCGGAGGTGTCTTCCCTGGGGGAATGGCGTGGGAGAGGAGTGAGGACACAAAAACTATTATTACGAGATTGAGTCAACAAATTTTTTTTATTAAGTTTATTGCTATTCTTCAACTTCCTCCTCTAAACATATATTAAGGCAATTGAATTCGTCTTCCACTTCCACTTCCACTTCTTCTTTTTCATTATTCGATTGATAACTTGATTTATAAAGTTCTGTATCCAGATTTTTGAGAATATCGATTACTTCTTTTAGTAGGAGTTGTTTTTTTTTCGAACTTACTTTGATCAAAGACTTGAAAGCAAAGGATCAGATGAATCCATTTGTGTTGAATGCCCATTTTCTGCAGCCAGCTTTTTTGCTAATTTTCTTTTAAGTTGAGGCCCTGCATCTTCATATGTTAAATGTTTTCGACCAGGTTTGCATAGTGTTATTTCTGGCTTATCAATAACGACAACAATTTTAGATGTAAGCCACAACGAATGCCGCAATAAATTGGTTCAGTTTCTTTGAAATTGTAATCTTTTGCTCTTTAGTCACAAAGTTCTCTTCTATATTTTCCATAATATAATTGCTAACAGCGTCTGCATCGCGTTTGTTGTTGCTCTAAACATCCAGCAGCACTGCATGACTGAACTCATACACACCTACAACAAAAAATGTTTCGCAAAAGGGGCAAAAAGGGACAAAAAACATTAATACCATTTGATTCCACATATATTTGTTAAAAACATACAACTGTAACCTTGGTGCTTCTTTGTGCCATACAAAATTAATATTCCACAGAACACGAAAACGTTTGTTAGTAAACAATTGAAAATACTCACAAGCAATACATTGGAAAATTCAACAACAACACACAATTATCGGAAAACATGTATTAACGAATAATTTAGATATTCTGACTTGATTTTTCCATAATTAAAAAAAAATCTAAGTTAAGCTATGAAGATAATGTTTGCGCTGCAAGTTGTTAAATTTTTTCCGCCAATTTGCACAATTCAAAGCACCTCTGAATCAGCTGATTTTGAAAGCGTGCCAAAATTAAACGATACGAGGGTCGTTTGATAAGTCCGTGACTTTTTGAATAAAATATATTTTTTTCGTCAAAGAAGCGTTTTATTTCTCAACATAATCTCCTTTTAGCTCTATACATTTAGTCCAGCGTTTTTCCAATTTTTTTATTCCTTCCAAATAATAGGTTTTCTCAAGGCCCTCAAAATAGTCGTTTGTTTCTGTGATGACCTCTTCATTTGACCCGAATCTCTTACCGCCGAGCCATTTCTTCATGTTTGGAAACAAAAAATAGTCACAGGGGGCTAAATCTGGAGAATATGCTGGATGGGGTAGCAGTTCGTAGCCCAATTTATGAAATTTTGCCATGCTGACTACACACGTGTGCACCCGTGCATTGTCCTGATGGAACAGCACTTTTTTCGCCAAATGCGGTCGTTTCTGCTTCAAATCAATATCGAATCTGTCCAAAAGCTCTGAATAATATTCGCCGGTGATCGTTTTACCCTTTTCAAGGTAATCGATGTGAATGATACCTTGTGCATCCCAAAAAACTGTGGCCATGACCTTGTTGGCCGACAGACCCACCTTGGCCTTCTTTGGTGCACGTTCACCCGGAGAAACCCACTGTCTTGATTGTTCTTTGGTCTCTGGTGTGGTGTGGTGGATCCATGTTTCGTCTACGGTAACGAAACGGCGCAAAAATTCGTTTGGATTGCGGTTGAACATCGCCAAACACTCCTTTGAAATGGTCACACGGTTGCGCTTATGGTCGTGTGTGAGCAATCGCGGCACCCATCGCGCGGAAAGCTTTTTCATGTCCAAATATTCATGTAAAATGTGATGTACCCGTTCAGTTGAGATGCCTACAGCCTCAGCTACCTCACGCACTTTCATTCTCCGATCATGCAATATCATTCCATGGATTTTGTCGACGATTTCTGGCATGACGACCTCTTTTGGGCGACCTGAACGTTCGGCATCACTTGTACTGGTACGACCACAACGGAACTCAGTAAACCATTTCTTAACCATTGAAATTGATGGTGCAGAGTCCCCATAATATTTATCAAGTCTTTCCTTGGTTTCGGTGATGGATTTTTTACGCAAAAAATAATGCTTAATTAGCACACGAAATTCACTTTTTTCCATTTTCGTTAAAATTCACGAGATCGTCTGCTTTCAATGCCTATAAAACGCAAACCAAAAAACGCAGCTTTCTCAAAATTTTACAGTCAGCTGTTAATCGATAACTGCTGACAGGAGCAGTGTTGTATTTAGAGCAGGTGCGCGGCAAATACAAAAAGTCACGGTCTTATCAAACGACCCTCGTAACTCGTAAAAATGTTCTACATTTATTTTTATGCTATCTTGATACTAAGGAATCAAAAAATGAAAGCATCATTAAAATATCAATCACAAAGAAAATTACATTAATACCAAAATTTCCGGCTTTTTACCCATAGTGCACTGCTTACTCAAGCTTCAGCAAAAAAAAATTCTAGTGCGCTTCTAGTACGTCAGGACAATGACAAGAAGAAAATTAAATTATATCCTTTAAATGATGCCAATTATGGTCTCACAATTTCAGCTATCAGCCGAAACATGTGCGTCGCCGCCTTAAGGTACAGGACATTGTCAAAAAGTATAAAATGAATCTGAGCGAAGCAGAACTTCTAGCGCATTTGCTTCATCGTTTGATGTAGCCAGACAACATTATATTGCAATAGCTTAAGAGGTTTCCCCAATATGCATACTAAACTAAGTACGAGGGTCGTTTGATAAGACCGTGACTTTTTGTATTTGCCGCGCACCTGCTCTAAATACAACACTGCTCCTGTCAGCAGTTATCGATTAACAGCTGACTGTAAAATTTTGAGAAAGCTGCGTTTTTTGGTTTGCGTTTTATAGGCATTGAAAGCAGACGATCTCGTGAATTTTAACGAAAATGGAAAAAAGTGAATTTCGTGTGCTAATTAAGCATTATTTTTTGCGTAAAAAATCCATCACCGAAACCAAGGAAAGACTTGATAAATATTATGGGGACTCTGCACCATCAATTTCAATGGTTAAGAAATGGTTTACTGAGTTCCTTTGTGGTCGTACCAGTACAAGTGATGCCGAACGTTCAGGTCGCCCAAAAAAGGTCGTCATGCCAGAAATCGTCGACAAAATCCATGGAATGATATTGGATGATCGGAGAATGAAAGTGCGTGAGGTAGCTGAGGCTGTAGGCATCTCAACTGAACGGGTACATCACATTTTACATGAATATTTGGACATGAAAAAGCTTTCCGCGCGATGGGTGCCGCGATTGCTCACACACGACCATAAGCGCAACCGTGTGACCATTTCAAAGGAGTGTTTGGCGATGTTCAACCGCAATCCAAACGAATTTTTGCGCCGTTTCGTTACCGTAGACGAAACATGGATCCACCACACCACACCAGAGACCAAAGAACAATCAAGACAGTGGGTTTCTCCGGGTGAACGTGCACCAAAGAAGGCCAAGGTGGGTCTGTCGGCCAACAAGGTCATGGCCACAGTTTTTTGGGATGCACAAGGTATCATTCACATCGATTACCTTGAAAAGGGTAAAACGATCACCGGCGAATATTATTCAGAGCTTTTGGACAGATTCGATATTGATTTGAAGCAGAAACGACCGCATTTGGCGAAAAAAAGTGCTGTTCCATCAGGACAATGCACGGGTGCACACGTGTGTAGTCAGCATGGCAAAATTTCATAAATTGGGCTACGAACTGCTACCCCATCCAGCATATTCTCCAGATTTAGCCCCCTGTGACTATTTTTTGTTTCCAAACATGAAGAAATGGCTCGGCGGTAAGAGATTCGGGTCAAATGAAGAGGTCATCACAGAAACAAACGACTATTTTGAGGGCCTTGAGAAAACCTATTATTTGGAAGGAATAAAAAAATTGGAAAAACGCTGGACTAAATGTATAGAGCTAAAAGGAGATTATGTTGAGAAATAAAACGCTTCTTTGACGAAAAAAATATATTTTATTCAAAAAGTCACGGACTTATCAAACGACCCTCGTATTACATATTAATTTATTACATATACAAATCATTTACCAATGCTTGAATAAACTAAATAAGTTGGGCTCTTTACAAGCGACGTCGTAGGCGAACATGCTCCCAGAGCTGACCACACACTTAGCAGTTGCCATTAAAGCATTCACAGAAAGCGCGAAGTTTGCAGTAAGAGCTGCAGTTACAGCAACAACAACAGCAAAAACAATACCTTCACCATCACTGTATCTTTAATTCGTAGATGTTGGCCTCGACTGCAGGCTGCAGCTATTTTTATTGGTTTTTTATACACCCTGTTATTAGGGAATGGGGTGTTTTCAGGTCAGTTTTTAAACCTAAAATTATCTTTGGTGTTTAAAATAAACTTAATAGTCTGTTATTTCAGACAACGTTTTATATATTTAGATGGGCATTTATCTTTTATAAATAGCATTGCAGATAAAAATAAATTTAAGTAAACTATGCCTAAAATAAAGTGCATGGCAATTGTTGAAGCAGCAGATTCTACAGGGTATCTAGTAGTCGAGAACACTCTGCATATAACGCTAAGAGAGTAAAGTAAAGAGATTTCGTTAATATGTAATAAATAGAATATAGCAGCGACTCTGATAAAATAAACATTGAAGCCCAAAAGTAGGCAACGAAAGAAAGGAGAAAAAATAAAAGTATACTATGAATATTATTGAAATATTTTAAGTAGTTGGCTACACTAATACACCTATGGGTCAAATAGAATTAGGAGAAAACAAGTAAAAAAGCTACAGTCGAGTGAGCTCGACTGTAATATACCCGCTACCCAGCGCTCGTACATCATTTATTTGCGGAACAAAAAAACGGCTACAATCAAATTTTGACCGTAAAAAGCTATGGACTTACAATATTTATGCAAAGTCAAAATATAAAATAAAAAAAAAACATTTTTGCACACATTTAATTTTTGATGCGGGCGGGACTCGAACCCGTAAATGCATAATAGTATTGTTCGTTTTGCAGTCAACAACTTAACCCATTTCACCACCGTACACGCACACACGATTCGGCACAATGCTGCAAGCAGCGCTGCCGGCAGCGCTGCTTACAGCTATGGAAAACGTTAAGCTGAATAACTTCTGTGTTTTTTATCTGATTGTTACCAAATTTTCAGAGATCATCTGGCTAGCTATAGTTATCATGTAAACCGAAAATGAACAATATGGCATCAAAATTGCGCTTGTAATCAATGTTTTTTCGAATTACTGGGGCGGAAGGGGGCGTGGCTAAAATCCAAAATAAACTTGATCAGCGTGCAATAATAACACATATTGTCACCAAATATGGTAGTCCTAGCTCTTATAATAGCTGAGATCTAGATATTCACACGGACAGACAGACGGACATGGCTATATCGACTCGGCTGTTGATCCTGAGCCAGAATATATATACTTTATGGGGTCGGAGGTGTTTCCTTCTGCCTGTTACATACATTTTCGGTTTGAACAAAGTTATAATACCCTTCTACTCTATGAGTAGCGGGTATATAAACATTTCTGCACACATTTAATTTTTGATGCGGGCGGGACTCGATCCCGTAAATGCATAATAATACTGTTCGTTTTGCAGCCCACAACTTAACCTATTTCACCACCGTACACGCACACACGATTCGGCACAATGCTGCAAGCAGCGCTGCCGGCAGCGCTGCTTACAGCTATGGAAAACGTTAAGCTGAAAAACTTCTGTGTTTTTTATCTGATTGTTACCAAATTTTCAGAGATCATCTGCCTAGCTATAGTTATCATGTAAACCGAAAATGAACAATATGGCATCAAAATTGCGCTTGTAATCAATGTTTTTTTCGATTTACGGGGGCGGAAGGGGGCGTGGCCAAAATCCAAAATAAACTTGATCAGCGTGCAATAATAACACATATTGTCACCAAATTTGGTAGTCCTAGCTCTTATAATAGCTGAGATCTAGATTTTCACACGGACAGACAGACGGACATGGCTATATCGACTCGGCTGTTGATCCTGAGCCAGAATATATATACTTTATGGGGTCGGAGGTGTCTCCTTCTGCCTGTTACACACATTTCGGTTTGAACAAAGTTATAATACCCTTCTACTCTATGAGTTTCGGGTATAAATACCCAGATATCACCAAAGGTCTAAAAGGAAGCATAGCTTGGGTGAAAGAAAGTTGAAAGTCAGCATTAGCAAAAGAGTTGGCGCCACAGAAAGGCTTAAAAGCGGGAAAAAGTGAAAGTCTTTAAAAAGTGGCTGGCGACAGGGTAAATTATTAGTGGCGTAAAGAATGACAAAAATATTTAAATATAAATTATTTATTTAGTCAGAATTACACCAAGTTGGACTTGACGAAGAATTGAACATTGACCAGCAAAATGTGTCTTTAAATAAATAACTCCATTGAAAAATAATTTCGGTCAAGTCCTTAACAATGTTAAAATGGATATATTTGACTGATGGCTACTTCGACTTTTACAACATACTTTCGAGAGCAAAAGGAATAAGAATAATAATAGAAGTAATTATATTGAAAATGTTCTTTTAATTTATAGGGTGTTTTTTTATCCCTAGTATATTTATAATTCATTTACTTGTTAATATAAAAACAAGTAAAAAAAGCAACAGTCGAGCGCGCCCGACAGTAAGATACCATACGCCCAGTTTCGAAACAAATTATCACACATTTAGTTCCATCAAAAAACGCTGCACAACTTTATCCGCCCCCTTTTGTTTAAATTAGATCTATTTTTGAATAGTGCCATCTACATGTGAAAATTGCATAGCTTCACACATGCTACAGCTGAAACGAAGCATCGTGACGATGGCGTTACGACGCGCAACACAGGCGCAATCAGTGGAAGTACGGAAAACGGAAACATGGATAACTTCTGTGTTTATCGTCCGATTGGATTGTAATTTATATTGCAATTATTTATGTTCATACCAAAGCAGATAGCTGTAACTTCAATACTTCTCCTGATAATTGAAAATGATCGATTTGCGTGGGCGGTGGGCGTGGCATCAAAAATTGAAAATAAACTCGTTCTACCTATGGTATACAGGAACCTTCATTTGAAATATGGTGTCTCTAGCTTTTGTAATAGCTGAGGTGCAGACGTTCAAACAGACAGACGGACAGACAGACGGACATGGCTCAATCGACTCAGCTAGTGATCCTGAGTTAGAATATATATACTTTGTGGGGTCTGCCGCGCCTTCTTCTGCCTGTTACATACATTTGCACGAACTTAGTTATACCATTTTTGACCATTTTCAATGGACGAATGGTATAACAAGTGAAGAAAGCTAAAGTCTATCAAAAAACTCAGCACAAATTTATCCGCCACCTATTGTTTAAATTAGATCTATCTTTGAATACCGCCATCTACATGTGAAAACATCATTGCAATCAGCTGTACACACGCTACGGCTGAAACGAAGCATTGTGACGATGACGTCACGACGCGCAGCACAGGCGCAAGCAGTGGAAGTACGGAAAACGGAAACATGGATAACTTCTATGTTTATAGTGCAATTGGATTGTAATTTGGGGAATAGATTTATATTGCAATTATTTATGTTGATACCAAAGCAGCATTTAATTTTTGATGCGGGCGGGATTCGAACCTGTAAATGCATAATAGTACTGTTCATTTTGCAGTCCACAACTTAACCCATTTCACCACCTTACACGCACACACGATTCGCTACAATGCTGCTAGCTGCTACGCCCCGCCTAGTGACAGTCCGGACCTCTTCGAGGAACTGTTAAATACTTTAGTTCACCGCGCTAGAGGGCGCAAGCCTGTAGTCATTGCAGGTGACTTCAACGCCTGGGCAATAGAATGGGGAAGCCGGATATGCAATCTCAGAGGACGGGCCGTTATTGATGCCATGAACCAGCTGGATCTCGTGCTGTTGAATGACGGCGGCGAGCCGACGTTTAATAACGACAGAGGTACATCATTCATCGATGTCACCTTTGTCAACAGAAGCCTAGCCCCCACTGCTAAATGGACAGTTCAGGAGGACGTAACGTTGAGCGATCATGCCCTAATTACATTCAGCGCGCGCACGTCGTGCATCACACAACGACAGGCAAGGAGTACTCTTGGGCAAGCATGGGACATCAAAAAACTTGACAAGGACATGCTGGCTTTCAACATCGAACAAATGGTGCTTACAAATGGACATGCGGAAACCATGGTGGCGGCGTTCATGAAGATGCTGGAAGCTGCATGCGATGCAGCGGTGCCGCGTAAGAAGCAAACAAGTAAACGCAAACCTCCGGTCTACTGGTGGAACGGCTCTCTCAACCAGCTACGCTCGGAATGCTTCAGGGCAAGGAGACAGGTGCAACGAGCCAGAGGTTACTCTCAGCACTCAAATCTACATGAGAGGTACAGATCGAAACGTGCGGAGCTCAGAAATGGCATTGCTGCTGCTAAAGCAAATGCTTTTAAAGAGCTGCTGGCGAGCGTAGACGATGATCCGTGGGGTCCCGCCTACAAATTGGTTTGCAATAAGCTGAAAGCCGCTGAAGGAGGCACTCCACAGGACCCGGCTCTATTATCAAGCATCGTGGAGGAGCTATTCCCAGATCAGGATACTCTATGGCAACCCGCCCAAGAAATCCCTGTCCCCGACTTCCCGTGTGTCACTACATGTAAGGTCATCGAAGCGGCAAAGAGAATTAAGCCCAACAAAGCCCCAGGTCTCGATGGCACCCCAGGCGTCGTAGTTATGGCTGCCGCAAATGCTAAGCCTGAAATCTTCAGGGACACCTTCCAACAGTGTCTGATAGATGGTGTCTTTCCTTCTCGCTGGAAGAACATGAGGCTGGTATTGTTGCCGAAAGGTAAGTCTACAACTAATGCTGCAGGCAGTTTCCGCCCACTATGTCTGCTGGATATTGTGGGAAAGCTCTTCGAACGCATCCTATGCACCCGAATTGAGCTGATCACTGAGAGCCCCGATGGCCTACAAAGACACCAGTATGGCATCCGGAAAGGAAAAAGCATTCTCGACGCTCTCACTGCCATAAGAGATCTGGCCAAGTCCGCCCTCGATGGTGACAGATGGCTAGGTGGCAGCAAGGAGTACTGCGCCATCATCACGCTAGACGTGAAAAATGCATTCAATACGGCGAGATGGCCAAACATCCTCGGGGCCATGCGCAACATGGGTGTTCCTCGTTACCTCAGGATCATCATTGGCAGCTACTTCAGGGACCGTATACTATGGTACGATACTGATGCCGGGCCAAGAAAACACCACGTCACCGCATGTGTCCCACAAGGGTCGGTACTTGGACCAATCCTGTGGAACATAATGTACGACGGGATATTGTCCATCAGCAAGCCCAGTGGAGTGGAGCTACTCTGCTTTTCTGACGACGTGGCAGTAGCAGCGGTTGCCAAAACTATTCCGGAGCTACAGGACAAGAGAAATGCAGCGATAAGCTCAGCTATTAGCTGGCTAGAGAATGCCGGTCTAAGCATCGCAGAAAGGCCGTCGAGAGTATACGTGTCGCGGTCAAAGACGCTCAAATAGAGTCTGCTGGATCCCTGAAGTATCTGGGTGTTCTTATTGACCCTAGACTGTCATTCAAGGAGCATGCGAGATACGCCAGTAGGAAGGCAGCAGCACTGGCAAGACTCATGCCAAATATAGGTGGACCCAGGATGCCGGCCAGGAGGCTGCTAGTGGCAGTCGCGAAATCATCGCTTCTATACGCTGCCCCCATCTGGAGGAGTGTCACGAATAGTGTGACTTACCTGGACAACGCGCGTGCAGTATCACGGACCCTGGCTCTTAGACTGATAAGAGGATTTAGGAAAATATCGGAAGATGCAGCTCATGTTCTCGCGGGCATCCCCCAATCGATCTTGAGATAGAAGCCCAATACCTGTCTCGGGAAGGTGTTACCGGGGAAGAGATCAGTATCTGGCTTTATGGAGTGTGGGAGACTAGGTGGCAACACTCACAACAAGGGAGATGGACCTACCAGCTGATTCCAGATTTATCCGAGTGGGCGGGGTGTGAACACAAAGTGCTGGACTATCACTTGACCCAGTTCATCACCGACTATGGTTGCTTCCGGGGTTACCTCTTCAGGTTTCGCCATGTGGACTCAGCCCTGTGCCTGTTCTGCAGCGACGTAGCCGAAACAGCGGAACATATCCTAATGCACTGCACTAGGTTTCGTACAGAGAGGGAAATACTGAAGACTCTTGCTGGAACTCCGCTCAGCCCGAGAAGTCTAATGCGCAATATGCTGGCGGACAAAACCGTGTGGGAGAGGGCTCATGGCATTATAATAGGCATGATGAAACATGTTCGCATCGATGAGACGGCCAGCAGACCCGTTGGATAAAGGAGCACTCCCGTGTGGTGGCGGACCAAGAATACCACCTCAGCGGGCTCGGCTTGTCGTAAAAGGCGACTAAAAAGTTAACGAAGGAGCGTTACGCAGCAACGCACCAAGAGAGGGACTGCGACCGGGCACCACATCCTGCTCACCGAAGTAATACCTTGATTGGAAATACCAGTGAGCGAAGCAAGGACTGGAGAGCATACGGAGGTTTTTGTTTAGTACGTAGGCGTAACTCTACTTGGAGAGTTATGAATCGTGCATACCATCTACGGACGGTGGATGTTATCTTTCGAAGATTTTATTTTCCTGCCGTATTTGTAATAAAAAAAAAAAAGACAATGCTGCAAGCAGCGCTGCCGGCAGGGGACATGGCTCAATCGACTCAGCTAGTGATCCTGAGTTAGAATATATATACTTTGTGGGGTCTTCCACGCCTCCTTCTGCCTATTACATACATTTCCACAAACCTAGTATACCATTTTTAACCATTTTCAATGGTCGAATGGTATAATAATGTTCACTTTGGGTTGTAAGGCTCTTTTATGTTGGATAATGCCTTAGTTGAAGAAACGTTATTGCTTTATTACTATATTTTAATTGTACACAACAGCTGCAGTCTGTGCCAGGAGGCTCTGAGTAGCTGCGCAGTGGTTTACATTGAGCTGGATAATGTTAAATCGACCCAACATTATGGGGGCTCCTGGCTTCTTTTAAATATTATCTATAGGTGGTTTTTGTCCATTTCGCTGCTGCAGATTAGGCTATTAGGCGGTGCAACACATCCCTTTGCCTTATGCATTCGCTCTCCGCATCACCGGTGCACCATTTACTTTTTGTGCACCATTTCGCACTGAGGCAATTGAGGGTCGCTTCTATTGTGCTCCTAAAATTGGGAACGTTATCAGAAGCTTTCTCCTTTACTTGGATTAGCAGATCATCTTTGTGCGTTCTTCGTATTTTGATTACATGTTTGCCATATTCGCTGTGGCTCGGGTTAGTTTTAAGTTTATCGAGGATATCCATGTAGAAAGTCTTTTCGTTCTTCTTCACTATGATTACTCTATCTTGGTCCACGTTCCTCCTTTGGTTGCTTCCTTAGCGACCGCTGCATAGTTAAACGGCTTGGAGTTTCTTGCTCTGGATTTTTCATCCCCTTTGATGTTTTTGCATGCGTAGAGTTAGCTGGCTTGGGTGGTTTGAGCCTGTCTACTATAGGCATCTGCACTTTTGGTGGAGCCTTTTTGCGAGTCTCTTGTGCCTCTGTCTGGGTACCAGTCGAATTGCAATGTAAATCTTTCCATCCATCCATCAATCCATCCGACACCCTCCTGCAGCTTTATCGCCCTGTTATTGAGAGCCGAAAGTTCGATTATTGTGCCCTTGGTGTCTCTAGTGACGTAGCGCTGGGTTTCGAATGTGGATACCAGCTCGTTTATTCTGCCACACATTCTGGTTAAAATACTCCGCAGATTTTCTTCTTACTTGTCATTGTCCGGACGTACTAGAAGCACACTAGAAACTGTGCAGTATCTTTTCGGGACACTCCTTATATTCTTGCTCAGGATTACTAGTCAAGTCGATTGATCCTTAAATTTGAGGTGCCACGCCCACCGCCTCTAAAAATTGTTAAATACATTTTTGAGTTATTTTTGTGACGAAAGTTTTAAAGGTTCAACGTTTTGCTTTATCACACTTATAGATTTACACTATATGCATATATATTCAAAATTTCCGCCGATCGGAATTTAAACACAAAAGTTATTCAATTAAACGTTTTTCGTAGTTCCGCTGCTTGCGCCTTTGCAGCAGGTCGTGACGTCAACGTCATGATGCTTCGATTCATTCGAAACTGGGCGAATGGTACCTTACTGTCGGGTGCGCTCGACTGTAGCTTTCCTTACTTGTTTATGTAAATAACAAAAAGCACCACCTAAGCCCACACACATCTTAGATTCCTTAGTTAAAAAAGAAGCTCTAGAGTGCATCCGGGCAGTCAAGTGGATTTGTGACTATAATTGCTATCAGTGCTCGCGACTTCGGCAGGCGCATAGCAAGTGCCATAGTGGCAGCCTTCCAGTGCACTATGGGTAAAAAGCCGGAAATTTTGGTATTAATTACAATTTTAAAGATAGCGACTTGATTTTTTTTTATATTTATATTCATCTCCCCCCACAAAAACAATATTTGAAAATAAAGTGAAAAATGTATTTATATACAAATGAAAGCGGTTTTGAAGGAAGATGGATGGTGGCGAAGGAGGTGTGGGTGTTAATGTGTTTGTGGTTCAACCGGTGGATCCGGAGGTGTCTTCCCTGGGGGAATGGCGTGGGAGAGGAGTGAGGACACAAAAACTATTATTACGAGATTGAGTCAACAAATTTTTTTTATTAAGTTTATTGCTATTCTTCAACTTCCTCCTCTAAACATATATTAAGGCAATTGAATTCGTCTTCCACTTCCACTTCCACTTCTTCTTTTTCATTATTCGATTGATAACTTGATTTATAAAGTTCTGTATCCAGATTTTTGAGAATATCGATTACTTCTTTTAGTAGGAGTTGTTTTTTTTTCGAACTTACTTTGATCAAAGACTTGAAAGCAAAGGATCAGATGAATCCATTTGTGTTGAATGCCCATTTTCTGC
Organism: Zaprionus ghesquierei; assembly: GCA_018904095.1. NCBI lineage: Eukaryota > Metazoa > Arthropoda > Insecta > Diptera > Drosophilidae > Zaprionus > Zaprionus ghesquierei. Next base: position 477,936 of record JAEIGP010000831.1, read on the forward strand.
AGCCAGCTTTTTTGCTAATTTTCTTTTAAGTTGAGGCCCTGCATCTTCATATGTTAAATGTTTTCGACCAGGTTTGCATAGTGTTATTTCTGGCTTATCAATAACGACAACAATTTTAGATGTAAGCCACAACGAATGCCGCAATAAATTGGTTCAGTTTCTTTGAAATTGTAATCTTTTGCTCTTTAGTCACAAAGTTCTCTTCTATATTTTCCATAATATAATTGCTAACAGCGTCTGCATCGCGTTTGTTGTTGCTCTAAACATCCAGCAGCACTGCATGACTGAACTCATACACACCTACAACAAAAAATGTTTCGCAAAAGGGGCAAAAAGGGACAAAAAACATTAATACCATTTGATTCCACATATATTTGTTAAAAACATACAACTGTAACCTTGGTGCTTCTTTGTGCCATACAAAATTAATATTCCACAGAACACGAAAACGTTTGTTAGTAAACAATTGAAAATACTCACAAGCAATACATTGGAAAATTCAACAACAACACACAATTATCGGAAAACATGTATTAACGAATAATTTAGATATTCTGACTTGATTTTTCCATAATTAAAAAAAAATCTAAGTTAAGCTATGAAGATAATGTTTGCGCTGCAAGTTGTTAAATTTTTTCCGCCAATTTGCACAATTCAAAGCACCTCTGAATCAGCTGATTTTGAAAGCGTGCCAAAATTAAACGATAACTCGTAAAAATGTTCTACATTTATTTTTATGCTATCTTGATACTAAGGAATCAAAAAATGAAAGCATCATTAAAATATCAATCACAAAGAAAATTACATTAATACCAAAATTTCCGGCTTTTTACCCATAGTGCACTGCTTACTCAAGCTTCAGCAAAAAAAAATTCTAGTGCGCTTCTAGTACGTCAGGACAATGACAAGAAGAAAATTAAATTATATCCTTTAAATGATGCCAATTATGGTCTCACAATTTCAGCTATCAGCCGAAACATGTGCGTCGCCGCCTTAAGGTACAGGACATTGTCAAAAAGTATAAAATGAATCTGAGCGAAGCAGAACTTCTAGCGCATTTGCTTCATCGTTTGATGTAGCCAGACAACATTATATTGCAATAGCTTAAGAGGTTTCCCCAATATGCATACTAAACTAAGTATTACATATTAATTTATTACATATACAAATCATTTACCAATGCTTGAATAAACTAAATAAGTTGGGCTCTTTACAAGCGACGTCGTAGGCGAACATGCTCCCAGAGCTGACCACACACTTAGCAGTTGCCATTAAAGCATTCACAGAAAGCGCGAAGTTTGCAGTAAGAGCTGCAGTTACAGCAACAACAACAGCAAAAACAATACCTTCACCATCACTGTATCTTTAATTCGTAGATGTTGGCCTCGACTGCAGGCTGCAGCTATTTTTATTGGTTTTTTATACACCCTGTTATTAGGGAATGGGGTGTTTTCAGGTCAGTTTTTAAACCTAAAATTATCTTTGGTGTTTAAAATAAACTTAATAGTCTGTTATTTCAGACAACGTTTTATATATTTAGATGGGCATTTATCTTTTATAAATAGCATTGCAGATAAAAATAAATTTAAGTAAACTATGCCTAAAATAAAGTGCATGGCAATTGTTGAAGCAGCAGATTCTACAGGGTATCTAGTAGTCGAGAACACTCTGCATATAACGCTAAGAGAGTAAAGTAAAGAGATTTCGTTAATATGTAATAAATAGAATATAGCAGCGACTCTGATAAAATAAACATTGAAGCCCAAAAGTAGGCAACGAAAGAAAGGAGAAAAAATAAAAGTATACTATGAATATTATTGAAATATTTTAAGTAGTTGGCTACACTAATACACCTATGGGTCAAATAGAATTAGGAGAAAACAAGTAAAAAAGCTACAGTCGAGTGAGCTCGACTGTAATATACCCGCTACCCAGCGCTCGTACATCATTTATTTGCGGAACAAAAAAACGGCTACAATCAAATTTTGACCGTAAAAAGCTATGGACTTACAATATTTATGCAGTCAAAATATAAAATAAAAAAAAAACATTTTTGCACACATTTAATTTTTGATGCGGGCGGGACTCGAACCCGTAAATGCATAATAGTATTGTTCGTTTTGCAGTCAACAACTTAACCCATTTCACCACCGTACACGCACACACGATTCGGCACAATGCTGCAAGCAGCGCTGCCGGCAGCGCTGCTTACAGCTATGGAAAACGTTAAGCTGAATAACTTCTGTGTTTTTTATCTGATTGTTACCAAATTTTCAGAGATCATCTGGCTAGCTATAGTTATCATGTAAACCGAAAATGAACAATATGGCATCAAAATTGCGCTTGTAATCAATGTTTTTTCGAATTACTGGGGCGGAAGGGGGCGTGGCTAAAATCCAAAATAAACTTGATCAGCGTGCAATAATAACACATATTGTCACCAAATATGGTAGTCCTAGCTCTTATAATAGCTGAGATCTAGATATTCACACGGACAGACAGACGGACATGGCTATATCGACTCGGCTGTTGATCCTGAGCCAGAATATATATACTTTATGGGGTCGGAGGTGTTTCCTTCTGCCTGTTACATACATTTTCGGTTTGAACAAAGTTATAATACCCTTCTACTCTATGAGTAGCGGGTATATAAACATTTCTGCACACATTTAATTTTTGATGCGGGCGGGACTCGATCCCGTAAATGCATAATAATACTGTTCGTTTTGCAGCCCACAACTTAACCTATTTCACCACCGTACACGCACACACGATTCGGCACAATGCTGCAAGCAGCGCTGCCGGCAGCGCTGCTTACAGCTATGGAAAACGTTAAGCTGAAAAACTTCTGTGTTTTTTATCTGATTGTTACCAAATTTTCAGAGATCATCTGCCTAGCTATAGTTATCATGTAAACCGAAAATGAACAATATGGCATCAAAATTGCGCTTGTAATCAATGTTTTTTTCGATTTACGGGGGCGGAAGGGGGCGTGGCCAAAATCCAAAATAAACTTGATCAGCGTGCAATAATAACACATATTGTCACCAAATTTGGTAGTCCTAGCTCTTATAATAGCTGAGATCTAGATTTTCACACGGACAGACAGACGGACATGGCTATATCGACTCGGCTGTTGATCCTGAGCCAGAATATATATACTTTATGGGGTCGGAGGTGTCTCCTTCTGCCTGTTACACACATTTCGGTTTGAACAAAGTTATAATACCCTTCTACTCTATGAGTTTCGGGTATAAATACCCAGATATCACCAAAGGTCTAAAAGGAAGCATAGCTTGGGTGAAAGAAAGTTGAAAGTCAGCATTAGCAAAAGAGTTGGCGCCACAGAAAGGCTTAAAAGCGGGAAAAAGTGAAAGTCTTTAAAAAGTGGCTGGCGACAGGGTAAATTATTAGTGGCGTAAAGAATGACAAAAATATTTAAATAGAAATTATTTATTTAGTCAGAATTACACCAAGTTGGACTTGACGAAGAATTGAACATTGACCAGCAAAATGTGTCTTTAAATAAATAACTCCATTGAAAAATAATTTCGGTCAAGTCCTTAACAATGTTAAAATGGATATATTTGACTGATGGCTACTTCGACTTTTACAACATACTTTCGAGAGCAAAAGGAATAAGAATAATAATAGAAGTAATTATATTGAAAATGTTCTTTTAATTTATAGGGTGTTTTTTGATCCCTAGTATATTTATAATTCATTTACTTGTTAATATAAAAACAAGTAAAAAAAGCAACAGTCGAGCGCGCCCGACAGTAAGATACCATACGCCCAGTTTCGAAACAAATTATCACACATTTAGTTCCATCAAAAAACGCTGCACAACTTTATCCGCCCCCCTTTTGTTTAAATTAGATCTATTTTTGAATAGTGCCATCTACATGTGAAAATTGCATAGCTTCACACATGCTACAGCTGAAACGAAGCATCGTGACGATGGCGTTACGACGCGCAACACAGGCGCAATCAGTGGAAGTACGGAAAACGGAAACATGGATAACTTCTGTGTTTATCGTCCGATTGGATTGTAATTTATATTGCAATTATTTATGTTCATACCAAAGCAGATAGCTGTAACTTCAATACTTCTCCTGATAATTGAAAATGATCGATTTGCGTGGGCGGTGGGCGTGGCATCAAAAATTGAAAATAAACTCGTTCTACCTATGGTATACAGGAACCTTCATTTGAAATATGGTGTCTCTAGCTTTTGTAATAGCTGAGGTGCAGACGTTCAAACAGACAGACGGACAGACAGACGGACATGGCTCAATCGACTCAGCTAGTGATCCTGAGTTAGAATATATATACTTTGTGGGGTCTGCCGCGCCTTCTTCTGCCTGTTACATACATTTGCACGAACTTAGTTATACCATTTTTGACCATTTTCAATGGACGAATGGTATAACAAGTGAAGAAAGCTAAAGTCTATCAAAAAACTCAGCACAAATTTATCCGCCACCTATTGTTTAAATTAGATCTATCTTTGAATACCGCCATCTACATGTGAAAACATCATTGCAATCAGCTGTACACACGCTACGGCTGAAACGAAGCATTGTGACGATGACGTCACGACGCGCAGCACAGGCGCAAGCAGTGGAAGTACGGAAAACGGAAACATGGATAACTTCTATGTTTATAGTGCAATTGGATTGTAATTTGGGGAATAGATTTATATTGCAATTATTTATGTTGATACCAAAGCAGCATTTAATTTTTGATGCGGGCGGGATTCGAACCTGTAAATGCATAATAGTACTGTTCATTTTGCAGTCCACAACTTAACCCATTTCACCACCTTACACGCACACACGATTCGCCACAATGCTGCTAGCTGCTACGCCCCGCCTAGTGACAGTCCGGACCTCTTCGAGGAACTGTTAAATACTTTAGTTCACCGCGCTAGAGGGCGCAAGCCTGTAGTCATTGCAGGTGACTTCAACGCCTGGGCAATAGAATGGGGAAGCCGGATATGCAATCTCAGAGGACGGGCCGTTATTGATGCCATGAACCAGCTGGATCTCGTGCTGTTGAATGACGGCGGCGAGCCGACGTTTAATAACGACAGAGGTACATCATTCATCGATGTCACCTTTGTCAACAGAAGCCTAGCCCCCACTGCTAAATGGACGGTTCAGGAGGACGTAACGTTGAGCGATCATGCCCTAATTACATTCAGCGCGCGCACGTCGTGCATCACACAACGACAGGCAAGGAGTACTCTTGGGCAAGCATGGGACATCAAAAAACTTGACAAGGACATGCTGGCTTTCAACATCGAACAAATGGTGCTTACAAATGGACATGCGGAAACCATGGTGGCGGCGTTCATGAAGATGCTGGAAGCTGCATGCGATGCAGCGGTGCCGCGTAAGAAGCAAACAAGTAAACGCAAACCTCCGGTCTACTGGTGGAACGGCTCTCTCAACCAGCTACGCTCGGAATGCTTCAGGGCAAGGAGACAGGTGCAACGAGCCAGAGGTTACTCTCAGCACTCAAATCTACATGAGAGGTACAGATCGAAACGTGCGGAGCTCAGAAATGGCATTGCTGCTGCTAAAGCAAATGCTTTTAAAGAGCTGCTGGCGAGCGTAGACGATGATCCGTGGGGTCCCGCCTACAAATTGGTTTGCAATAAGCTGAAAGCCGCTGAAGGAGGCACTCCACAGGACCCGGCTCTATTATCAAGCATCGTGGAGGAGCTATTCCCAGATCAGGATACTCTATGGCAACCCGCCCAAGAAATCCCTGTCCCCGACTTCCCGTGTGTCACTACATGTAAGGTCATCGAAGCGGCAAAGAGAATTAAGCCCAACAAAGCCCCAGGTCTCGATGGCACCCCAGGCGTCGTAGTTATGGCTGCCGCAAATGCTAAGCCTGAAATCTTCAGGGACACCTTCCAACAGTGTCTGATAGATGGTGTCTTTCCTTCTCGCTGGAAGAACATGAGGCTGGTATTGTTGCCGAAAGGTAAGTCTACAACTAATGCTGCAGGCAGTTTCCGCCCACTATGTCTGCTGGATATTGTGGGAAAGCTCTTCGAACGCATCCTATGCACCCGAATTGAGCTGATCACTGAGAGCCCCGATGGCCTACAAAGACACCAGTATGGCATCCGGAGAGGAAAAAGCATTCTCGACGCTCTCACTGCCATAAGAGATCTGGCCAAGTCCGCCCTCGATGGTGACAGATGGCTAGGTGGCAGCAAGGAGTACTGCGCCATCATCACGCTAGACGTGAAAAATGCATTCAATACGGCGAGATGGCCAAACATCCTCGGGGCCATGCGCAACATGGGTGTTCCTCGTTACCTCAGGATCATCATTGGCAGCTACTTCAGGGACCGTATACTATGGTACGATACTGATGCCGGGCCAAGAAAACACCACGTCACCGCATGTGTCCCACAAGGGTCGGTACTTGGACCAATCCTGTGGAACATAATGTACGACGGGATATTGTCCATCAGCAAGCCCAGTGGAGTGGAGCTACTCTGCTTTTCTGACGACGTGGCAGTAGCAGCGGTTGCCAAAACTATTCCGGAGCTACAGGACAAGAGCAATGCAGCGATAAGCTCAGCTATTAGCTGGCTAGAGAATGCCGGTCTAAGCATCGCAGAAAGGCCGTCGAGAGTATACGTGTCGCGGTCAAAGACGCTCAAATAGAGTCTGCTGGATCCCTGAAGTATCTGGGTGTTCTTATTGACCATTCATTCAAGGAGCATGCGAGATACGCCAGTAGGAAGGCAGCAGCACTGGCAAGACTCATGCCAAATATAGGTGGACCCAGGATGCCGGCCAGGAGGCTGCTAGTGGCAGTCGCGAAATCATCGCTTCTATACGCTGCCCCCATCTGGAGGAGTGTCACGAATAGTGTGACTTACCTGGACAACGCGCGTGCAGTATCACGGACCCTGGCTCTTAGACTGATAAGAGGATTTAGGAAAATATCGGAAGATGCAGCTCATGTTCTCGCGGGCATCCCCCAATCGATCTTGAGATAGAAGCCCAATACCTGTCTCGGGAAGGTGTTACCGGGGAAGAGATCAGTATCTGGCTTTATGGAGTGTGGGAGACTAGGTGGCAACACTCACAACAAGGGAGATGGACCTACCAGCTGATTCCAGATTTATCCGAGTGGGCGGGGTGTGAACACAAAGTGCTGGACTATCACTTGACCCAGTTCATCACCGACTATGGTTGCTTCCGGGGTTACCTCTTCAGGTTTCGCCATGTGGACTCAGCCCTGTGCCTGTTCTGCAGCGACGTAGCCGAAACAGCGGAACATATCCTAATGCACTGCACTAGGTTTCGTACAGAGAGGGAAATACTGAAGACTCTTGCTGGAACTCCGCTCAGCCCGAGAAGTCTAATGCGCAATATGCTGGCGGACAAAACCGTGTGGGAGAGGGCTCATGGCATTATAATAGGCATGATGAAACGTGTTCGCATCGATGAGACGGCCAGCAGACCCGTTGGATAAAGGAGCACTCCCGTGTGGTGGCGGACCAAGAATACCACCTCAGCGGGCTCGGCTTGTCGTAAAAGGCGACTAAAAAGTTAACGAAGGAGCGTTACGCAGCAACGCACCAAGAGAGGGACTGCGACCGGGCACCACATCCTGCTCACCGAAGTAATACCTTGATTGGAAATACCAGTGAGCGAAGCAAGGACTGGAGAGCATACGGAGGTTTTTGTTTAGTACGTAGGCATACATAATCGTGCATACCATCTACGGACGGTGGATGTTATCTTTCGAAGATTTTATTTTCCTGCCGTATTTGTAATAAAAAAAAAAAGACAATGCTGCAAGCAGCGCTGCCGGCAGGGGACATGGCTCAATCGACTCAGCTAGTGATCCTGAGTTAGAATATATATACTTTGTGGGGTCTTCCACGCCTCCTTCTGCCTATTACATACATTTCCACAAACCTAGTATACCATTTTTAACCATTTTCAATGGTCGAATGGTATAATAATGTTCACTTTGGGTTGTAAGGCTCTTTTATGTTGGATAATGCCTTAGTTGAAGAAACGTTATTGCTTTATTACTATATTTTAATTGTACATAACAGGTGCTGAGCCAGAGATCGATCTTTCGGCGACGGAATCACCGTAAGTAACATCAATCTATTTTATTATGTTTAAAATGTAGTGAAAAGCAATCTAAAACAAGTTAGAAAGCTACAGTCGAGTGTGTTCGACTGTAATATACACGCTACCTAGCTGCTCGTACATCATTTATTTGCGGAACAAAAAAAAAAACGGCTACAATAATATTTTTACTCGAACCCGTAAATGCATAATAGTACTGTTCGTTTTCCAGTCCACAACTTAACCCATTTCACCACCGTACACGCACACACTGTTCGGCACAATGCTGCAAGCAGCGCTGCCGGCAGCGCTGCTTACAGCTATGGAAAACGTTAAGCTGAATAACTTCTGTGTTTTTTATCTGATTGTTACCAAATTTTCAGAGATCATCTGGTTAGCTATAGTTATCATGTAAACCGAAAATGAACAATATGAACAATATGGCATCAAAATTGCGCTTGTAATCAATGTTTTTTTCGAATTACTGGGGCGGAAGGGGGCATGGCTAAAATTCAAAATAAACTTGATCAGCGTGCAATAATAACACATATTGTCACCAAATATGGTAGTCCTAGCTCTTATAATAGCTGAGATCTAGATATTCACACGGACAGACAGACGGACAGACGGACATGGCTATATCGACTCGGCTGTTGATCCTGAGCCAGAATATATATACTTTATGGGGTCGGAGGTGTTTCCTTTTGCCTGTTACATACATTTTCGGTTTGAACAAAGTTATAATACCCTTCTACTCTATGAGTAGCGGGTATAAAAACATTTCTGCACAAAAACTGTCGGGTGCGCTCGACTGTAGCTTTCCTTACTTGTTTATGTAAATAACAAAAAGCCCCACCTAAGCCCACACACATCTTAGATTCCTTAGTTAAAAAAGAAGCTCTAGAGTGCATGCGGGCAGTCAAGTGGATTTGTGACTATATTTGCTATCAGTGCTCGCGACCTCGGCAGGCGCATAGCAAGTGCCATAGTGGCAGCCTTCCAGTGCACTATGGGTAAAAAGCCGGAAATTTTGGTATTAATTACAATTTTAAAGATAGCGACTTGATTTTTTTTTATATTTATATTCATCTCCCCCCACAAAAACAATATTTGAAAATAAAGTGAAAAATGTATTTATATACAAATGAAAGCGGTTTTGAAGGGAGATGGATGGTGGCGAAGGAGGTGTGGGTGTTAATGTGTTTGTGGTTCAACCGGTGGATCCGCAGGTATCTTCCCTGGGGGAATGGCGTGGGAGAGGAGTGAGGACACAAAAACTATTATTACGAGATTGAGTCAACAAATTTTTTTATTAAGTTTATTGCTATTCTTCAACTTCCTCCTCTAAACATATATTAAGGCAATTGAATTCGTCTTCCACTTCCACTTCCACTTCTTCTTTTTCATTATTCGATTGATAACTTGATTTATAAAGTTCTGTATCCAGATTTTTGAGAATATCGATTACTTCTTTTAGTAGGAGTTGTTTTTTTTCGAACTTACTTTGATCAAAGACTTGAAAGCAAAGGATCAGATGAATCCATTTGTGTTGAATGCCCATTTTCTGCAGCCAGCTTTTTTGCTAATTTTCTTTTAAGTTGAGGCCCTGCATCTTCATATGTTAAATGTTTTCGACCAGGTTTGCATAGTGTTATTTCTGGCTTATCAATAACGACAACAATTTTAGATGTAAGCCACAACGAATGCCGCAATAAATTGGATCAGTTTCTTTGAAATTGTAATCTTTTGCTCTTTAGTCACAAAGTTCTCTTCTATATTTTCCATAATATAATTGCTAACAGCGTCTGCATCGCGTTTGTTGTTGCTCTAAACATCCAGCAGCACTGCATGACTGAATTCATACACACCTACAACATAAAATGTTTCGCAAAAGGGGCAAAAAGGGACAAAAAACATTAATACCATTTGATTCCACATATATTTGTTAAAAACATACAACTGTAACCTTGGTGCTTCTTTGTGCCATACAAAATTAATATTCCACAGAACACGAAAACGTTTGTTAGTAAACAATTGAAAATACTCACAAGCAATACATTGGAAAATTCAACAACAACACACAATTATCGGAAAACATGTATTAACGAATAATTTAGATACTCTGACTTGATTTTTTCATAATTAAAAAAAGTCTAAGTTAAGCTATGAAGATAAAGTTTGCGCTGCAAGTTGTTAAATTTTTTCCGCCAATTTGCACAATTCAAAGCACCTCTGAATCAGCTGACTTTGAAAGCGTGCCAAAAATAAACGATAACTCGTAAAAATGTTCTACATTTATTTTTATGCTATCTTGATACTAAGGAATCAAAAAATGAAAGCACCATTAAAATATCAATCACAAAGAAAATTACATTAATACCAAAATTTCCGGCTTTTTACCCATAGTGCACTGCTTACTCAAGCTTCAGCAAAACTTTGTAGCAAGGAGGTACCAAGCGATACAATTCTATTAAAACGATTCAAGTAGGCTGAGTTGCTTCTGTCTTAATTTCTGACTACGTAAGCTCTCAATGTGTTCGGATTTTCAGTCCGCTCTCAGCTCTCAATTGAGACTGGACTGGGTTTTTTTTTTCTCTGGGTGAGACTGGAATCTCTTTTTATACCCGCTACTCATAGAGTAGAAGGGTATTATAACTTTGTTCAAACCGAAAATGTATGTAACAGGCAGAAGGAGACACCTCCGACCCCATAAAGTATATATATTCTGGCTCAGGATCAACAGCCGAGTCGATATAGCCATGTCCGTCTGTCCGTCTGTCTGTCCGTGTGAAAATCTAGATCTCAGCTATTATAAGAGATAGGACAACCAAATTTCGTGACAATATGTGTTATTATTGCACGCTGATCAAGTTTATTTTGGATTTTGGCCACGCCCCCTTCCGCCTCCGCAAAACGAAAAAAACATTGATAACAAGTGCAATTTTGATGCCATATTGTTCATTTTCGGTTTACATGATAACTATAGCTAGCCGGATGATTTCTGAAAATTTGGTAACAATCGGATAATAAACACAGAAGTTATTCAGCTTAACGTTTTCTATAGCTGTAAGCAGCGCTGTTTGCAGCATTGTGCCAAATCGTGTGTGCGTGTACGGTGGTGAAATGGGTTAAGTTGTGGACTGCAAAACGAACAGTACTATTATGCATATACGGGTTCGAGTCCCGCCCGCATCAAAAATTAAATGTTTGCAAAAATGTTTTTTTTTTTATTTCATATTTTGACTTTGCATAAATATTATAAGTCCATAGCCTTTTACGGTCAAAATATGATTGTAGCAGTTTTTTTGTTCCGCAAATAAATTATGTACAAGCAGCTGGGTAGCGGGTATATTACAGTCGAGCACACTCGACTGTAGCTTTCTTACTTGTTTTTATTTTATTTTAGATTTTGAGTTTTCATAAATATTCAAAGTCCATAGCCTTTTACGGTCAACATATGATTGTAGCCGTTTTTTTTTTGTTCCGCAAATAAATGATGTTCGAGCAGCTGGGTAGCGGGTATATTACAGTCGAGCACACTCGACAGTAGCTTTTTTACTTGTTCTCTATTAATTCAGCCCATTTGGGCGCGCCGGCTAACTATGGTATAGTTATCTTTATCAAATTTAACAATAATTTTAACAATTACTTAAGAATCACAGATAACAAATACAATTTATGATAGGCGTCAGCTTCTGCTAACCATTGTCAAAGGAGATCGGGAAATGAGTTCCCTCGGTTGCCTTCTATTGAGCCTCCTTGGTGGGCGAAATCTGTTTGGAGCGCTGGCCGCTCCAGCCTGTCATGGTATCGACTCGACTGCTGGTTTATCTCGTCAATTACCGTTGCGAGTTTGAGGTTTCTGTGCATTGTGGTGTTTCGCACAAACCACTCGCAGCCGGTGATGAGTCTTGCGACTTTATTTTGGATAACCCGGATCCTTTTGATTTGTCTGTCACATGCCAAGCCCCAGATTTGGCACCCGTACTTTCATTTTGGTTCTATAATCTCTGTAAATTGTCAGCTTGTTGGAGAGTGACATTTACTGCCCGAACAGAGTAGCCAGTAGTGCTTCGCTACGTAAGCAAGTTCTGACGGCAGCCACATGCTTGGAAAATGTGAGTCTGCGATCCAGCAGCACTCTAAGGTACTTTGCTGCGTTCGGCTGTGGTACGGGGGCTTCCTCGATATAGGCGGTCGGTGGCGTTCTACGCTTAAGAGTATAGCAGACGTTTGGGGATTTACTGCTATTGATCCCGATGTTCCAACGCCTTGCTCATACCGAGAACCGATCTGCAAAGTTCTGGATACCATTGGCTGCGTCGTGCTGGCATCGGGACCTGTAGGTGACGCACACATCATTGGCAAATGTGGCCAACATAGATTTCCTGTATAGGCTTACGTCTGGCTGCGGCATGTCGTGGCTATACAGGCAGTAAAGCAGGGTGCCAAGGACACTACCTTGTGGAACTCCAGCTGCCACATTATGTTCGGTGGAAAGTGCTGAGTGGAAACGCACAGCGAATCGCCTTCCTTCCAGGTATGATTTTAGTAATCCGAAATATGGAGCAGGTAGCGTCTGTTTAATTTTAACTTGGAGTCCAATATGCCACACTCGATCAAACGCTTCTCGAATGTCCAAGAAGAGGCTGTTGCAATATTCCTTATTGTCGTAAGCAGTCAGTATTTGCTCGACGACCCGATGGAGCTGCTCGACAGTGCAGTGGCCAGCACGAAAACCGAACTGGTGCTCAGGGGTAATCCCCTGGGCTTCCATGATCCTTACATTCCGGGCGGCAATCAGTCTCTCAAACACCTTCGAAACTGAAGGGAGAAGACTGATCGGCCGGTAGGGAGGCGGGCTCCCTTTCCGGCTTGCCAGGTTTGTGGATCATGGAGATTATCCCGAGCTTCCACTGATGAGGGAAGTATTGCAACCTTATAATAGCATTGAAGACCAGCGCTATGTAGAGGATCGCATGACTGGGCAATGCCTTCAATGTGGCGTTGCAGATAACATCCTGTCCTGGTGCTCTGTTGTTTCTCTGGCGCGCAATGACATCGGCTATTTCGCAGGGTTCAAACGTCGTGATTGGCAGATCCATTTGAAGCGCTTGGGTCAACTGGTCCTGAGTTTCTTCAACCTGTTGCTGGCTGGCAAGATTGAACGGTTGAAATCGCTCGGCGAGGTGCGCAGCGAATACCTCCGCTTGTTCCAAGTCGGTCCGGTACCAAATCCCGTTTCTATCGACTAAATGAGCCTTCCTCGTGCAACGCCTTTTTATAGAGCGCGTGGCCTTCTAGAGTGAGTGCGTCGCTTCACTTTCAACTCCAGTGTTGGATAGCCTTTCGTCGAACCATGCGGATTTGTGCCACACCAACGCGCAACGGAGCCTACTTAGCGCTCGATTCCATTCCGTCTTGTCCAGCGGGTGGCGAGAGCTCATCCACCTAGTGCGTAAGCGCCTCTTCTCGGCTATTAGCAGCAGGATCTCCCTGGTTATTGGGATTCGATCTGCCGCGGGCTGCCGATAAATGCTGCGAGTTGCCAATCTAGCTGCCGTCTTTACATTGTTGGTAAACAGATGAATTGCATCATTAACGTCCTGTTTGGAGTTGAAGGCAGTGTTGAGGGGCAGAGTGGTCTCCAGTTGCGATTGGAATACCTCCAGGTTAGTGCGCCTAGTGATTAGCCGCTCCATTTTAGGGTAGCATATTGCCCCCGCATCCAGCGTAATTACCAGAGGCAGGTGGTCGGAGCTAAGCTCAACAACCGCACTTATGCTAGCGTGGATGCCCAGCACACTCCTAATCAGCGCAAAATCAATGTAACCTGGAGAGCCTCTACTGCCGTACGGGTATCTTGTTGGTCCTCCTGTTGCTAGCGAGTTCACCTCCGAGTTTAGGACGAGATTCGCTAGTGCAAGGCCTCTTTGGTTGCTCCTTCCCGCACCCCAGAGCCAGTGGGATGCATTCCAACCGCTCCAAAGCTTATAGGGCCAAGTGCTGTTTCGATAGCCGCCGGCGCCAGTTGCACCTTAACAGTGGCTATTGGTGTTAGCGGGAAATGGGCAAGGCTAGATTTGATCATGATAGCTGCCCCGCCTTTGGGGTACCAGCACTCGGATCGTTGGCAGTGAAAGCTACATAGCCGAATAACTTGGGTGTCTCTGCCCCCTTGCATTGTGTCTCGCTGAGCATTAAAACATCGATTTTATGACGTCGCACGAAGCACTCCACTTCAGGCAACTTCTTGGACACGCCGTCGGCGTTCCATACTAGGATGCGCATCATTATGGGGCTTGTTGCGCATGGAGGGCAGTGAGCAGATTAAAAATCTGCCCCTGCTGCTGTGTCTGTTGTTGCTGCTGCTTGAGCAACATCATCATGATTTCCATCTGTTTTTCTTGGAACGCCCGGAGGGAGTTGATGCTATCACTCAGCGACTTGAGGATGGCTTCGACGTTGTTGTTGGTGTCCATCGGATGCTGTGGTAGTTCTGTCGGCGCCCTTTGTCGGCTGCGGCTCCGGTCATTACAGTACTGTTGGGTCTGCTGCTGGTGCTGCTTTGCTACGGCTGCATAGGAGACGCCGCCTTGCAGGGTAGCAGTCGGCCTGCTTCCGGTGGTGTAGCGTGGCAAACTTCTCTCAGTGCTTTCGGTTTTGCTTCCAAGTCCACTCTTGGGCCTCGAGCGCTGTAGATACTCCTGGTACCTGGTGCAGCCCGAATAGTTGGCTGGGTGCTGTTTACCACAGTTCTAGCAAGTGCATTCCTCACTGCGTGGTTGGGTGCAATCCTTGCCAGGATGCTCTCCACCGCACTTCACACAGATGTGAGTTTTGCGGCAGTATTTGGCCGTGTGACCAAACTGCAGGCTTCGATGGCAGTGCACGTTAGCAGTGCCCTTCGCAAAGGCACTGGTGGTTCTATTACCACACTCATATGGCATAGAGTCTTCACTCCTAGGATCGCCTTGTTATTGGCCTTGTTATTTTCAATCACTTCTTTGATCTGGCTGGACAGGGTGCTGTGGTGGAGACCTTTTATGCAGACTCTATATGGTCTGTCCTCCTTAAGCTGGTAGCAATGAAACTCGTATTGCTCCTCAGCGTAAAGTCACATGACACCACCCAGTGATGCTCTAGCTTCGACCTTGCTAATATCTACCACTCTTTTAATGCCCAACATCAGCAAATTGACATCGTTGACGCCCTTCCTTGACAGGGTTACATTTTTTCCTCTCAAAATTTGGAGAGGCGCCTGGTATTATCTTGCGCTTAATAGTTTGGAAGCGGGTGTGTATCCCAGCTGGAGATCCATTGGCGCTCGAAAAAGAACCAGTAGTCGAGGTCGAAGTCGTGTCAGTCTCGATTGCAACGTTTATCTTCTCGGGTAGATTGACGGCTTTTCTAAGCGCCACGCCAAGAATCTCTTTATTTTTTATTATATTTATTCTTTTTCTTACTTCGTGTAAATAAATTCACACTCTTTAAATGAAAGTGGTTGAGTTCCACTATAAGTTCCACTATTATATCACGGATATCGACTTGGGGGGTCACTATTCACAATTCGTGGCACTATTTTGGACTTGTCACTACTAAATAATTTTCACTTTCGCGTTGTTTTTACAACAAAAGTGAACAAGCAATAGAAGATTAATAAACAAGCAAATTTTCTTAAATTGTTTTAAATAGAAATGTTTAGGTGAACTAAGAATTTAAATTCTATGTCTACCTTTAGAAAAGTAAATTAAATTAATAATGTTTTAAAATCTTAATTCTTTGAACTCAATGCTAACGCCCCCTCTGATGTAGGGAAAAAGGGGTCACCTGAATTAAAAGTTCAATGGAGATCATGGTTGACTGAGCAAACGCGGACACTCTGAATACCTAAGCTCGCCAGCATACAATTCTAGACTCCTATCCTCTATCCTATCTTTCTGTTTTGATCATGTTTATCTGTTTTCTCTTCCGGTTTTGTAATTTCTAGTTCCTTTTGTCGCAGAATGTTCTTTCTTGATTTTTGTTATTATTGCTAGTAGTCCTATTACAACCGATCAATGAAGTGAGTAAACGAACTATTGAGAAAAGAGGAAGATTTTAGCTTAGGCTAATCACCTGGCCATAGATCAATTACAAATAACACTGGACTTTTTTTTCTAATAATAGTATTTAGATAATATATTTTTTAAAATTTAGCAGCAAAGTTTTAAAACTAAGCACTAACCAAGAGGAAGTATCAAAATACTGGAATTATTTCAGCTGATAAAAATTGTGAGTTATCACGAGTTATAGGAATATCAGAGTACTCAATAAATAAGAAAACCTCATCCATAATGAGAGATACGAAACAAATTATATTACATGAACTTAATAAGATTAAAAAACAAATAAAAACAAGTAAAGAAAGCTACAGTCGAGCGCGCCCGACAGTAAGATACCATTTGCCCAGTTTCGAAACAAATTATCACACATTTAATTCCATCAAAAAACGCTGCACAACTTTATCCGCCACCTATTGTTTAAATTAGATCTATTTTTGAATAGTGCCATCTACATGTGAAAATTGCATAGATTTACACATGCTACGGCTGAAACGAAGAATCGTGACGATGACGTCACGACGCGCAGCACAGGCGCCTTCCCTTCACAGCGGAAAGTTATGCAGAGTTCAATTACCTTATGAGAATTTTTATATTTTTTATTAAGAGTATAGCAGACGTTTGGGGATTTACTGCTATTGATCCCGATGTTCCAACGCCTTGCTCATACCGAGAACCGATCTGCAAAGTTCTGGATACCATTGGCTGCGTCGTGCTGGCATCGGGACCTGTAGGTGACGCACACATCATTGGCAAATGTGGCCAACATAGATTTCCTGTATAGGCTTACGTCTGGCTGCGGCATGTCGTGGCTATACAGGCAGTAAAGCAGGGTGCCAAGGACACTACCTTGTGGAACTCCAGCTGCCACATTATGTTCGGTGGAAAGTGCTGAGTGGAAACGCACAGCGAATCGCCTTCCTTCCAGGTATGATTTTAGTAATCCGAAATATGGAGCAGGTAGCGTCTGTTTAATTTTAACTTGGAGTCCAATATGCCACACTCGATCAAACGCTTCTCGAATGTCCAAGAAGAGGCTGTTGCAATATTCCTTATTGTCGTAAGCAGTCAGTATTTGCTCGACGACCCGATGGAGCTGCTCGACAGTGCAGTGGCCAGCACGAAAACCGAACTGGTGCTCAGGGGTAATCCCCTGGGCTTCCATGATCCTTACATTCCGGGCGGCAATCAGTCTCTCAAACACCTTCGAAACTGAAGGGAGAAGACTGATCGGCCGGTAGGAGGCGGGCTCCCTTTCCGGCTTGCCAGGTTTGTGGATCATGGAGATTATCCCGAGCTTCCACTGATGAGGGAAGTATTGCAACCTTATAATAGCATTGAAGACCAGCGCTATGTAGAGGATCGCATGACTGGGCAATGCCTTCAATGTGGCGTTGCAGATAACATCCTGTCCTGGTGCTCTGTTGTTTCTCTGGCGCGCAATGACATCGGCTATTTCGCAGGGTTCAAACGTCGTGATTGGCAGATCCATTTGAAGCGCTTGGGTCAACTGGTCCTGAGTTTCTTCAACCTGTTGCTGGCTGGCAAGATTGAACGGTTGAAATCGCTCGGCGAGGTGCGCAGCGAATACCTCCGCTTGTTCCAAGTCGGTCCGGTACCAAATCCCGTTTCTATCGACTAAATGAGCCTTCCTCGTGCAACGCCTTTTTATAGAGCGCGTGGCCTTCTAGAGTGAGTGCGTCGCTTCACTTTCAACTCCAGTGTTGGATAGCCTTTCGTCGAACCATGCGGATTTGTGCCACACCAACGCGCAACGGAGCCTACTTAGCGCTCGATTCCATTCCGTCTTGTCCAGCGGGTGGCGAGAGCTCATCCACCTAGTGCGTAAGCGCCTCTTCTCGGCTATTAGCAGCAGGATCTCCCTGGTTATTGGGATTCGATCTGCCGCGGGCTGCCGATAAATGCTGCGAGTTGCCAATCTAGCTGCCGTCTTTACATTGTTGGTAAACAGATGAATTGCATCATTAACGTCCTGTTTGGAGTTGAAGGCAGTGTTGAGGGGCAGAGTGGTCTCCAGTTGCGATTGGAATACCTCCAGGTTAGTGCGCCTAGTGATTAGCCGCTCCATTTTAGGGTAGCATATTGCCCCCGCATCCAGCGTAATTACCAGAGGCAGGTGGTCGGAGCTAAGCTCAACAACCGCACTTATGCTAGCGTGGATGCCCAGCACACTCCTAATCAGCGCAAAATCAATGTAACCTGGAGAGCCTCTACTGCCGTACGGGTATCTTGTTGGTCCTCCTGTTGCTAGCGAGTTCACCTCCGAGTTTAGGACGAGATTCGCTAGTGCAAGGCCTCTTTGGTTGCTCCTTCCCGCACCCCAGAGCCAGTGGGATGCATTCCAACCGCTCCAAAGCTTATAGGGCCAAGTGCTGTTTCGATAGCCGCCGGCGCCAGTTGCACCTTAACAGTGGCTATTGGTGTTAGCGGGAAATGGGCAAGGCTAGATTTGATCATGATAGCTGCCCCGCCTTTGGGGTACCAGCACTCGGATCGTTGGCAGTGAAAGCTACATAGCCGAATAACTTGGGTGTCTCTGCCCCCTTGCATTGTGTCTCGCTGAGCATTAAAACATCGATTTTATGACGTCGCACGAAGCACTCCACTTCAGGCAACTTCTTGGACACGCCGTCGGCGTTCCATACTAGGATGCGCATCATTATGGGGCTTGTTGCGCATGGAGGGCAGTGAGCAGATTAAAAATCTGCCCCTGCTGCTGTGTCTGTTGTTGCTGCTGCTTGAGCAACATCATCATGATTTCCATCTGTTTTTCTTGGAACGCCCGGAGGGAGTTGATGCTATCACTCAGCGACTTGAGGATGGCTTCGACGTTGTTGTTGGTGTCCATCGGATGCTGTGGTAGTTCTGTCGGCGCCCTTTGTCGGCTGCGGCTCCGGTCATTACAGTACTGTTGGGTCTGCTGCTGGTGCTGCTTTGCTACGGCTGCATAGGAGACGCCGCCTTGCAGGGTAGCAGTCGGCCTGCTTCCGGTGGTGTAGCGTGGCAAACTTCTCTCAGTGCTTTCGGTTTTGCTTCCAAGTCCACTCTTGGGCCTCGAGCGCTGTAGATACTCCTGGTACCTGGTGCAGCCCGAATAGTTGGCTGGGTGCTGTTTACCACAGTTCTAGCAAGTGCATTCCTCACTGCGTGGTTGGGTGCAATCCTTGCCAGGATGCTCTCCACCGCACTTCACACAGATGTGAGTTTTGCGGCAGTATTTGGCCGTGTGACCAAACTGCAGGCTTCGATGGCAGTGCACGTTAGCAGTGCCCTTCGCAAAGGCACTGGTGGTTCTATTACCACACTCATATGGCATAGAGTCTTCACTCCTAGGATCGCCTTGTTATTGGCCTTGTTATTTTCAATCACTTCTTTGATCTGGCTGGACAGGGTGCTGTGGTGGAGACCTTTTATGCAGACTCTATATGGTCTGTCCTCCTTAAGCTGGTAGCAATGAAACTCGTATTGCTCCTCAGCGTAAAGTCACATGACACCACCCAGTGATGCTCTAGCTTCGACCTTGCTAATATCTACCACTCTTTTAATGCCCAACATCAGCAAATTGACATCGTTGACGCCCTTCCTTGACAGGGTTACATTTTTTCCTCTCAAAATTTGGAGAGGCGCCTGGTATTATCTTGCGCTTAATAGTTTGGAAGCGGGTGTGTATCCCAGCTGGAGATCCATTGGCGCTCGAAAAAGAACCAGTAGTCGAGGTCGAAGTCGTGTCAGTCTCGATTGCAACGTTTATCTTCTCGGGTAGATTGACGGCTTTTCTAAGCGCCACGCCAAGAATCTCTTTATTTTTTATTATATTTATTCTTTTTCTTACTTCGTGTAAATAAATTCACACTCTTTAAATGAAAGTGGTTGAGTTCCACTATAAGTTCCACTATTATATCACGGATATCGACTTGGGGGGGTCACTATTCACAATTCGTGGCACTATTTTGGACTTGTCACTACTAAATAATTTTCACTTTCGCGTTGTTTTTACAACAAAAGTGAACAAGCAATAGAAGATTAATAAACAAGCAAATTTTCTTAAATTGTTTTAAATAGAAATGTTTAGGTGAACTAAGAATTTAAATTCTATGTCTACCTTTAGAAAAGTAAATTAAATTAATAATGTTTTAAAATCTTAATTCTTTGAACTCAATGCTAACGCCCCCTCTGATGTAGGGAAAAAGGGGTCACCTGAATTAAAAGTTCAATGGAGATCATGGTTGACTGAGCAAACGCGGACACTCTGAATACCTAAGCTCGCCAGCATACAATTCTAGACTCCTATCCTCTATCCTATCTTTCTGTTTTGATCATGTTTATCTGTTTTCTCTTCCGGTTTTGTAATTTCTAGTTCCTTTTGTCGCAGAATGTTCTTTCTTGATTTTTGTTATTATTGCTAGTAGTCCTATTACAACCGATCAATGAAGTGAGTAAACGAACTATTGAGAAAAGAGGAAGATTTTAGCTTAGGCTAATCACCTGGCCATAGATCAATTACAAATAACACTGGACTTTTTTTCTAATAATAGTATTTAGATAATATATTTTTTAAAATTTAGCAGCAAAGTTTTAAAACTAAGCACTAACCAAGAGGAAGTATCAAAATACTGGAATTATTTCAGCTAATAAAAATTGTGAGTTATCACGAGTTATAGGAATATCAGAGTACTCAATAAATAAGAAAACCTCATCCATAATGAGAGATACGAAACAAATTATATTACATGAACTTAATAAGATTAAAAAAACAAATAAAAACAAGTAAAGAAAGCTACAGTCGAGCGCGCCCGACAGTAAGATACCATTTGCCCAGTTTCGAAACAAATTATCACACATTTAATTCCATCAAAAAACGCTGCACAACTTTATCCGCCACCTATTGTTTAAATTAGATCTATTTTTGAATAGTGCCATCTACATGTGAAAATTGCATAGATTTACACATGCTACGGCTGAAACGAAGAATCGTGACGATGACGTCACGACGCGCAGCACAGGCGCCTTCCCTTCACAGCGGAAAGTTATGCAGAGTTCAATTACCTTATGAGAATTTTTATATTTTTTATTATACCCGCTACTCGTAGAGTAGAAGGGTATTATAATTTTGTTCAGGCCGAAAATGTATGCAACAGGCAGAAGGAGACATCTCCGACCCCATAAAGTATATATATTCTGGCTCAGGATCAACAGCCGAGTCGATATAGCCATGTCTGTTTAATTGATTAACTATAGTGTTTATAATCCGATCGGCTTGAAATTTGGAATATATATGCATAAAACAAAAATCTATATGTGAAACTTTAATACTTTCATCACAAAGCTAACTAATTTATTAATCAATTTTTAGAGGGGGTGGGCGTGGTACCTCAAATTTAAAATAAACTCCAGGAGCTTGTGATGTTTGTATAGTCGAGAGGACCACCGTAATGGATGACGATCATGTCAATTAGATGCAAATCGAATGCGCAACTGGCGTCCATCCACAATAATTCTGTCAGGAGCACTCTGCACTTTAGGGTATTCAAATGATCATCGACCGTAACGAATGCAAAGTTATTCTCCAAATCTATTGTGAGGGTGTTCAATCTAACAGCCTACGTATTCAACGAGTAGCTTTACCGAGTTTTCGAAATATTCGGTCCAGTCGAGAAAGTCGTAAAGGTCGACGATCGGGGCAATTGGATGCAAATGGAATGCGCTCCTGGCGTCCATTCACAATAAATCCGTCAGCTCGGAAATATTCCCAAAATTTACCTTTTTCAGAATTTTTTGATGCAAATCCATGTGTTTTGGCCTCCTAATGCAGAATCCGGCCCGAGTGAAAAACTCGTGTATTAAGAGAGTTATTAACTAAAATAAATCGCGAAATTGCCAGTTTTGTGACACTGCTTGGCACTTCGAGCCGTATAAAATCGAAGGGTGTGCTAGTCAAAACACATGGATTTGCATTAAAAATTTTGAAAAAGGTGAGTTTTGGGAAAAGCCCCTCTTCTAGACAATTACCATTTTTATACCATTCGACCATTGAAAATATATTCTTGCTTAGGATCACTAGCCAAGTCCATTGAGCCATGTCCGCTTGTCTGTCTGTATGAACGTCGAGATCTCTGTTTTTACAAAAGCTAGAGACGCCAACATTGATATGATGGTTCCCGGTTCCCAGATCAAGTTTATTTCAATTATGAGGTGCCAGGCCCACAGACCACGCAAATCGATAATTTACGAATATTAAGGAAAGTATTACAGCTACAGACACCACATTTGCATGATGGTTCCTGTAAATCAAGCGCAGATCAAGTTTCATTCAAATTAAAAGTGCCACGCCCACCGCCCATGCAAATCGATCACTTTTGAATATTAAGGAAAGCCACGTCCCGTAAATCGAAAAAAATTGAAAAATCATTTTCGGCTTATATGATAACTATAGCTAGCCAGATGATCTCTGAAAATTTAGTAACAATCTGATAATAAACACAAATGATTCAACTTAACGTTTTCCATAGCTGTAGCAGCGCTGCCTGCAGCATTGTGCCGAATAGTGTGTGCATGTACGGTGGTGAAATGGGTTAAGCTGTGGACTGCAAAACAAACAGTACTATTATGCATTTACGGGTTCCGCGCGCATTAAAAATTAAATGTGAGCAAAAATTTCTTTTTTTTATTTTAGATTTTGACTTCGCATAAATATTGTAATTCCATGGCCTTTTACGATCAAAATATGATTGTAGCCGTTCTTTATTGGTCCGCAAAAAATTTTGATGTACGAGCAACTAGGTAGTGGGTATATTACAGTCGAACACACTCGACTGTAGCTTTCTTACTTGTTTTTATACCCTTTTATTATTATATTTTGTTCGTTTTAATTTTGGTTAGAGTTCTTGTATTATAGTATATTTATTTTATCTTACTTGGAGTATTTATTTTAGAATTTATTGGTGTCTTGACCAGAAAAGATGGGCTTAGATCGTTATCCCGAAGTTGCAGATACAGCAGTCACATGTGCATTTTACAAGGAGAGGGTAGTTTTTATAGAAATTTATAGAACTAAATGCAGCCATGAATTTCATCGAGATTGTTTAACAAACCATTTTAAAACTAGTGACACGTGTCCAGTTTGTAACATAACATGCCGACCAACTACGACTGTATCAGCCAAGAAAACCGTGGCGCACCACACACAATCGCAAAGCAGAACGGCGAATGAGAGAGGAGCAGTTGAAATGAAAATAACTAGTCACAAGATAGAAGCAAGACCAAGCACATCTAGAGCAGCTTTCCAAGATATGGAAGCTTGACTACTTAACTCTCTGTCAGAGAAAATGTCCGAGTTAATCCAAAATACTGTGGTAGAGTGTGTTCAGCGGTTAATGGTTCCTCAAGCACAATTGATTTCTAGTAGGGGGGATTCTCCGCAGGAACGAGCCGATCTACCAGATGAATCTCGCTACATTTAGGATACATCAAGAGAAACTTCACAGTATTCCGCGAGAAGTGCTGCCTCAGATCTGTCTCAAGGGCCAGATAAAGTTGTACATATAGTAAACGCCTGGAAAGTCAAGTATTCAGGAGTTGGGGTGTTAGTTGACAACTTCATTTATAGAGTAGAGGCCCTTACGCATCAAACATTAGGTCTAAACTTCGAAGTGCTTTGCACTAATATCAGTGTTTTATTTGAAGGAAAGGCAACTGAGTTTTATTGGCGACATCACAAAGTGGTAACGCATGTATGTACGATGGGATAGGTTCTGTGAGGTACTGCGACTACAGTTTAGGCAAGAACGAGACGATAATGACTTAGAGGAGTTGATCCAAAACAGAAAGCAGAAGGTCAATGAGTCTTTTGATGGGTTTTACGAAGGAATTTCGAGCCTGTTAGACCAGTTAGAAGAGCCATGGTCAAACAGAAAACTCGTCAAGGTACTCAGAAACAATGTAAGACCAGAAATTCGCCACGAATTTTAAATTTGGAAATAGGGACTGTCACTGAGTTTCGAGAAATTTGTCGACACAGAGAAGCGTTCATGAAAGACATCAAACAGATGCAAGATTTCATAAAAATCAATCCTGTCAAAAGAAATGTAGAAGAGCTGTTAGCAGAAACTGATGATCAGTCTGAATCGGAAGAGGCATTAGCAGATGTAGAGATAGAAGTTGTAGCGTTCGTATGTTGGAAATGTACAAAATCAGGACACAGATATCAAGACTGTCTGTCAGATAGGAACGTTTTTATACCCGCTACTCATAGAGTAAAAGTGTATTATAACTTTGTTCAAACCGAAAATGTATGTAACAGGCAGAAGGAGACACCTCCGACCCCATAAAGTATATATATTCTGGCTCAGGATCAACAGCCGAGTCGATATAGCCATGTCCGTCTGTCCTTCTGTCTGTCTGTCCGTCTGTCTGTCCATGTGAAAATCTAGATCTCAGCTATTATAAGAGCTAGAACTACCAAATTTGGTGACAAAATGTGTTATTATTGCACGCTGATCTTGTTTATTTTGATTACAACTTGATTACCTACATGAATCGTTTTAATAGAATTGTATCGCTTGGTACCTCCTTGCTACAAATTCTTTAAATTTGTAACAAATATGACAATAAATTTCCACACTCAGATGCCAAATTGCTGCGTCTCCCTGGCAGCCGCTTTGTTTGGGGTCCGGGACCCACGGAACTCTTACTCAGCCTGTGGCTACGGAACATAGAAGATTTGCACGGCGCGAAACGAATTAAACAAATTCACAAGGAAATGGCTGAGAAAATGTGCAAGTACGGTGTTACTGCTGTGGAAATAAAGACCAAGACGGACAATATGACCAACAAATACAGGTAAGCAAGAAAAAAATGTATGTATTAACGAGTTACGTTCTTATCTCACTGCCCCACAGACAAGAAATGACAAAGTTCCACTCAACTGGAGAACCCTTGACATGGGAACATTTTGTGCAGTTGGACGACATTCTTAAGAAGTCCAAACTGAGCAATCTAAGTCTTTGTGTGAATGAAACTTTTGGTAAAGAGTATAAAATCACTTTCCAATACACCTATAGTTCATTCTAATTTTGTTCTTCAGCAGACTTTTATGTTCATTATCCGATCGGAATTAGCCGTAATTAGATTAAGCTAACAGTAATTAAAAAAAAAACAAGTAAGAAAGCTACAGTCGAGTGTGCTCGACTGTAATGTACCCGCTACCCAGCTGCTTGTACATAATTTACTTGCGGAACAAAAAAACGGCTACAATCATATTTTGACCGTAAAAGGCTTATAATATTTATGCAAAGTCAAAATATGAAATAAAAAAAAAAAACATTTTTGCACACATTTAATTTTTGATGCGGGCGGGACTCGAACCCGTAAATGCAAAATAGTACTGTTCGTTTTGCAGTCCACAAAAAATTTTCAGAGATCATCTGGCTAGCTATAGTTATCATGTAAACCGAAAATGAACAATATGGCATCAAAATTGCGCTTGTAATCAATGTTTTTTCGATTTACGGGGGCGGAAGGGGGCGTGGCCAAAATCCAAAATAAACTTGATCAGCGTGCAATAATAACACTTATTTTCACCAAATTTGGTAGTCCTAGCTCTTATAATAGCTGAGATCTAGATTTTCACACGGACAGACAGACGGACATGGCTATATCGACTCGGCTGTTGATCCTGAGCCAGAATACATATACTTTATGGGGTCGGAGATGTCTCCTTCTGCCTGTGACATACATTTTCGGTTTGAAAAAAGTTATAATACCCTTCTACTCTATGAGTAGCGGGTATAAAAAGCTTAAGCGGCATGAACTGGTAATCGAACTACGGGCCTGTCGGTTCAGGAGTTCATCGCTTTTCCACTAAGCTACTGACGCTGTTATCCAACAACTGCAAAAATTTGCATTGTACGGCATTCGTATTATGAAGTGGCGCTTGTTTCTGGTGCAGCCTAAAAACAGGCAATAGATAATTTTAAAAACTTCAGCCTAAAAGCAAGCAAGAGAAAATAAAAAACTTCAGCTTAAAAGTAGGCAATGGAAATGTTTTAAGATGTAGCGCCATCTACTGGTGAACTTAATCCACCCAGCCCCATCTATTGTGCATTTATAAAGCTGCAGCACCCCCTATCGCGAATTTCTAGGGCCGCAGCGCCATCCATTGTGAAATTTGCAGATCAGCTGATCAGAGATAAATGCAGAATGCAGTGCTGTCTATCGAATTGCATTCTTAAGTAGGTCAAGGCCGATCGAGCTATCGATCACCATGGGCCTCGGTCTTTCTTTTCTGATCCAGCGGCCTTCGACGACAGACGTGACTCTCTCTGCAACTTTAAAATTTTGGCACTTATTTTTCTTTTTTATATAAAAGAAAAATTTTGTTACTTTTTTAAAGAAAATAATCAGTAAGTCAACAAAAATACCAAAAATAAGATAAATTCTAATAGGAGAATTTAAATTATTCCCTAGGATTGCAGAGATTTACCCAGATTGGTGAAAAATCGAACCTCGTGGCTGAACAAATATTTTTCTTCGTCTCTTTTGTTGGTGCCAGACCAGGTAACAAAAAACCACAAAAGATTCCAAAAATTACTCCATCACCTAAAGTATATTTTTTTTATCCAGGTTCTGGCGATATATACCGTCCTATATTTCTATATTTTAATATAGGCCGGCCGATTTAGCTGTACTTCAAGTTATATCGATTGGTTACTATACCATCCTCTTTTGGCGATCTACTGAGCTCTACATCGAGCACCCTTGCCTCAAAAGGCCGCTGATATTGTCAAGACCGGCCGAATTTAAGCCAGTGAATATTTTATTTTGATATTGTCAAGACCGGCCGAATTTAAGCCAGTGAATATTTTATTTTGATATTGTCAAGACCGGCCGAATTTAAGCAAGTGAATATTTTATTTTGATATTGTCAAGACCGGCCGAATTTAAGCCAGTGAATATTTTATTTTGATTTTGTCAAGACCGACCGAATTTAAGCCAGTGAATATTTTATTTTGATATTGTCAAGACCGGCCGAATTTAAGCCAGTGAATATTTTATTTTGATATTGTCAAGACCGGCCGAATTTAAGCCAGTGAATATTTTATTTTGATATTGTCAAGACCGGCCGAATTTAAGCCAGTGAATATTTTATTTTGATATTGTCAAGCCAAGTGCCGTGATACCCGAACCCACGTGCTCAGAAAAAAATTCAGCATCATCTATTTTACCTCGTAAAAGTGTGTCCTCCCCCCTTAATTTAACGTATGCCTTACTATTAAATTTTTTTTTTGGTACTAACAAAAAAAATTTTTAAAATTGTGGTGTGACGCAATG
This sequence comes from Zaprionus ghesquierei, assembly GCA_018904095.1. Taxonomy (NCBI): domain Eukaryota; kingdom Metazoa; phylum Arthropoda; class Insecta; order Diptera; family Drosophilidae; genus Zaprionus; species Zaprionus ghesquierei. The sequence continues at coordinate 505,507 of JAEIGP010000831.1, forward strand.
GCAGACAAAATATAATTTTTTTTACGTGCACTTAGTTAAAACTTTATAAATAGATAAAATTAAGTGAACAAAAGAAAAACGAAACAACAACCAAATACCTATATAAAACTCAACATACATAAACAGTTAATGACATAGTGTATCATCAACCATGATAGCCACCGAACCCTAAAATACCCTACAAATAAATCTACACCAACACGGAAGATCTTTCGTCGAGGAAAACTGAAAACTGTAAGTGATTTAAAAAATTTATTATTTATTTTGGTGTGTTATAATTGTGGTTGTGCAATTTTTTTTTTCACATATTTAGTTTTCTTAAATTTTTGGTTGCATTTAATTTCAATTTATTTAGAATGCTCTTCAAGCTTTAAAAACATTATCATAGTATGTTTCTTTTTTTTAATTTTTCTATTATTTCATTATTTAATTATTGATTGGTAATGTTATATGCCTTCATTGTTTAATTTTTGCTTTAAATAATTTTCGAGTCAACATTGTGTTCTTATACTTTTGTTTATTGATTTTGTATTTACTTCTTTGCACACTTTGATTTTTGCAATTATACGTTTTTTTTATTGTTATTATATTATTTTTTTTGCATGAATTATTATTTTTTGTTCCAGCTGTTGCATGCACATACACAATAAATAAATAAGGAACCAAATGTTAGGCTAGTTTAAATAATTTTTAATTTTTCTTGAAGGAAGATGATAATAATTTTAAATTTAAAATATTAGAACTAAGAAATAAAATTGTCCTGAATAATTAAATGGATTTTCTTTCCGGGAGTCGTGAGGAGCAAGAATGAGGCGCACAGTTAAATTACCATAGTTGCCATTAGGGATCGTCAATTTGGATATTGCACCTTGCGATCATGGAATGGAATGGAATGGTGGGGAACTAGCCACTTCATTTATTGGAGTGCGCTAAAAAGGCTGCTATGATTTTTTTTGTTGATGCTGGTGACTGACTGATCTTTTCTGTTCCTCTGTTTCCCGTTGATTCTTTAATGGTCGTTTGGGAATGCAGCACGAGATATTTCTTTGTATTCATTATATTATTGGTTGGAGCACCAGTTGATGCGGTTATGTTATGAACCCCCCCAATTGCCGACACCTTTGAGCCGGAGGCAAGCGCGTGCTAACCAACCCACAGCTACCCGACATCAGCTCCAGTACCATAACACGTTGTATGCTACAAATCTAATAATAATAGATAAATAAAAAATGGCGCCCAAACGTGTGGGGCCTCGATCCGGCAGGTTCCGAATTGAATTAATTATAGTGACTGCCATCAGAACGCGCTTACGTGCTAAGGTGGCGAAGCACTACTGGCTACTCTGTTCGCGCAGTAAATTGTCACTCTCTAACAAGTTGACAATCTACAAACAGATCATAGCACCAAACTGGAAGTACGGGTGCCAAATTTGGGGATTGGCATGCGACAGCCAAATCAAAAGGATCCAGGCTATCCAGAATAAAGTCACAAGACTCATCACCGGCTGCGAGTGGTTTGTGCGAAACACCACCCTGCACAGAGACCTCAAACTTGCGACGGTGTTTGATGAGATAAATCAGCACTCGAGTCGATACCATGACAGGTTGGAGCGCCATAAAAATCGGCTGGCCAGCGCCCTAACCAGATCTCGCCCACCAAGGAGGCTCAACAGAAGGCAACCGAGAGATCTCATCTCCAGATCTCCTTTGACAAGGGTCAGCAGAAGCTGATGCTTATCAAAAAATTTTATTGTTATCTGTGATTGTTATGTAATTATTGTTAAACTTATTGTTAAACTAGACAAAGCTAACTATACCATAGTTAGCCGGCGCGCCCGAATGGGCTGAATTAATAGAGACAAAGGTCACAAAGGGGTACGCAGACTTCCCCGTATGCCTTAATAAACAATAATAAAAAAAAAAAAAAAAAAAAAAAAAATTAATTATTGATAGTCTTCAAAATCTTTCGACTAGTGCGACTTTTTAGAATCGATTTCCAAATTCCCTATTTGTTGTTTTGAATGTTATTAATAGCGGATTTTTCTTGATGGCCTTTGATTATATAGGTCAATATACCCTATTAAATGAGCCAGGAGATGATCTCATTTTTGTTATTTTGTTAATTTGTTATTTTTTGTACTTTTGTTTATGTTACAGCTAACCTAAGTTAGCCGGCGCGCCTGCAAGGGCTGAATTAACAGAGACCAAGGTGACAAAGGGGTTCTCAGCTACCCCGTATGCCTTAATAAAATTTAAAAAAAAAAAAAAAAAAAAAAAATAAATAATTTGATATTTTCAAAATATTTAAAAAGCAGCATACTTTTAGGTGAAATTATTTTTGTTGTAGTTAGAAAAGGTCTATCACTATATCTGCTAGTGTGCCTTGAAATCTGCTCTTCCACTGTATGCAGATTCAGGTCGCGATGAAGGGTAGTGCCACGTACATAGAATGGGCAGTTTGTGATGGCACGCATGGCACGACTTTGCAAAACCTCTATGCGTTTGTAGTTCGATTTTGCAGCAATACCCCAGATCTGCACTCCATATAGCCAGATCGGGGCTACACAGTGGACGTAGACTGCTCTTTTGGCTCTAAGTGACATGGTGCTTTTCCTGTTAATAAGCCATCGCAGTTGTTGCATTCTTTGACCACATCTCCGAGCCGTAGCTTTCAAGTGTGGGCCAAAGGTCAGCCGTTTGTCAAGGGTGATCCCAAGGTACTTAGCCTGAGTAGGTTGGTCCAGAGTTACGCCGTCAAATTGTATGGGTGGGGTGTGGGCAATGAAAGTCTTCAAAGTGAAGCAGGGATTGATGGTCTTGTGTGGATTGACCTTTAAATTCCATCTTTTGCACCATGCAGCCAGTGTGGTAAGGTACTCTTGGAGGCCACGTGCTGCCTCAGTGCAAGATTTAGAGCTGTACAGCAGAGCTATATCATCAGCGTAAAAAAAAAAAAAAAAAAAAAAAAAGTTAGAAAAGGTCGGTGAGAGTAAACTGATGACTTGTCACTACAACCAAGAATATTTTACGAAAAGTAATAAATAATTAGTTGGAGTTAGTTCTGCAGAGTTTGTTGTTCTACCACTAATATACATTTATCTCCATGTAGCCATTCCGAATAGTCTTTTTAGAAAAGAATTAATTAATATCAATTCTTTTCCCGACCATTCAGATACCCTTAATAATTCCTTCTCTATTTTCCTTAAATGTTTTTTTTTTCGTCATAGCAATAAATATAAAACGGTTTTTTTCTGTAAGTAGATGGATTCTTACCAAAAGTGAAATAAGTAATTTATTTACTATATAGTTTGGCCGCTTATCTGAAAATAATATTGTTTATTTTTCTTGCTCGTCTCCCTATCCATTTTCTTTTTCCTTTTCAGTCAGTCATTGCCATTGAAAAAAAAAAATCAGTAGTGAAGTGTGCTCATGATTGTACTTCATGACTCCTGGAATATTTTTTTTTGAGAATATATATTGTTTTGATATAATTTTTTTTTTTGAGTTATATTTTGATTAAACATACATCTTAGATTGTTAATTCTTTCGTTTTTTTTTTTTTTATAAATATGCCATTGAGTCGAAGCTCAGATAATATAGCAGTAGATGTGACTTGTTTTATTTGTTTGAAACGCATCGAATATACAGCTCAACTATTATCCACAAACTGTCACCATACGTTTAATTGGGTGTGCTTTAATACAAGAGTTTCGAACCGTGATTTTTGCCCCGTGTGTAAATCGCCCTTACAATCGTCGTTGCTCAACTTAACGGTGAATACCGACTTAAGTCAGTCGACACAAAGTTTATCGGAAGTTGCCATGCCACGCACACGTAGCCAGCAATGATTTGATGAAGCCAACATGGAAGGTGAACCTTCTGTTCTAGAAGCACCAAATGCCAGAGCTTCGGCACAACCAAGTGAATCACATCAAATTTTAATTGACGCTATTACTGCTTCTGCTGCGCGACAAACTAAAATGTTGTCGGCGGTTTTTCAATCAAGCATGCAGAGTATGATAGCTGCATTGACCAATCATCTCAGATTGGAAGCTTCAACTTCTCCTCCGTCCAATGAAGTTCCAACCCAGATGCCTAGAAGCCCAGTAACTCAACCGAGATGTTCTCCTACAGGTTCCGTAATTCGTTTAGATCGGGTAAGCCAAATAATAGGAAGCTGGAAAATTAGGTTTTCAGGTAGATCTGGCATAAATGTGAAAGACTTTCTATATCGAGTAGAGTAGAGACTCTGACATCAGTCTTTAGAAGGCAATTTCGCTTTATTAACTAGTCATATAAGCACCTTGTTTGAAGGCTGTGCAAGTGATTGGTATTGGCGATACCATCGAAAAGTACATACCGTCACTTGGAATGCGCTATGTGAGGCCTTGCGGACTCAGTTTAAAGAAGAACACACAGACGTGAGCATCCGAGCGGAAATTCATCGCAGAAAGCAAAAACAGGGAGAAATTTTTGATGAATTTTATGAAAGTGTCGTCTTATTATCAGATAAACTTTCTGTTCCTCTTTCTGATTCATCACTGCTTGAAACTATCCGCTCCAATCTATACGCGAGAAGCCTTTAAGCAATCGCTAAGGCCTGTGATATGAAAGCCTTAACCGACCCCGCGACGTTTCGTAAATGAGGTTGAAGTGACAACCGAGGATGAATCGGTGGAAGACAAGGTCGTGTTGGCTCCAGTTAGTCTATCCTGTTGGAATTGTGGAACCGCTGGCCACCGATATCAAGACTGTCTCAAGGAACGTAGAGTGTTCTGCTACGGTTGCGGAAAGGCAGATACATATCGACCGTCTTTTCCTCAGTGCAGCTCTTCAAAAAACTGCCAAGCGCGTGCACCTTGGAAAGGGGCACGCAAACCGACGAAGTCGACAGCAACCAACACCGAGTAACTGTTAGTTGTTCTTCCCAAACACTACCTGATTTTACAAATATCCCAGACGTTCTGTTTTCTAGCGACTCCACTGATGACTCTTTGCAAAATGGTAATCGGTCTGCTCATCGAATTCAAAATTACTACAATCAACTTAAAATTAAAAATATGATCGTTTCATCCATGAAGGCGGTTGATGCACGTCCTTATGCTAACGTACATGTGTTAGGTCGTTCATTGTCTGGATTGATGGATACAGGCGCTTCAATAAGTTGAACTGGATGAAGTTTTGCTGCAGAGATATTGCAGAGCAACGTACAAACTGCAGATGGAAAAGCACAAAATATAATTGGAAAAATTTCCACTACACTTGAGTACAATGGAGTTACTAAATCCTTGACTTTCTATATTATTCCGTCCTTAAAGCAATCGATATACTTGGGAATTGACTTTTGGACAGGTTTTGATTTGTTACCCATGGACATTCGTAAGAATATGCAGGCGAAGGGTCTTTCTGTCATTGACGAATATTCTCTGTTCCTTATCGAGAGAGCTGCAGGAACAGTTGAATATCCCTATAAAAAAAATTTCCGTCATTCGCAGAAAAAGGGTTAGGTAAAACTGCACTGTTAGCTCATTCTATTGATGTTGGCGATGTTGTGCCGATAAAGCAAAGGCATTATCCCGTATCCCCTGCCATTGAGCAGATGATGTACGATGGGCTTGACAGAATGCTTCAATTAGGAGTGATTGAAGAGTCCAACAGTGCATGGTCATCACCTGTTGTGTTGGTGCGAAAACCTGTGTCTTGACAGTCGCAAACTTAATCAGGTTACGCGCAAAGATACTTATCCAATGCCTATAATTGAAGGACTTCTTAGTCGACTCCCAAAAGCAACCTACTTAACGAGCCTTGATCTGAAAGATGCTTATTGGCAAATTCCCTTAGAGACCAGTTCAAGGGATAAAACTGCCTTTTCAGTGCCTGGTAGACCCTCTGGTAGGCCCTCTATCAGTTTACGGTAATGCCTTTTGGTCTCACAAATGCCCCATCGACTATGTCTAAGTTAATGGATCGTGTCATTCCTGCATCCTTAAAGCATGAGGTATTTATTTATCTGGATGATCTATTGACAGTATCCGATACGTTCGAACGTCATATGACAGTACTTTCGAACATAGCAACCTGTTTAAAGAACACTGGATTGACTATCAATGTGCAGAAAAGCGAATTCTGTATGAGGGAGGTAAAATATTTAGGACACATTATAGGTAACTGAACTATAGCCACGGACCCAGATAAAATATCTGCCATATTAAGTTATCCACCGCCACGTTCCGTTAAGCAATTGCGCCGATTTCTTGGTATGACAGGGTGGTACCAGAAGTTCATACATAACTTTGCTTCCCTAGCTACACCCTTAACCGATGCTCTTAAAAGCAAACAACGCTTTCAATGGTCCGATACAGCTAATGAATCATTTGAAGCGCTAAAGAAAAAGATGTACAGCCGGAGTGTTGCACACACCTGACTTCACGCCTCCATTCTATATTTATTGTGACGCTAGCCATACTGGTGTAGGAGGTGTGCTAATGCAGCTTAATGACAACGGTGACGAAGTGCCAATTTCTTACATGTCAAAAAAGCTTAACCCGTGTCAGCAAAACTACTCAGTGACAGAAAAAGAATGTCTAGCCGCTATATTAATTTCTCAAATGGATCTGAGTAGTAGATTAGCCAGGTGGGCGTTAAAACTTCAGGGATACGACTTTAATATTGAACATAGAAAGGGTAATAACAAAGTCGTCCCTGCCGCTTTGTCCCGAACTTTTACTGAAGACTTGTCAGCGATAGACAATGGTTCCCTTGTAGACTTGCAGTCGGAACCCTTTCAATCATCCGCTTATCAAGATCTGATAGCCCAGGTCGAGAAGGGATCATTTAACGCCTCGGCTGTAAAAGTCGTTAATGGCTTTGCTTATCGGCGAGCTGAACATGCAGCTGAAGAGCAAATAGCAGACGACAAGTCCCGTCCGTGTTAAAAATGGCACATCAAGATGCACTAGCTGCTCATGGCGGCATAAACAAAACGCTCGAAAGAATTCGACGCTATTACTTTTGCCCAAATTTGGTAGCCGATGTGCGTAGATATGTCAATGAGTGCGAAATATGTAAAAGCACTAAGCCACCTACTCAAATACTACGACCACCTTTGGCCAAGGCAACAGAGAGTCAACGTTTCTTTCAGCGGCTATATGTTGATTACTTAGGTCCATACCCGCTCTCCAAATCAGGACATATAGGAATTTTCATCGTACTCGATCATTTTACCAAATTTCCCTTCCTTAAGCCTGTAAAAAAGTTTTCGGTGGATGCAATTTTGAGCTACATAGAAAAAGATTTGTTTCATTGTTTCGGAGTCCCAGAAACGGTTGTTTCTGACAATGGGGTGCAATTTAGATCACACGCGTTTAATTTGCTATTGAAAAAGTATGGCGTTCGACATGCGTACACTGCCGCTTATGCTCCGCAAGGGAACGCATCCGAACGAGTCAATAGGTCCGTCCTAGCTGCTATCAAAGCATATATAGACACAAAACAGGAAAGTTGGGAGGAGAATCTTAGCCAGATATGTGGTTCGAAACGTTTTATTCGTAGCCGATCAAGAAATTTATCGTCGCAATTTTCAACAAAGTAACTTTGCAAAAGGCTTTTGTGCAAAATTAGCTCCCTCGTTTATCAAAGCACGTATTAGAAAAAAATTAGGCTCTGCATACTATGAGGTTGAGGACATGCAAGGAAATTTCGTAGGAAAATATCATGCTAAAGACCTAAAACAATAAACAACAGCTCCAAGCGTGTATCATCCTTGTTGGAATCCACCAAGTCTGATTTTAGTCGGGGGGAATTGAAGTGGCGCTTGTTTCTGGTGCAGCCTAAAAACAGGCAATAGATAATTTAAAAACTTCAGCCTAAAAGCAAGCAATAGAAAATAAAAAACTTCAGCTTAAAAGTAGGCAATGGAAATGTTTTAAGATGTAGCGCCATCTACTGGTGAACTTAATCCACCCAGCCCCATCTATTGTGCATTTATAAAGCTGCAGCACCCCCAACCGCGAATTTCTAGGGCCGCAGCGCCATCCATTGTGAAATTTGCAGATAAGCTGATCAGAGATAAATGCAGAATGCAGTGCTGTCTATCGAATTGCATTCTTAAGTAGGTCAAGGCCAATCGAGCTATCGATCACCATGGGCCTCGGTCTTTCTTTTCTTATCCAGCGGCCTTCGACGACAGACGTGACTCTCTCTGCAACTTTAAAATTTTGGCACTTATTTTTCTTTTTTATATAAAAGAAAAATTTTGTTACTTTTTTAAAGAAAATAATAAGTAAGTCAACAAAAATACCAAAAATAAGATAAATTCTAATAGGAGAATTTAAATTATTCCCTAGAATTGCAGAGATTTACCCAGATTGGTGAAAAATCGAACCTCGTGGCTGAACAAATATTTTTCTTCGTCTCTTTTGTTGGTGCCAGACCAGGTAACAAAAAACCACAAAAGATTCCAAAAATTACTCCATCACCTAAAGTATATTTTTTTTATCCAGGTTCTGGCGATATATACCGTCCTATATTTCTATATTTTAATATAGGCCGGCCGATTTTGCTGTACTTCAAGTTATATCGATTGGTTACTATACCATCCTCTTTTGGCGATCTACTGAGCTCTACATCGAGCACCCTTGCCTCAAAAGGCCGCTGATATTGTCAAGACCGGCCGAATTTAAGCCAGTGAATATTTTATTTTGATATTGTCAAGACCGGCCGAATTTAAGCAAGTGAATATTTTATTTTGATATTGTCAAGACCGGCCGAATTTAAGCCAGTGAATATTTTATTTTGATATTGTCAAGACCGACCGAATTTAAGCCAGTGAATATTTTATTTTGATATTGGCAAGACCGGCCGAATTTAAGCCAGTGAATATTTTATTTTGATATTGTCAAGACCGGCCGAATTTAAGCCAGTGAATATTTTATTTTGATATTGTCAAGACCGGCCGAATTTAAGCCAGTGAATATTTTATTTTGAAATTGTCAAGCCAAGTGCCGTGATACCCGAACCCACGTGCTCAGAAAAAAATTCAGCATCATCTATTTTACCTCGTAAAAGTGTGTCCTCCCCCCTTAATTTAACGTATGCCTTACTATTAAATTTTTTTTTTTGGTACTAACAAAAAAAATTTTTAAAATTGTGGTGTGACGCAATGGCAGACAAAATATAATTTTTTTTACGTGCATTTAGTTAAAACTTTATAAATAGATAAAATCAAGTGAACAAAAGAAAAACGAAACAACAACCAAATACCTATATAAAACTCAACATACATAAACAGTTAATGACATAGTGTATCATCAACCATGATAGCCACCGAACCCTAAAATACCCTACAAATAAATCTACACCAACACGGAAGATCTTTCGTCGAGGAAAACTGAAAACTGTAAGTGATTTAAAAAATTTATTATTTATTTTGGTGTGTTATAATTGTGGTTGTGCAATTTTTTTTTCACATATTTAGTTTTCTTAAATTTTTGGTTGCATTTAATTTCAATTTATTTAGACTGCTCTTCAAGCTTTAAAAACATTATCATAGTATGTTTCTTTTTTTTAATTTTTCTATTATTTCATTATTTAATTATTGATTGGTAATGTTATATGCCTTCATTGTTTAATTTTTGCTTTTAATAATTTTCGAGTCAACATTGTGTTCTTATACTTTTGTTTATTGATTTTGTATTTACTTCTTTGCACACTTTGATTTTTGCAATTATACGTTTTTTTTATTGTTATCATATTATTTTGTGCATGAATTATTATTTTTTGTTCCAGCTGTTGCATACACATCCACAATAAATAAATAAGGAACCAACTGTTAGGCTAGTTTAAATAATTTTGAATTTTGTTTGAAGAAAGATGATAATACTTGGAAGTTTAAAATATTAGAACTAAGAAATAAAATTGTCATGAATACTTAAATAGATTTTCTTTTCGGGAGTCGTGAGGACCAAGAATGAGGCGCACAGTTAAATTACCATAGTCGCCATTAGGGATCGCCAATTTAGATATTGCACCTGGCGATCATGGAAGGGTGGGGAACTAGCCACTTCATTTATCGGAGTGCGCTACAAAGGCTGCTATGAATTTTTTTGTTGATGCTTGTGACTGACTGATCTTTTCTGTTCCTCTGTTTCCCGTTGATTCTTTCATGGTCATTTGGCAATGCAGCACGCGATATTTCTTTTTATTTATTATATTATTGGTTGGAGCACCAGTTGATGCGGTTATGTTATGAACCCCCCCAATTGCCGACACCTTTGAGCCGGAGGCAAGCGCGTGCTAACCAACCCACAGCTACCCGACATCAGCTCCAGTACCATAACACGTTGTATGCTACAATTACTTCCTGTACAAATAAAGAACTTGCGCTGCCGGCAGCGCTGCTTACAGCTATGGAAAATGTTAAGCTGAATAACTTCTGTGTTTATTATCCGATTGTTACCAAATTTTCAGAGATCATCTGGCTAGCTATAGTTATCACGTGTCCAGTTTGTAACATAACATGCCGCCCAACTACGACTGTATCAGCCAAGGAAACCGTGGCGCACCACACACAATCGCAAAGCAGAACGGCGAATGAGAGAGGAGCAGTTGAAATGAAAATAACTAGTCACAAGATAGAAGCAAGACCAAGCACATCTTGAGCAGCTTTCCAAGATATGGAAACTCGACTACTTAACTCTCTGTCAGAGAAAATGTCCGAGTTAATCCAAAATACTGTGGTAGAGTGTGTTCAGCGGTTAATGGTTCCTCAAGCACAATTGATTTCTAGTAGGGAGGATTCTCCGCAGGAACGAGCCGATCTACCAGATGAATCTCGCTACATTTAGGGTACATCAAGAGAAACTTCACAGTATTCAGCGAGAAGTGCTGCCTCAGATCTGTCTCAAGGGCCAGATAAAGTTGTACATATAGTTAACGCCTGGAAAGTCAAGTATTCAGGAGTTGGGGTGTTAGTTGACAACTTCATTTATAGAGTAGAGGCCCTTACGCATCAAACATTAGGTCTAAACTTCGAAGTGCTTTGCACTAATATCAGTGTTTTATTTGAAGGAAAGGCAACTGAGATTTATTGGCGACATCACAAAGTGGTAAAGCATGTATGTACGATGGGATAGGTTCTGTGAGGTACTGCGACTACAGTTTAGGCAAGAACGAGACGATAATGACTTAGAGGAGTTGATCGAAAACAGAAAGCAGAAGGTCAATGAGTCTTTTGGTGGGTTTTACGAAGGAATTTCGAGCCTGTTAGACCAGTTAGAAGAGCCATGGTCAAACAGAAAACTCGTCAAGGTACTCAGAAACAATGTAAGACCAGAAATTCGCCACGAATTTTAAATTTGGAAATAGGGACTGTCACTGAGTTTCGAGAAATTTGTCGACACAGAGAAGCGTTCATGAAAGACATCAAACAGATGCAAGATTTCACAAAAATCAATCCTGTCAAAAGAAATGTTGAAGAGCTGTTAGCAGAAACTGATGATCAGTCTGAATCTGAAAAGGCATTAGCAGATGTAGAAATAGAAGTTGTAGCGTTCGTATGTTGGAACTGTAAAAAATCAGGACACAGATATCAAGACTGTCTGTCAGATAGGAACGTTTTTATACCCGCTACTCATAGAGTAGAAGTGTATTATAACTTTGTTCAAACCGAAAATGTATGTAACAGGCAGAAGGAGACACCTCCGACCCCATAAAGTATATATATTCTGGCTCAGGATCAACAGCCGAGTCGATATAGCCATGTCCGTCTGTCCTTCTGTCTGTCTGTCTGTCCGTGTGAAAATCTAGATCTCAGCTATTATAAGAGCTAGAACTACCAAATTTGGTGACAAAATGTGTTATTATTGCACGCTGATCTTGTTTATTTTGATTACAACTTGATTACCTACTTGAATCGTTTTAATAGAATTGTATCCCTTGGTACCTCCTTGCTACCAATTCTCTAAATTTGTAACAAATATGACAATAAGTTTCCACATTCAGATGCCAAATCGCTGCGTCTCCCTGGCAGCCGCTTTGTTTGGGGTCCGGGACCCACGGAACTCTTACTCAGGCTGTGGCTACGGAACATAGAAGATTTGCACGGCGCGAAACGAATTAAACAAATTCACAAGGAAATGGCTGAGAAAATGTGCAAGTACGGTGTTACTGCTGTGGAAATAAAGACCAAGACGGACAATATGACCAAGAAATACAGGTAAGCAAGAAAAAAATGTATGTATTAACGAGTTACGTTCTTATCTCACTGCCCCACAGACAAGAAATGACAAAGTTCCGCTCAACTGGAGAACCCTTGACATGGGAACATTTTGTGCAGTTGGACGACATTCTTAAGAAGTCCAAACTGAGCAATCTAAGTCTTTGTGTGAATGAAACTTTTGGTAAAGAGTATAAAATCACTTTCCAATACACCTATAGTTCATTCTTATTTTGTTCTTCAGCAGACTTTTATGTTCATTATCCGATGGGAATTAGCCGCAATTAGATTAAGCTAACAGTAATTAAAAAAAAAAACAAGTAAGAAAGCTACAGTCGAGTGTGCTCGACTGTAATATACCCGCTACCCAGCTGCTTGTACATAATTTATTCGCGGAACAAAAAAACGGCTACAATCATATTTTGACTGTAAAAGGCTATGGAGTTATAATATTTATGCAAAGTCAAAATACGAAATAAAAAAAAAACATTTTTGCACACATTTAATTTTTGATGCGGGCGGGACTCGAACCCGTAAATGCATAATAGTACTGTTCTTTTTGCAGTCCACAACTTAACCCATTTCACCACCGTACACGCACACACGATTTGGCACAATGCTGCAAGCAGCGCTGCCGGTAGAAAGTTAGAAAGCTACAGTCGAGTGTGCTGCTGCCGGCAGCGCTGCTTACAGCTATGGAAAACGTTAAGCTGAATAACTTCTGTGTTTATTATCCGATTGTTACCAAATTTTCAGAGATCATCTAGCTAGCTATAGTTATCATGTAAACCGGCTATGGAAAATGTTAAGCTGATTAACTTCTGTGTTTATTATCCGATTGTTACCAAATTTTCAGAGATCATCTGGCTAGCTATAGTTATCACGTGTCCAGTTTGTAACATAACATGCCGACCAACTACGACTGTATCAGCCAAGGAAACCGTGGCGCACCACACACAATCGCAAAGCAGAATGGCGAATGAGAGAGGAGCAGTTGAAATGAAAATAACTAGTCACAAGATAGAAGCAAGACCAAGCACATCTAGAGCAGCTTGCCAAGATATGGAAACTCGACTACTTAACTCTCTGTCAGAGAAAATGTCCGAGTTAATAAAAAATACTGTGGTAGAGTGTGTTCAGCGGTTAATGGTTCCTCAAGCACAATTGATTTCTAGTAGGGGGGATTCTCCGCAGGAACGAGCCGATCTACCAGATGAATCTCGCTACATTTAGGGTACATCAAGAGAAACTTCACAGTATTCAGCGAGAAGTGCTGCCTCAGATCTGTCTCAAGGGCCAGATAAAGTTGTACATATAGTTAACGCCTGGAAAGTCAAGTATTCAGGAGTTGGGGTGTTAGTTGACAACTTCATTTATAGAGTAGAGGCCCTTACGCATCAAACATTAGGTCTAAACTTCGAAGTGCTTTGCACTAATATCAGTGTTTTATTTGAAGGAAAGGCAACTGAGATTTATTGGCGACATCACAAAGTTGTAAAGCATGTATGTACGATGGGATAGGTTCTGTGAGGTACTGCGACTACAGTTTAGGCAAGAACGAGACGATAATCACTAAGAGGAGTTGATCCAAAACAGAAAGCAGAAGGTCAATGAGTCTTTTGATGGGTTTTACGAAGGAATTTCGAGCCTGTTAGACCAGTTAGAAGAGCCATGGTCAAACAGAAAACTCGTCAAGGTACTCAGAAACAATGTAAGACCAGAAATTCGCCACGAATTTTAAATTTGGAAATAGGGACTGTCACTGAGTTTCGAGAAATTTGTCGACACAGAGAAGCGTTCATGAAAGACATCAAACAGATGCAAGATTTCACAAAAATCAATCCCGTCAAAAGAAATGTAGAAGAGCTGTTAGCAGAAACTGATGATCAGTCTGAATCTGAAAAGGCATTAGCAGATGTAGAGATAGAAGTTGTAGCGTTCGTATGTTGGAACTGTAAAAAATCAGGACACAGATATCAAGACTGTCTGTCAGATAGGAACGTTTTTATACCCGCTACTCATAGAGTAGAAGTGTATTATAACTTTGTTCAAACCGAAAATGTATGTAACAGGCAGAAGGAGACACCTCCGATCAACAGCCGAGTCGATATAGCCATGTCCGTCTGTCCTTCTGTCTGTCTGTCCGTCTGTCTGTCCGTGTGAAAATCTAGATCTCAGCTATTATAAGGGCTAGAACTACCAAATTTGGTGACAAAATGTGTTATTATTGCACGCTGATCTTGTTTATTTTGATTACAACTTGATTACCTACTTGAATCGTTTTAATTGAATTGTATCGCTTGGTACCTCCTTGCTACCAGTTCTTTAAATTTGTAACAAATATGACAATAAATTTCCACATTCAGATGCCAAATCGCTGCGTCTCCCTGGCAGCCGCTTTGTTTGGGGTCCGGGACCCACGGAACTCTTACTCAGCCTGTGGCTACGGAACATAGAAGATTTGCACGGCGCGAAACGAATTAAACAAATTCACAAGGAAATGGCTGAGAAAATGTGCAAGTACGGTGTTACTGCTGTGGAAATAAAGACCAAGACGGACAATATGACCAAGAAATATAGGTAAGCAAGAAAAAAATGTATGTATTAACGAGTTACGTTCTTATCTCACTGCCCCACAGACAAGAAATGACAAAGTTCCGCTCAACTGGAGAACCCTTGACATGGGAACATTTTGTGCAGTTGGACGACATTCTTAAGAAGTCCAAACTGAGCAATCTAAGTCTTTGTGTGAATGAAACTTTTGGTAAAGAGTATAAAATCACTTTCCAATACACCTATAGTTCATTCTTATTTTGTTCTTCAGCAGACTTTTATGTTCATTATCCGATCGGAATTAGCCGCAATTAGATTAAGCTAACAGTAATTAAAAAAAAACAAGTAAGAAAGTTACAGTCGAGTGTGCTCGACTGTAATGTACCCGCTACCCAGCTGCTTGTACATAATTTATTCGCGGAACAAAAAAACGGCTACAATCATATTTTGACTGTAAAAGGCTATGGACTTATAATATTTATGCAAAGTCAAAATACGAAATAAAAAAAAAACATTTTTGCACACATTTAATTTTTGATGCGGGCGGGACTCGAACCCGTAAATGCATAATAGTACTGTTCTTTTTGCAGTCCACAACTTAACCCATTTCACCACCGTACACGCACACACGATTTGGCACAATGCTGCAAGCAGCGCTGCCGGTAGAAAGTTAGAAAGCTACAGTCGAGTGTGCTCGACTGTAATATACCCGCTACCCAGCTGCTCGTACATTATTTCTTTGCGGAACAAAAAAAAACGGCTACAATCATATTTTGACCGTAAAAGGCTATGGACTTATAATATTTATGCAAAGTCAAAATCTAAAATAAAAAAAAAACAAGTAAGAAAGCTACAGTCGAGTGTGCTCGACTGTAATATACCCGCTACCCAGCTGCTCGTACATCATTTATTTTCGGAACAAAAAAACGGCTACAATCAAATTTTGACCGTAAAAGGCTATGGACTTATAATATCTATGCAAAGTCAAAATCTAAAATAAAAAAAAAAAACATTTTAGCACACATTTAATTTTTGATGCGGGCGGGACTCGAACCCGTAAATGCATAATAGTACTGTTCGTTTTGCAGTCAACAACTTAACCTATTTCACCACCGTACACGCACACACGATTTGGCACAATGCTGCAAGCAGCGCTGCCGGCAGCGCTGCTTACAGCTATGGAAAACGTTAAGCTGAATAACTTCTGTGTTTATTATCCGATTGTTACCAAATTTTCAGAGATCATCTGGCTAGCTATAGTTATCATGTAAACCGGCTATGGAAAATGTTAAGCTGAATAACTTCTGTGATTATTATCCGATTGTTACCAAATTTTCAGAGATCATCTGGCTAGCTATAGTTATCACGTGTCCAGTTTGTAACATAACATGCCGACCAACTACGACTGTGTCAGCCAAGGAAACCGTGGCGCACCACACACAATCGCAAAGCAGAACGGCGAATGAGAGAGGAGCAGTTGAAATGAAAATAACTAGTCACAAGATAGAAGCAAGACCAAGCACATCTTGAGCAGCTTTCCAAGATATGGAAACTCGACTACTTAACTCTCTGTCAGAGAAAATGTCCGAGTTAATCCAAAATACTGTGGTAGAGTGTGTTCAGCGGTTAATGGTTCCTCAAGCACAATTGATTTCTAGTAGGGAGGATTCTCCGCAGGAACGAGCCGATCTACCAGATGAATCTCGCTACATTTAGGGTACATCAAGAGAAACTTCACAGTATTCAGCGAGAAGTGCTGCCTCAGATCTGTCTCAAGGGCCAGATAAAGTTGTACATATAGTTAACGCCTGGAAAGTCAAGTATTCAGGAGTTGGGGTGTTAGTTGACAACTTCATTTATAGAGTAGAGGCCCTTACGCATCAAACATTAGGTCTAAACTTCGAAGTGCTTTGCACTAATATCAGTGTTTTATTTGAAGGAAAGGCAACTGAGATTTATTGGCGACATCACAAAGTGGTAAAGCATGTATGTACGATGGGATAAGTTCTGTGAGGTACTGCGACTACAGTTTAGGCAAGAACGAGACGATAATGACTTAGAGGAGTTGATCCAAAACAGAAAGCAGAAGGTCAATGAGTCTTTTGATGGGTTTTACGAAGGAATTTCGAGCCTGTTAGACCAGTTAGAAGAGCCATGGTCAAACAGAAAACTCGTCAAGGTACTCAGAAACAATGTAAGACCAGAAATTCGCCACGAATTTTAAATTTGGAAATAGGGACTGTCACTGAGTTTCGAGAAATTTGTCGACACAGAGAAACGTTCATGAAAGACATCAAACAGATGCAAAATTTCACAAAAATCAATCCTGTCAAAAGAAATGTAGAAGAGCTGTTAGCAGAAACTGATGATCAGTCTGAATCTGAAAAGGCATTAGCAGATGTAGAGATAGAAGTTGTAGCGTTCGTATGTTGGAACTGTAAAAATCAGGACACAGATATCAAGACTGTCTGTCAGATAGGAACGTTTTTATACCCGCTACTCATAGAGTAGAAGTGTATTATAACTTTGTTCAAACCGAAAATGTATGTAACAGGCAGAAGGAGACACCTCCGACCCCATAAAGTATATATATTCTGGCTCAGGATCCACAGCCGACTCGATATAGCCATGTCCGTCTGTCCGTCTGTCTGTCCGTGTGAAAATCTAGATCTCAGCTATTATAAGAGCTAGAACTACCAAATTTGGTGACAAAATGAGTTATTATTGCACGCTGATCTTGTTTATTTTGATTACAACTTGATTACCTACTTGAATCGTTTTAATAGAATTGTATCGCTTGGTACCTCCTTGCTAAAAATTCTTTAAATTTGTAACAAATATGACAATAAATAAATAAATGTATTTATGTAACGAGTTACGTTCTTATCTCACTGCCCCACAGACAAGAAATGACAAAGTTCCGCTCAACTGGAGAACTCTTGACATGGGAACATTTTGTGCAGTTGGACGACATTCTTAAGAAGTCCAAACTGAGCAATCTAAGTCTTTGTATGAACGAAACTTTTGGTAAAGAGTATAAAAACACTTTCCAATACACCCATAGTTCATTCTTATTTTGTTCTTCAGCAGACTTTTATGTTTATTATCCGATCGGAATTAGCCGCAATTAGATTAAGCTAACAGTAATTAAAAAAAAAAACAAGTAAGAAAGCTACAGTCGAGTGTGCTCGACTGTAATATACCCGCTACCCAGCTGCTTGTACATAATTTATTTGCGGAACAAAAAAACGGCTACAATCATATTTTGACTGTAAAAGGCTATGGACTTATAATATTTATGCAAAGTCAAAATCTAAAATAAAAAAAAAAAACATTTTAGCACACATTTAATTTTTGATGCGGGCGGGACTCGAACCCGTAAATGCATAATAGTACTGTTCGTTTTGCAGTCAACAACTTAACCCATTTCACCACCGTACACGCACACACGATTTGGCACAATGCTGCAAGCAGCGCTGCCGGCAGCGCTGCTTACAGCTATGGAAAATGTTAAGCTGATTAACTTCTGTGTTTATTATCCGATTGTTACAAAATTTTCAGAGATCATCTGGCTAGCGATAGTTATCATGTAAACCGAAAATGAACAATATGGCATCAAAATTTTACTTGTTATCAATGTTTTTTTGATTTGCGGGGGCGGAAGGGGGCATCCAAAATCCAAAATAAACTTGATCAGCGTGCAATAATAACACATATTGTCACCAAATTTGGTAGTCCTAGCTCTTATAATAGTTGAGATCTAGATTTTCACACGGACAGACAGACGGACATGGCTATATCGACTCGGCTGTTGATCCTGAGCCAGAATATATATACTTTATGGGGTCGGAGGTGTCTCCTTCTGCCTGTTACATACATTTTCGGTTTGAACAAAGTGATAATACCCTTCTACTCTATGAGTAGCAGGTATAAAAATAAAGTAGGAATTAATCTTCTTTCAAAAAATGGATAAAATATAAATAAACTTATTCTTCTAAATGTTAAAACTAATAATATAAACAATAAAACAATATTTAATATAAATAAATTTGTATAATTATTATATTTATAAACATTTTCTCTTGCCAATAATATTAAAGAACAAATCCATAAACTTAATAAAATTAACCCGTAAGATAGTATATCAGCACCTAAATATTCAACAATTTATAAAAATATTTATTAATAAAAATAAAATACTCATAAAAGACGGACATGGCTGTATCGACTCGGCTGATGATCCTGAGCCAGAATATATAAACTTTACGGGATCGGAGGTGTCTCCTTATGCCTGTTACATACATTTTCGGTTAAACAAAAGTAATAATACCCTTCTACTCTATGAGTAGCGGGTATAAAAATATAAGAAAAAGCTGCCCTCTAACAATCGCAGCTGATTTAAGAGACTGTCACTTCTCCACTTGTTAACTAAGTTCTTTGTAAGCAATTAAAAAAGTTTTAAGTTAAATACACGACCACCAATTAATGCATATTCAAAATTTTAAGTACAAGTTCTTACAAAAAAAAAAAGAAAAAGCCTAAGCGGCATGAAATGGGAATCGAACCACGGGCCTGTCGGTTCAGGAGTTCATCGCTTTTCCACTAAGCTACTGACGCTGTTATCCAATAACTGCAAAAATTTGCATTGTAAGGCATTCTTATTATATCCTGTACAATAAAGAATTTGCGCGGCCGGCAGCGCTGCTTACAGCTATAGAAAACGTTAAGCTGAATAACTTCTGTGTTTATTTTCCGATTGTTACCAAATTTTCAGCGATCATCTGGCTAGCTATAGTTATCATATAAACCGAAAATATGGCATCAAAATTGCGCTTGTAATCAATGTTTTTTTCGATTTACGGGGGCGGAAGGGGAAGTGGCCAAAATCCAAAATAAACTTGATCAGCGTGCAATAATTACACATTTTGTCACCAAATTTGGTAGACCTAGCTCTTATAATAGCTGAGATCTAGATTTTCACACGGACAGACAGACGGACAGACGGACATGGCTGTATCGACTCGGAACTTGCGCGGCCGGCAGCTTACAGCTATCGAAAACGTTAAGCTGAATAACTTCTGTGTTTATTATCCGATTGTTACCAAATTTTCAGCGATCATCTGGCTAGCTATAGTTATCATGTAAACCAAAAATGAACAATATGGCATCAAAATTGCACTTGTTATCAATGTTTTTTCGATTTGCAGGGGCGTGGCCAAAATCCAAAATAAACTTGATCAGCGTGCAATAATAACACATATTGTCACCAAATTTGGTTGTCCTAGCTCTTATAATAGCTGAGATCTAGATTTTCACACGGACAGACAGACGGACAGACGGACATGGCTATATCGACTCGGCTGTTGATCCTGAGCCAGAATATATATACTTTATGGGGTCGGAGGTGTTTCCTTCTGCCTGTTACATACATTTTCGGTTTGAACAAAGTTATAATACCCTTCTACTCTATGAGTAGCGGGTATAAAAAGAGTTTCCAGTCTTACCCAGAGAAAAAAAAACCCAGTCCAGTCTCAATTGAGAGCTGAGAGCGGACTGAACAATCCGAACACATTGAGAGCTTGCGTAGTCATTTTTTTACTCTCGGGTACCGTACGAATGAGCTTCGTGCTAATTTTTGAACGGTCGGGCAGCACCCGAACTCGCTTACTCTGTGCGTGTGCGCTGCGGCAGAATTTTGTGTCCTATACCAGTGACGGGCACCACGCACACATTTAAACATTTGTTTGTATTTGTGAGCAGCGAAAAACGAAGTTGAGAAGCAATGCACTGAAAGAAATAGGGACCCACAGACATTTCAAAAAAATATTATTTGTCTGCGTTATATGATTTAACTATATTTTCTAAATCTATTGTACCCCGGTACTCCATTATGCGTAGTAAATCGGATACATGGACATCGGAAATTTTATTTCTTAGTTTGGTTAATAATAATTTACTATAAAAAAACTAATCATTTTCATATTCGTTTGAAAACATTTTGCCAGTGTATTTTTTTGTTCTTTCGCACAACAGACTTGCCGTTGTGAACTCTGAACATCGACTGAGTGGCGCGAGCAAGCGCACAAACGGCCGCTGCGCTCTCGGTCATAAATTTCGCTCTCATTTTTATACCCGCTACTCATAGAGTAGAAGGGTATTATAACTTTGTTCAAACCGAAAATGTATGTAACAGGCAGAAGGAGACACCTCCGACCCCATAAAGTATATATATTCTGGCTCAGGATCAACAGCCGAGTCGATATAGCCATGTCCGTCTGTCCTTCTGTCTGTCTGTCCGTCTGTCTATCCGTGTGAAAATCTAGATCTCAGCTATTATAAGAGCTAGAACTACCAAATTTGGTGACAAAATGTGTTATTATTGCACGCTGATCTTGTTTATTTTGATTACAACTTGATTACCTACTTGAATCGTTTTAATAGAATTGTATCGCTTGGTACCTCCTTGCTAAAAATTCTTTAAATTTGTAACAAATATGACAATAAATTTCCACATTCAGATGCCAAACTGCTGCGTCTCCCTGGCAGCCGCTTTGTTTGGGGTCCGGGACCCACGGAACTCTTACTCAGCCTGTGGCTACGGAACATAGAAGATTTGCACGGCGCGAAACGAATTAAACAAATTCACAAGGAAATGGCTGAGAAAATGTGCAAGTACGGTGTTACTGCTGTGGAAATAAAGACCAAGACGGACAATATGACCAAGAAATACAGGTAAGCAATAAAAAAATGTATGTATTAACGAGTTACGTTCTTATCTCACTAACCCACAGACAAGAAATGACAAAGTTCCGCTCAACTGGAGAACCCTTGACATGGGAACATTTTGTGCAGTTGGACGACATTCTTAAGAAGTCCAAACTGAGCAATCTAAGTCTTTGTATGAATGAAACTTTTGGTAAAGAGTATAAAATCACTTTCCAATACACCTATAGTTCATTCTTATTTTGTTCTTCAGCAGACTTTTATGTTCATTATCCGATCGGAATTAGCCGCAATTAGATTAAGCTAACAGTAATTAAAAAAAAAACAAGTAAGAAAGCTACAGTCGAGTGTGCTCGACTGTAATATACCCGCTACCCAGCTGCTTGTACATAATTTATTTGCGGAACAAAAAAACGGCTACAATCATATTTTGACCGTAAGAGGCTATGGACTTATAATATTTATGCAAAGTCAAAATATAAAATAAAAAAAAAAACATTTTTGCACACATTTAATTTTTGATGCGGGCGGGACTCGAACCCGTAAATGCATAATAGTACTGTTCGTTTTGCAGTCCACAACTTAACCCATTTCACCACCGTACACGTACACACGATTCGGCACAATGGAGAACGTTAAGCTGTGTTTATTATCCGATTGGTACCAAATTTTCAGAGATCATCTGGCTAGCTATAGTTATCATGTAAACCGAAAATGAATAATATGGCATCAAAAAAGTGCTTGTAATCAATGTTTTTTTGATTTACAGGGGCGGAAGGGGGCCTGGCCAAAATCCAAAATAAACTTGATCAGCGTGCAATAATTACACATATTGTCACCAAATTCGGTAGTGCTAGCTCTTATAATAGCTGAGATCTAGATTTTCACACGGACGGACAAAAAAAGCCATACTTTAATGCAAATGCACTACGAAAAAAAAGAAGAGTTATTAGAAAACAACAAGTAAGAAAGCTACAGTCGAGAATGCTCGACTGTAATATACCCGCTACCCAGCTGCTCGTACATCACTTATTTGCGGAACAAAAAAAACGGCTACAATCATATTTTGACCGTAAAAGGCTATGGACTTATAATATTTATGCAAAGTCAAAATCTAAAATAAAAAATAAAACATTTTTGCACACATTTTCAAAGATCATCTGGTTAGCTATAGTTATCATGTAAACCGAAAATGTATAATATGGCATCAAAATTGAGCTTGTAATCAATGTTTATTCGATTTACGGGGGCGGAAGGGGGCGTGGCCAAAATCCAAAATAAACTTGATCAGCGTGCAATAATAACACATATTGTCACCAAATTTGGTAGTCCTAGCTCTTATAATAGCTGAGATCTAGATTTTCACACGGACAGACAGACGGACAGACGGACAGACAGAAAGACGGACATGGCAATATCGACTCGGCTCTTGATCCTGAGCCAGAGTATATATACTTTATGGGGTCGGATGTGTCTCCTTCTGCCTGTTACATACATTTTCGGTTTGAACAAAGTTATAATACCCTTCTACTCTATGAGTAGCGGGTATAAAAACATATTTGCACACATTTAATTTTTGATGCGGGCGGGTCTCGATCCCGTTAATGCATAATAGTACTGTTCGTTTTGCAGTCCACAACTTAACCCATTTCACCACCGTACAGCGTGCAATAATAACACATATTGTCACCAAATTCGGTAGTGCTAGCTCTTATAATAGCTGAAATCTAGATTTTCACACGGACAGACTGACGGACAGACGGACATGGCTATATCGACTCGGCTGTTACCGACTCGGCTGTTTACAGGGGCGGAAGGGGGCGTGACCAAAATCCAAAATAAACTTGATCAGCGTGCAATAATAACGCATACTGTCACCAAATTTGGTAGTTCTAGCTTTTATAATAGCTGAGATCTAGATTTTCACACGGACAGACAGACGGACATGGCTATATCGACTCGGCTGCCGATCCTGAGCCAGAGTATATATACTTTATGGGGTCGGAGGTGTCTCCTTCTGCCTGTTACATACATTTTCGGTTTGAACAAAGTTATAATACCCTTCTACTCTATGAGTAGCGGGTATAAAAACATATTTGCACACATTTAATTTTTTATGCGGGCGGGACTCGAACCCGTAAATGCATAATAGTACTGTTCGTTGTGCAGTCCACAACTTAACCCATTTCACCACCGTACACGCACACACGATTCGGCACAATGGAAAACGTTAAGCTGTGTTTATTATCCGATTGTTACCAAATTTTCAGAGATCATCTGGCTTGCTATAGTTATCATGTAAACCGAAAATGGCATCAAAATTGCGCTTGTAATCAATGTTTTTTTGATTTACGGGTGCGGAAGGGGGCCTGGCCAAAATCCAAAATAAAATTGATCAGCGTGCAATAATAACACATATTGTTACCAAATTTGGTATTCCTAGCTCTTATAATAGCTGAATTCCAGATTTTCATACGGACAGACAGACGGACAGACGGACATGGCTATATCGACTCGGCTGTTGATCCTGAGCCAGAATATATATACTTTATGGGGTCGGAGGTCTCTCCTTCTGCCTATTACATACATTTTCGGTTTGAAAAAAGTTATAATACCCTTCTACTCTATGAGTAGCGCGTATAAAAAGAAAAAGCTTAAGCGACATGAATGGGACGTGGCCAAAATCCAAAATAAACTTGATCAGCGTGCAATAATAAACTTTGTTTGTTAACTTTGTTAACTTTGTGTACCGGGTATAAAAAGCTTAAGCGGCATGAACTGGTAATCGAACTACGGGCCTGTCGGTTTAGGAGTTCATCGCTTTTCCACTAAGTTACTGACGCTGTTATCCAACAACTGCAAAAATTTGCATTGTAAGGCATTCTTATTATTATACCCGCTACTCATAGAGTAGAAGGGTATTATAACTTTGTTCAAACCGAAAATGTATGTAACAGGCAGAAGGAGACACCTCCGACCCCATAAAGTATATATATTCTGGCTCAGGATCAACGGCCGCGTCGATATAGCCATGTCCGTCTGTCCGTCTGTCTGTCTGTCCGTCTGTCCGTCTGTCTGTCCGTGTGAAAATCTAGATCTCAGCTATTATAAGAGCTAGGACTACCAAATTTGGTGACAATATGTGTTATTATTGCACGCTGATTAAGTTTATTTTGGATTTTGGCCAAGCCCCCTTCCACCCCAGTAAATAAAAAAAAATTGATTACAAGCGTAATTTTGATGCCATATTTTTATTTTTCGGTTTCTATGATAACTATAGCTAGCCAGATGATCTCTGAAAATTTGGTAACAATCGGATAATAAACACAGAAGTTATTCAGCTTAACTTTTTCCATAGCTGTAAGCAGCGCTGCCGGCAGCGCAAATTCTTTATTTGTACAGGAAATAATAAGAATGCCTTACAATGCAAATTTTTGCAGTTGTTGGATAACAGCGTCAGTAGCTTAGTGGAAAAGCAATGAACTCCTGAACCGACAGGCCCGTGGTTCGATTCCCAGTTCATGCCGCTTAAGCTTTTTCTTTTTTTTTTTTTGTAAGAACTTTTACTTAAAATTTTGAATATGCATTAATTGGTGGTCGTGTATTTAACTTAAAACTTTTTTAATCGCTCACAATGAACTTAGTTAACAAGTGGAGAAGTGACAGTCTCTTAAATCAGCTGTGTGCGATTGTTAGAGCGCACCTTTTTCTTATATTTTTATACCCGCTACTCATAGAGTAGACGGGTATTATAACTTTGTGAAACCGCAAATGTATGTAACAGGCAGAAGGGGACACCTCCGACCCCTTAAGTTATATATATTCTGGCTCAGGATCAACAGCCGAATCGATATAGCCATGTCACCCGCCCGATATAGCCATGTATACCCGCTACTCATAGAGTAGAAGGGTATTATAAATTTGTTCAAACCGAAAATGTATGTAACAGGGAGAAGGAGACACCTCCGACCCCATAAAGTATATATATTCTGGCTCAGGATCAACAGCCGAGTCGATAGAGCCATGTCCGTCTGTCCGTCTGTCCGTATGAAAATCTAGATCTCAGCTATTATAAGCGCTGGGACTACCAAATTTGGTGACAATATGTGTTATTGCTGTACGCTGATCAAGTTTATTTTGGATTTTGGCCACGCCCCCTTCC
Organism: Zaprionus ghesquierei; assembly: GCA_018904095.1. Lineage (NCBI taxonomy): Eukaryota > Metazoa > Arthropoda > Insecta > Diptera > Drosophilidae > Zaprionus > Zaprionus ghesquierei. Next base: position 531,158 of record JAEIGP010000831.1, read on the forward strand.
GCCCCCGTAAATCGAAAAAACATTGAATACAAGCGCAATTTTGATGCAATATTGTTCATTTTCAGTTTACATGATAACTATAGCTACCCAGATGATCTCTGAAAATTTGGTAACAATCGAATAATAAACGCAGAAGTTATTCAGCTTAACGTTTTCCATAGCTGTAAGCATCGCTGCTAGCAGCATTGTGCCGAATCGTGTGTGCGTGTACGGTGGTGAAATGGGTTAAGTTGTGGACTGCAAAACGAACAGTACTATTATGCATTTACGGGTTCGAGTCCCGCCCGCATCAAAATTTAAATGTGTGCAAAAATGTTTTTATACCCGCTACTCATAGAGTAGAAGGGTATTGTAACTTTGTTCAAACCGAAAATGTATGTAACAGGCAGAAGGAGACACATCCGACCCCATAAAGTATATATACTCTGGCTCAGGATCGGCAGCCGAGTCGATATAGCCATGTCCGTCTGTATGTCCGTGTGAAAATGTAGATCTCAGCTATTATAAAAGCAGGAACTACCAAATTTGGTGACAGTATGTGTTATTATTGCACGCTGATCAAGTCTATTTTGGATTTTGGCCACACCCCCTTCCGCCCTTGTAAATCGAAAAAACATTGAATACAAGCGCAATTTGGATGCCATATTATTCATTTTCGGTTTACATGATAACTATAGCAAGCCAGATGATCTCTGAAAATTTGGTAACAATCGGATAATAAACACAGAAGTTATTCAGCTTAACGTTTTCCATAGCTGTAAGCATCGCTGCTAGCAGCATTGTGCCGAATCGTGTGTGCGTGTACGGTGGTAAAATGGGTTAAGTTGTTGACTGCAAAACGAACAGTACTATTATGCATTTACGGGTTCGAGTCCCGCCCGCATCAAAAATTAAATGTGTGCAAATATGTTTTTTTTTTTATTTTATATTTTGACTTTGCATAAATATTATAAGTCCATAGCCTTTTACGGTCAAAATAATATTTGTAGCCGTTTTTTTGTTCCGCAAATAAATTATGTACAAGCAGCTGGGTAGCGGGTATTTTACAGTCGAACACACTCGTCTGTAGCTTTCTTACTTGTTCTTTTATACCTGCTACTCACAGAGTAGAAGGGTATTATAACTTTTTTCAAACCGAAAATGTATGTAACAGGCAGAAGGAGACACCTCCGACCCCATAAAGTGTATATATTCTCGATCAGGATAAACAGCCGAGTCGATATAGCCATGTCCGTCTGTCCATCTGTCCGTCTGTCTGTCCGTGTGAAAATCTAGATTTCAGCTATTATAAGAGCTAGCACTACCGAATTTGGTGACAATATGTGTTATTATTGCACGCTGTACGGTGGTGAAATGGGTTAAGTTGTGGACCGCAAAACGAACAGTACTATTATGCATTTACGGGTTCGAGCCCCGCCCGCATCAAAAATTAAATGTGTGCAAATATGTTTTTATACCCGCTACTCATAGAGTACAAGGATATTATAACTTTGTTCAAACCGAAAATGTATGTAACAGGCAGAAGGAGACACCTCCGACCCCAAAAAGTATTTATACTCTGGCTCAGGATCAACAGCCGAGTCGATATTGCCATGTCCGTCTTTCTGTCTGTCCATCTGTCTGTCCGTGTGAAAATCTAGATCTCAGCTATTATAAAAGCTAGAACTACCAAATTTGGTGACAGTATGTGTTATTATTGCACGCTGATCAAGTCTATTTTGGATTTTGGCCACACCCCCTTCCGCCCTTGTAAATCGAAAAAACATTGAATACAAGCGCAATTTGGATGCCATATTATTCATTTTCGGATTACATGATAACTATAGCAAGCCAGATGATCTCTGAAAATTTGGTACCAATCGGATAATAAACACAGCTTAACGTTTTCCATTGTGTCGAATCGTGTGTGCGTGTAGGGTGGTAAAATGGGTTAAGTTGTTGACTGCAAAACGAACAGTACTATTATGCATTTACGGGTTCGAGTCCCGCCCGCATCAAAAATTAAATGAGTGCAAATATGTTTTTTTTTTTATTTTATATTTTGACTTTGCATAAATATTATAAGTCCATAGCCTTTTACGGTCAAAATAATATTTGTAGCCGTTTTTTTGTTCCGCAAATAAATTATGTACAAGCAGCTGGGTAGCGGGTATTTTACAGTCGAACACACTCGTCTGTAGCTTTCTTACTTGTTCTTTTATACCTGCTACTCACAGAGTAGAAGGGTATTATAACTTTTTTCAAACCGAAAATGTATGTAACAGGCAGAAGGAGACACCTCCGACCCCATAAAGTGTATATATTCTCGATCAGGATAAACAGCCGAGTCGATATAGCCATGTCCGTCTGTCCGTCTGTCTGTCCGTGTGAAAATCTAGATTTCAGCTATTATAAGAGCTAGCACTATCGAATTTGGTGACAATATGTGTTATTATTGCACGCTGTACGGTGGTGAAATGGGTTAAGTTGTGGACCGCAAAACGAACAGTACTATTATGCATTTGCGGGTTCGAGTCCCGCCCGCATCAAAAATTAAATGTGTGCAAATATGTTTTTATACCCGCTACTCATAGAGTACAAGGGTATTATAACTTTGTTCAAACCGAAAATGTATGTAACAGGCAGGAGACACCTCCGACCCCATAAAGTATATATACTCTGGCTCAGGATCAACAGCCAAATCGATATTGCCATGTCCGTCTTTCTGTCTGTCCATCTGTCTGTCCGTGTGAAAATCTAGATCTCAGCTATTATAAAAGCTAGAACTACCAAATTTGGTGACAGTATGTGTTATTATTGCACGCTGATCAAGTTTATTTTGGATTTTGGCCACACCCCCTTCCGCCCTTGTAAATCGAAAAAACATTGAATACAAGCGCAATTTGGATGCCATATTATTCATTTTCGGTTTACATGATAACTAAAGCTAACCAGATGATCTCTGAAAATTTGGTAACAATCGGATAATAAACACAGCTTAGCGTTTTCCATAGCTGTAAGTAGCGCTGCCGGCAGCGCTGCTTGCAGCATTGTGCCAAATCGTGTGTGCGTGTACGGTGGTGAAATGGGTTAAGTTGTGGACTGCAAAACGAACAGTACTATTATGCGATTACGGGTTCGAGTCCCGCCCGCATCAAAAATTAAATGTGTGCAAATATGTTCTTATACCCGCTACTCATAGAGCAGAAGGGTATTATAACTTTGTTCAAACCGAAAATGTATGTAACAGGCAGAAGGAGACACCTCCGACCCCATAAAGTATATATATTCTGGCTCAGAATCAACAGCCGTCTGTCTGTCCGTGTGAAAATCTAGTTCTCAGCTATTATAAGAGGTAGGACAACCAAATTTGGTGACAATATGTGTTATTATTGCACGCTGATCAAGTTTATTTTGGATTTTGGCCACGCCCCCTTCCGCCCCCGTAAATCGAAAAAACATTGATTACAAGCGCAATTTTGATGCCATATTAAACCGAAAATGAATAATATGGCATCGAAATTGCGCTTGTAATTAATGTTTTTATACCCGCTACTCATAGAGTAGAAGGGTATTATAACTTTTTTCAAACCGAAAATGTGTGTAACAGGCAGAAGGAGACACATCCGACCCCATAAAGTATATATATTCTGGCTCAGGATCAACAGCCGTGTCGATATAGCCATGTCCGTCTTTCTGTCTGTCCGTCTGTCTGTCTGTCTGTCCGTGTGAAAATCTAGATCTCAGCTATTATAAGAGCTAGGACAACCAAATTTGGGGACAATATGTGTTATTATTGCACGCTGATCAAGTTTATTTTGGATTTTGGCCACGCCCCCTTCCGCCCCTGTAAATAAAAAAAATTTTGATTACAACAGACGAGTCGATATAGCCATGTCCGTCTGTCCGTCTGTCTGTCTGTCCGTCTGTCTGTCCGTGTGAAAATCTAGATCTCAGCTATTATAAGAGCTAGAACTACCCAATTTGGTGACAGTATGTGTTATTACTGCACGCTGATCAAGTTTATTTTGGATTTTGGCCACGCCCCCTTCCGCCCCTGTAAATAAAAAAAAATTTTGATGCCATATTGTTCATTTTCGGTTTATATGATAATTATAGCTAGCCAGATGATCTCTGAAAATTTGGTAACAATCGGATAATAAACACAGAAGTTATTCAGCTTAACGTTTTCCATAGCTGTAAGCAGCACTGCCGACAGCGCAAATTCTTTATTTGTACAGGAAATAATAAGAATGCCTTACAATGCAAATTTTTGCAGTCGTTGGATAACAGCGTCAGTAGCTTAGTGGAAAAACGATGAACTCCTGAACCGACAGGCCCGTGGTTCGATTCCCAGTTCATGCTGCATAAGCTTTTTCTATTTTATACCCGCTATTCATAAAGTAAAAGGGTATTATAACTTTGTTCAAACCGAAAATGTATGTAACAGGCAGAAGGAGACACCTCCGACCCCATAAAGTATATATATTCTGGCTCAGGATCAACAGCCGAGTCGATATAGCCATGTTCGTCTGTCCGTCTGTCTTTCCGTGTGAAAATCTAGATATCAGCTATTATAAGTGCTAGAACTACCAAATTTAGTGACAGTATGTGTTATTATTGCACGCTGATCAAGTTTATTTTGGATTTTGGCCGCGCCCCCTTCCGCCCTGTAAATAAAAAAAAATTGAGTAACAATCGGATAATAAACACAGAACGCTTAACGTTTTCCATAGCTGTAAGCAGCGCTGCCGGCAGCGCAAATTCTTTATTTGTACAGGAAATGATAAGAATGCCTTATAATGCAAATTTTTGCAGTTGTTGGATAACAGCGTCAGTAGCTTAGTGGAAAGGCGATGAACTCCTGAACCGACAGGCCCGTGGTTCGATTCCCAGTTCATGCTGCATAAGCTTTTTCTTTTTTATACCCGCTACTCATAGAGTAAAAGGGTATTATAACTTTGTTCAAACCGAAAATGTATGTAACAGGCAGAAGGAGACACCTCCGACCCCATAAAGTATATATATTCTGGCTCAAGATCAACAGCTGAGTCGATATAGCTATGTTCGTCTTTTTGTCTGTTCGTCTGTCTGTCCGTGTGAAAATCTAGATCTCAGCTATTATAAAAGCTAGAACTAACAAATTTGGTGATAGTATGTGTTATTATTGCCCGCTAGTCAAGTTTATTTTGGATTTTGGCCACGCCCCCTTCTGCCCCTGTAAATCGAAAAAAAAATTGATTACAAACGCAATTTTGATGCCATATTTTTCATTTTCGGTTTGCATGATAACTATAGCTAGCCTTATGATCTCTGAAAATTTGGTAACAACCGGATAATAAACACAGAAGTTATTTAGCTTAACGTTTTCCATAGCTGTAAGCAGCGCTGCCGGCAGCGCAAATTCTTTATTTGTACAGGAAATAATAAGAATGCCTTACAATGCAAATTTTTGCAGTTGTTGGATAACAGCGCCAGTAGCTTAGTGGAAAAGCGATGAACTCCTGAACCGATAGGCCCGTGGTTCGATTCCCAGTTCATGCCGCTTAAGCTTTTTTTTTTATACCCGCTACCCATAGAGTAGAAGGGTATTATAACTTTGTTCAAGCCGCAAATGTATGTAACAGGCAGAAGGAGACACCTCCGACCCCATAAAGTATATATATTCTGGCTCAGGATCAACAGTCAAGTCGATATAGCCATGTCCGTCTGTCCGTCTGTCTGTCCGTAAAAATCTAGATCTCAGCTATTATAAGAGCTAGGACAACCAAATTTGGTGACAATATGTGTTATTTTTGCACGCTGATCAAGTTTATTTTGGATTTTGGCCACGCCCCCGCAAATCGAAAAAACATTGATAACAAGTGCAATTTTGATGCCATATTGTTCATTTTCGGTTTACATGATAACTATAGCTAGCCAGATGATCTCTGAAAATTTGGTAACAATCGGATAATAAACACAGAAGTTATTCAGCTTACGTTTTCCATAGCTGTAAGCAGCGCTCCCGGCAGCGCAAATTCTTTATTTGTACAGGAAATGATCAGAATGCCTTACAATGCAAATTTTTGCAGTTGTTGGATAACAGCGTCAGTAGCTTAGTGGAAAAGCGATGAACTCCTGAACCGACAGGCCCGTGGTTCGATTCCCAGTTCATGCTGCATAAGCTTTTTCTTTTTTATACCCGCTATTCATAGAGTAAAAGGGTATTATAACTTTGTTCAAACCGAAAATGTATGTAACAGGCAGAAGGAGACACCTCGGACCCCATAAAGTATATATATTCTGGCTCAGGATCAACAGCTGAGTCGATATAGCCATGTCCGTCTTTTTGTCTGTCCGTCTGTCTGTCCGTGTGAAAATCTAGATCTCAGCTATTATAAAAGCTAGAACTACCAAATTTGGTGACAGTATGTGTTATTATTGCCCGCTAGTCAAGTTTATTTTGGATTTTGGCCACGCCCCCTTCCGCCCCTGTAAATCGAAAAAAAAAATTGATTACAAGCGCAATTGTGATGCCATATTTTTCATTTTAGGTTTGCATGATAACTATAGCTAGCCTTATGATCTCTGAAAATTTGGTAACAACCGGATAGTAAACACAGAAGTTATTCAGCTTAACGTTTTCCATAGCTGTAAGCAGCGCTGCCGGCAGCGCAAATTCTTTATTTGTACAGGAAATAATAAGAATGCCTTACAATGCAAATTTTTGCAGTTGTTGGATAACAGCGTCAGTAGCTTAGTGGAAAAGCGATGAACTCCTGAACCGACAGGCCCGTGGTTCGATTCCCAGTTCATGCCGCTTAAGCTTTTTTTTTTTATACCCGCTACTCATAGAGTAGAAGGGTATTATAAGTTTGTTCAAAACGAAAATGTATGTAACAGGCAGAAGGAGACACCTCCGACCCCATAAAGTATATATATTATAGCCATGTCCGTCTGTCCGTCCGTCTGTCCGTGAAAATCTAGATCTCAGCTATTATAAGAGCTAGGACAACCAAATTTGGTGACAATATGTGTTATTATTGCACGCTGATCAAGTTTATTTTGGATTTTGGCCACGCCCCCGCAAATCGAAAAACATTGATAACAAGTGCAATTTTGATGCCATATTGTTCATTTTTCGCTTTTACATGATAACTATAGCTAGCTAGATGATCTCTGAAAATTTGGCAACAATCGGATAATAAACACAGAAGTTATTCAGCCTAACGTTTTCCATGGCTGTAAGCAGCGCTGCCGGCAGCGCAAATTCTTTATTTGTACAGGAAATAATAAGAATGCTTTGCAATGCAAATTTTTGCAGTTGTTGGATAACAGTGTCAGTAGCTTAATGGAAAAACGATGAACTCCTGAACCGACAGGCCCGTGGTTCGATTCCCAGTTCATGCCGCTTAAGCTTTTTTCATTTTTAAACCCGCTACTCATAGAGTAGAAGGGTATTATAACTTTGTTCAAACCGAATATGTATGTAACAGGCAGAAGGAGGCACCTCCGGCCCCACGAAGAGTATATATTCTGGTTCAGGTTCAACAGCCGAGTCGATATAGCCATGTCCGTCTGTCCGTCTGTCTGTCCGTGTGAAAATCTAGATCTCAGCTATTATAAGAGCTAGAACTACCAAATTTGGTAACAAAATGTGTTATTATTGCACGCTGATCAAGTTTATTTTGGATTTTGGTCACTTCCCCTTCCGCCCCTGTAAATCAAAAAAAAATTGATTACAAGCGCAATTTTGATTCCATATTGTTCATTTTCGGACTACACGATAACTATAGCTAGCCAGATGATCTCTGAAAATTTTTTTAACAATCGGATAATAAACACAGAAGTTATTCAGCTTAACGTTTTCCATAGCTGTAAGCAGCGCTGCCGGCAGCGCAAATTCTTTATTTGTACAGGAAATAATAAGAATGCTTTACAATGCAAATTTTTGCAGTTGTTGGATAACAGCGTCAGTAGCTTAATGGAAAAACGATGAGCTCCTGAACCGACAGGCCCGTGGTTCGATTCCCAGTTCATGCCGCTTAAGTTTTTTTTTTTTTATACCCGCTACTCATAGAGTAGAAGGGTATTATAACTTTGTTCAAACCGAAAATGTATGTAACAGGCAGAAGGAGACACCTCCAACCCCATAAAGTATATATATTCTGGCTCAGGATCAACAGCCAAGACGATATAGCCATGTCCGTCTGTCCGTCCGTCTGTCCGTCCGTCTGTCCGTGAAAATCTAGATCTCAGCTATTATAAGAGCTAGGACAACCAAATTTAGTGACAATATGTGTTATTATTGCACGCTGATCAAGTTTATTTTGGATTTTGGCCACGCCCCCGCAAATCGAAAAAACATTAATAACCAGTGCAATTTTGATGCCATATTGTTCATTTTCGGTTTACATGATAACTATAGCTAGCCAGATGATCTCTGAAAATTTGGTAACAATCGGATATTAAACACAAAAGTTATTCAGCTTACGTTTTCCATAGCTGTAAGCAGCGCTGCCGGCAGCGCAATTTCTTTATTTGTACAGGAAATGATAAGAATGCCTTACAATGCAAATTTTGCAGTTGTTGGATAACAGCGTCAGTAGCTTAGTGGAAAAGCGATGAACTCCTGAACCGACAGGCCCGTGGTTCGATTCCCAGTTCATGCTGCATAAGCTTTTTCTTTTTTATACCCGCTACTCATAGAGTAAAAGGGTATTATAACTTTGTTCAAACCGAAAATGTATGTAACAGGCAGAAGGAGACACCTCCGACCCCATAAAGTATATATATTCTGGCTCAGGATCAACAGCTGAGTCGATATAGCCATGTCCGTCTGTCCGTCTGTCTGTCCGTGTGAAAATCTAGATCTCAGCTATTATAAAAGCTAGAACTACCAAATTTGGTGACAGTATGTGTTATTATTGCCCGCTAGTCAAGTTTATTTTGTATTTTGGCCACGCCCCCTTCCGCCCCTGTAAATCGAAAAAAATTGATTACAAGCGCAATTTTGATGCCATATTTTTCATTTTAGATTTGCATGATAACTATAGCTAGCCATATGATCTCTGAAAATTTGGTAACAACCGGATAGTAAACACAGAAGTTATTCAGCTTAACGTTTTCCATAGCTGTAAGCAGCGCTGCCGGCAGCGCAAATTCTTTATTTGTACAGGAAATAATAAGAATGCCTTACAATGCAAATTTTTGCAGTTGTTGGATAACAGCGCCAGTAGCTTAGTGGAAAAGCGATGAACTCCTGAACCGACAGGCCCGTGGTTCGATTCCCAGTTCATGCCGCTTAAGCTTTTTTTTTATACCCGCTACTCATAGAGTAGAAGGGTATTATAACTTTGTTCAAGCCGAAAATGTATGTAACAGGCAGAAGGAGACACCTCCGACCCCATAAAGTATATATATTCTGGCTCAGGATCAACAGCTGAGTCGATATAGCCATGTCCGTCTTTTTGTCTGTCCGTCTGTCTGTCCGTGTGAAAATCTAGATCTCAGCTATTATAAAAGCTAGAACTACCAAATTTGGTGACAGTATGTGTTATTATTGCCCGCTAGTCAAGTTTATTTTGGATTTTGGCCACGCCCCCTTCCGCCCCTGTAAATCAAAAAAAAATTGATTACAAGCGCAATTGTGATGCCATATTTTTCATTTTAGGTTTGCATGATAACTATAGCTAGCCTTATGATCTCTGAAAATTTGGTAACAACCGGATAGTAAACACAGAAGTTATTCAGCTTAACGTTTTCCATAGCTGTAAGCAGCGCTGCCGGCAGCGCAAATTCTTTATTTGTACAGGAAATAATAAGAATGCCTTACAATGCAAATTTTTGCAGTTGTTGGATAACAGCGTCAGTAGCTTAGTGGAAAAGCGATGAACTCCTGAACCGACAGGCCCGTGGTTCGATTCCCAGTTCATGCCGCTTAAGCTTTTTTTTTTTTATACCCGCTACTCATAGAGTAGAAGGGTATTATAAGTTTGTTCAAAACGAAAATGTATGTAACAGGCAGAAGGAGACACCTCCGACCCCATAAAGTATATATATTCTGGCTCAGGATCAACAGCCAAGTCGATATAGCCATGTCCGTCTGTCCGTCCGTCTGTCCGTGAAAATCTAGATCTCAGCTATTATAAGAGCTAGGACAACCAAATTTGGTGACAATATGTGTTATTATTGCACGCTGATCAAGTTTATTTTGGATTTTGGCCACGCCCCCGCAAATCGAAAAAACATTGATAACAAGTGCAATTTTGATGCCATATTGTTCATTTTCGGTTTATATGATAACTATAGCTAGCTAGATGATCTCTGAAAATTTGGCAACAATCGGATAATAAACACAGAAGTTATTCAGCCTAACGTTTTCCATGGCTGTAAGCAGCGCTGCCGGCAGCGCAAATTCTTTATTTGTACAGGAAATAATAAGAATGCTTTGCAATGCAAATTTTTGCAGTTGTTGGATAACAGTGTCAGTAGCTTAATGGAAAAACGATGAACTCCTGAACCGACAGGCCCGTGGTTCGATTCCCAGTTCATGCCGCTTAAGCTTTTTCATTTTTAAACCCGCTACTCATAGAGTAGAAGGGTATTATAACTTTGTTCAAACCGAATATGTATGTAACAGGCAGAAGGAGGCACCTCCGGCCCCACGAAGAGTATATATTCTGGTTCAGGTTCAACAGCCGAGTCGATATAGCCATGTCCGTCTGTCCGTCTGTCTGTCCGTCTGTCCGTCTGTCTGTCCGTGTGAAAATCTAGATCTCAGCTATTATAAGAGCTAGAACTACCAAATTTGGTGGCAAAATGTGTTATTATTGCACGCTGATCAAGTTTATTTTGGATTTTGGTCACTTCCCCTTCCGCCCCTGTCAAAAAAAAATTGATTACAAGCGCAATTTTGATTCCATATTGTTCATTTTCGGACTACACGATAACTATAGCTAGCCAGATGATCTCTGAAAATTTTTTTAACAATCGGATAATAAACACAGAAGTTATTCAGCTTAACGTTTTCCATAGCTGTAAGCAGCGCTGCCGGCAGCGCAAATTCTTTATTTGTACAGGAAATAATAAGAATGCTTTACAATGCAAATTTTTGCAGTTGTTGGATAACAGCGTCAGTAGCTTAATGGAAAAACGATGAGCTCCTGAACCGACAGGCCCGTGGTTCGATTCCCAGTTCATGCCGCTTAAGTTTTTTTTTTTTTTATACCCGCTACTCATAGAGTAGAAGGGTATTATAACTTTGTTCAAACCGAAAATGTATGTAACAGGCAGAAGGAGACACCTCCAACCCCATAAAGTATATATATTCTGGCTCAGGATCAACAGCCAAGACGATATAGCCATGTCCGTCTGTCCGTCCGTCTGTCCGTCCGTCTGTCCGTGAAAATCTAGATCTCAGCTATTATAAGAGCTAGGACAACCAAATTTAGTGACAATATGTGTTATTATTGCACGCTGATCAAGTTTATTTTGGATTTTGGCCACGCCCCCGCAAATCGAAAAAACATTAATAAGTCGAAACAAAAAGATAATAATAAGTACAAACAAATGAACATAAACAAATAGCTATAAGTCACACACTTATTGTACTCAATTTCCATAAATTACACGAAAACAGAACACACAACACGAGTATATTACATTTATATATATAAGGACTAGTATATAAGGACTACTATACTAATGTTAATAATAATAATTATTCTTAGTACGAACACCTAATTATAAGTACACTAGCTACACCGCAATTCGTTCCGCCATGCGTTTCATCTCGCTGGCTGTCACTTCATTCTAGGAGGGGAGGAGTTACCACTTCGGGTATACCCCATTGCAGTCTGGACAGTAGCAACACTGATTACAATAGGACCGACATTCAACGTCACAGAAAAGGCTTCTTTCGCGGAAACACGGAGCAGAACAGCAACGTTACACATACACACACATACACACATACATACACACATACATACACACATGCATATACATATATATATAAGATCTGTCTGCGAACAGCATACATACATAAAATGAAGCATATACCAATAAAAATTAATTCCTATTGTGATGTTTATCGAGAGTAGACGTGTTTTCTTTAAATAGTTTCGCAGACAAGATATGTTTCTTATTAAAATATTGTTTCCTTCCAAGCCACGGTTGGTAACTAGCGCGCCCGACAGTAAGCTACAATTCGCCCAGTTTGGAAACAAATTATCACACATTTAATTCCATCAAAAAAACGCTGCACAAGTTTATCCGCCACCTATTGTTTAAATTATATCTATTTGAATAGCGCCATCTACATGTGAAAACGGCATAGCTTTACACACGCTACGGCTGAAACGAAGCATCGTGACGATGACGTTACGACGCGCAGCACAGGCGCAAGCAGTGGAAGTACGGAAAACGGAAACATGGATTACTTCTGTGTTTACCGTCCGATTGGATTGTAACTAGGGGAATAGATTTATATTGCAATTATTTATGTTCATACCAAAGCAGAAAGTTGTAAACTCAATACTTCTCCTGATTATCGAAAATAATCGATTTGCGTGAGCGATGAGCGTGGCACAACAATTGAAAATAAACTCGATCTACCTATGGTATACAGTTGGTTGACGTTAAATAAATAAATAAATAAATTAATTAATTAATTAATTAATAAATAAATAAATAAATAAATAAATAAATAAATAAATAAATCAATAAATCAATAAATCAATAAAACAATAAATCAATAAATCAATAAATAAATAAATAAATAAATCAATAAATAAATAAATAAATAAATAAATAAATAAATAAATAAATAAATAAATAAATAAATAAATAAATAAATAAATAAATAAATCAATAAATCAATAAATCAATAAATAAATAAATGAATAATCGGTTCAGGAGTTCATCGCTTTTCCACTAAGCTATTGACGCTGTTATCCAACAACTGCAAAAATTTGCATTGTAAGGCATTCCTATTATTTCCTGCACAAATAAAGAATTTGCGCTGCCGGCAGCGCTGCTTACAGCTATGGAAAACGTTAAGCTGAATAACTTCTGTGTTTATTATCCGATTGTTACCAAATTTTCAGAGAGATTATTTGGCTAGCTATAGTTATCATGTAAACCCAAAATGAACAATATGGCATCAAAATTGCGCTTGTAATCAATGTTTTTTCGATTTACGGGGGCGGAAGGGGGCGTGGCCAAAATCCAAAATAAACTTGATCAGAGTGCAATAATAACACATATTGTCACCAAATTTTGTAGTCCTAGCTCTTATAATAGCTGAGATCTAGATTTTCACACGGACAGACAGACGGACAGACAGACATGGCTATATCGACTCGGCTGTTGATCCTGAGCCAGAATATATATACTTTATGGGGTCGGAGGTGTCTCCTTCTGCCTGTTACATACATTTTCGTTTTGAACAAAGTTATAATACCCTTCTACTCTACGAGTAACGGGTATAAAAACAGGCTCAAAAACGGTACAGATGTTGACATCTTTAACAATATTATTTTTGCTAGACGACGAACGCTCCTGACGATCAGGACATACTGTAGAGATATGTCCAGCTTTTCCGTAGTTGAAACAACTCAAAGTAGACCGGTCATTCCCTGATGATTGTTTGCCGGGTTGCTGAACATGCACTGCCACTGTTTTTGATCAACAATCCACCTTTTTATGACCAGGCTTTCTGCAGTTGTCACACTCGTTTTCCTGGCGGCTCTGATATACCATCGTTTGGAACTTGAATCGGTTTAGCGTCAAATGAATAGGCCTTTAGTTCCTGGTGCAACGATCAAAAACTGACTCACTCAATCTCTTTTCACAAAATCAGAATTATGCGTAGTTCTCAACTCTACATGCGATACCAACACAATTTGGAGAGTTATTCTAGTCCGCACACACCAATACTAATGCACACTGCGTTTTTCTGTATGCTTCTCGTTTTCGTGCAGACATCAACTTCCCCCACAACAACAACAACTCAGTAGTCCACATACACGAATAACTATATATTATAAATTAAGCTCATACACATGTTACACACACACTTTGAACGTACATGGTCTCGAAAATTCTAGAAATAGATTTCACCATAACGACAATGTTGCATCAGCCTCTAATTGTGCGTTCATTGGTCAGCTTACATTTGTAGCTTTGAAATGACCGTTATAGCGAGGCATTGTAGCTGATGCCTAGCGCTGTTTCGGCGTTAGGCAAAAGAAGTTTTTGCGACGCATGGCCACTTGCATTTTGTACGTACGAAGAGACACACTTAAACCAGAACATTAACTCTAAACCTTAAATGTAATTTTCAAATAAAAAAAGAAGTCATAAAAGAAATATTTGTTACCTAATCTGTGTTTGGAAGTAATACATTTAATTAAGCCAACTGTCCACGTGGAGCTACGGGCCATCTATAACTGGCGCAGCCAATGACCAGAAGCGGATTGGATATTCCTGGGAAAACAACCTACGACGCTTCTTAAGTAAAAATTTGTGAGTAGAGTGATATTTTAAAAAAGACGCAAGAGTCACTTAACTGCACTTAAAAATAAAACGAAGTTTTTATACCCGCTACTCATAGAGTAGAAGGGTATTATAACTTTGTTCAAACCGAAAATGTATGTAACAGGCAGAAGGAGACACCTCCGACCCCATAAAGTATATATATTCTGGGTCAGGATCAACAGCCGAGTCGATATAGTCATGTCCATCTGTCCGTCTGTCTGTCTGTCCGTCTGTCCGTCTGTCTGTCCGTGTGAAAATCTAGATCTCAGCTATTATAAGAGCTAGAACTACCAAATTTGGTGACAGTATGTGTTATTATTGCACGCTGGTTAAGTTTATTTTGGATTTTGGCCACGCCCCCCTCCGCCCCCGTAAATCGAAAAAAATTGATTACAAGTGCAATTTTGATGCCATATTGTTCCATATGATAATTATAGCAAGCCTGATGATCTCTGAAAATTTGGTAACAATCGGATAATAAACAAAGAAGCTATTCAGTTTAACGTTTTCCCTAGCTGTAAACCGCGCTTCCGGCAGCGCAAATTCTTTATTTGTACAGGAAATAATAAGAATGCCATACAATGCAAATTTTTGCTGTTGTTGGATAACAGCGTTAGTAGCTTAGTGAAAAAGCGATGAACTCCTGAACCAACAGGCCCGTGATTCGATTCCCAATTCATGCCGCTAAAGCTTTTTCTTTTTTTTTAAGAACTTATACTTTAATTTTTATACCCGCTACTCATAGAGTAGAAGGGTATTATAACTTTGTTCAAACCGAAAATGTATGTAACAGCCAGAAGGAGACACCTCCGACCCCATAAAGTATATATATTCTGGCTCAGGATCAACAGCCGAGTCGATATAGCCATGTCCGTCTGTCCGTCTGTCTGTCTGTCCGTCTGTCTGTCCGTGTGAAAATCTAGATCTCAGCTATTATAAGAGCTAGAACTACCAAATTTGGTGATAGTATGTGTTATTATTGCACGCTGGTCAAGTTTATTTTGGATTTTGGCCACGCCCCCCTCCGCCCCTGTAAATCGAAAAAAATTGATTACAAGTGCAATTTTGATGCCATATTACTCATTTCCAGTTTATATGATAACTATATCTAGGCAGATGATCTCTAAAAGTTTGGTAACAATCGGATAATAAACACAGAAGTTATTCAGCTTATTGTTTTCCATAGCTGTAAGCAGCGGTGCCGGCAGTGCTGCTTGCAGACTTGTGCCGAATCGTGTGTGCGTGTACGGTGGTGAAATGGGTTAAGTTGTGGACTGCAAAACGAACAGTACTATTATGCATTTACGGGTTCGAGTCCCGCCCGCATCAAAAATTAAATGTGTGCAAGAATGTTTTTTTTTTTTATTCTATATTTTGACTTTGCATAAATATTATAAGTCCATAGCCTTTTACGGTCAAAATATGATTGTAGCCGTTTTTTTGTTCCGCAAATAAATTACGTACAAGCAGCTGGGTAGCGGGTATATTACAGTCGAGCACACTCGACTGTAGCTTTCTTACTTGTTTTTTATTTAATTATATGTTTATGATTGTTGTTTATGAATAAATAGCAACAACAACACGCATCATGCATTCAGACTTTGTTTTTGTCGTGCAAGAATTTCCGAATGGTCTCATAATGGAACTTAGTCAAAATTTGCGTAATGGCTTAATGACCGAATGGAGAAGTGGTGGTAATGGGTCCAAGGTTCGATTCCGCATGCATGCGTGTCATGGTGGGGGAGATCGAACGTTCCTTATTTTTTGCAAAGAAAAGTTTTTGCCTCCCTTTTTGAGCTACCTTCATGAAACTTTGTATACATGTTTCTTATGGCTGCCCGCTGTAAATAAGTCGGAACGAGCCGGTACGGACCGATACATCGTATAGATGCCATAGAACCTATCGGTCGTTTTTTTAACAAAATTTATTAAAGGTTAGAGTGCTCTAGAACACTTTCCATTCAAGTATATAAAGAATTATTAAAAGGGCACATATTGTTTTTTACATGCACGTATTCGATTTATAGTCTTCAACAGGTAGATTTATTATTTTTACTGTTTAAGTGATAAATCTTGGATTTTTGTGGTACCTGAATAAAAGTTATACGTTTTCAATACTTTTTACTCCTTTTGCCGGCAGCGCTGCTTGCAGCATTGTGCCGAATAGTGTGTGCGCGTACGGTGGTGAAATGGGTTAAGTTGTGGACTGCATAACGAACGAAACTATTATGCATTTATGGGTTTAAGTCCCACCCGCATCAAAAGTTAAATGTATGCAAAAAATTATTTTTTTATTTTAGATTTTGACTTTGCATAAATATTGTAAGTCCATGATCAAAATATGATTGTAGCCGTTCTTTATTGTTCCGCAAATAATTTTGATGTACGAGCAGCTGGGTAGCGGGTATATTACAATCGAGCACACTCGAATGTAGCTTTCTTACTTGTTATTTTACCAAATAAAAAAAAAAATGAATCAAAAATGAAATGTATATATAAATATTTCATAATAATAAATATAGTATTAAAAACTAAATATTAACAAACAAAACTTAATATATAAAATATAGAACAAAATGAAAGTCAAAATTTTTACGGGGAACACATAACAAGCAGATGCCACTCGAAATAAGAAGCACTGTGATACAAAACAATCAGATGCCGCTCTAAATAAGAAGAATTTTTATACAAAGAAATAAGAAGCACTTTTATACAAAAAGAAGGGCTACATACATACAGAAAATAATGAGACTAAAGTTAGAATGCAGCGTAGAAGAAGAGAACTGGGAAGTGCTGTGAGAGGGCTGCTAGGCTCGATGCGAACATTATGTTCGAACAAGTCAGTGGTACACGGTTGATCACAGTGTCGATATGTAGTGGAGGGAGGTTCCGTCAAGTTGGACGCGAACAATTATGTTCGAACAGGTCACTGATACGCGACAGAACCTCAGAACCGTACATACGTGCAAAAACCACAACCTTTAAAGTTGCAACGTGTTGCAAGACAGTTGTCGATTTGTAGTGGGGAGAAGGTTCCGTCAAGTTGGACGCGAACAATTATGTTCGAACAGGTCACTGATACGCGATGGAACCACAGAAACATTAATATTTCAGATCAGTCTATACAAACTGGTGTAAAACTACAACTTAGATATGATCAAACAAGAAATAACCTTTCATTGGTTATATACGAGACGACCATATCGGCCATTTGGTAGCTGTGTTGTAGTCTCTCGACCGCTGTAGTGAGTCGATTGCCTTTACAGAGTCAAATACAATGAAATTTTCATTTGCGACGTATAAGCCTGTTAGTATGTCATGAATGTGGAAGATAACATATTAAGAAATTAAAACGAATCAACACATTAATACAATGTAACCTTGCCTCCATCTTATAATATTAAATGAAATATATTCCACACAATACATATATTAATCCAAGTATCATTGCAGGTATTGAACCTATGATAAAAGAATTCATCACACATCAAACCACACTGTATATTAAGATAATTATAAGATAATATTAAATGTCAACAAAATTTAAGCATAAGACTAAATCTACTATTCCTAATCTAACTCGGACTACTAGACAGACAACCAAAACACCCGCCCTTACAAGAAACATAACCAAAACTAGCCCAACAGACATAACTCAAAATACGTCGGGGTCCAGCATATATGAATTGCCTGCCGGGCTCCCAGACATTATTAAGTACCTTCCGACCTACGACGGTAACCCTTACGCACTTAAGAGATTCATAGAAAGCGTGGAAGAGATTTCATTGATGTTTAGAGACACAGAGCAAACTCCAAGAGGGAAAATGTATTTAAGAGCGATCAGGAATAAAATAGAGGGCAAAGCGAGTGAATTGTTAGATAAACTGGATACCCCATTAGACTGGGATGAAATTAAGAGGAATCTAACAAGAAAGTTACTAGATAACAGGGACGAACTGACTTTAATAGAGGAACTACATGGGTTTCCTTTTAGAAGGCTGCCAATAACAAAACTGTATGATACCATTTTAGATCTAAAATGAGTATTGACATGCATGGCCGATTCAAAGGAACTACCAGCTTTAGCTATTCTAGAAAAAAAGTATTTCTATATGGCTTTTTTCCTGAAAACCTTTATTAAGGGTCTATCTGTACCACTCCGGAATGTGGTCAAAGCTTTTAGACCAAATACGTTGGATGAAACATTTGATAAAGCTATTCAGGAGAGGGATGAGTACATGCAGGAGAGACGACGGTACCCAGCAAATCATCATAAAATTCGTATTTCAGACAACCAGCAGGGCAGAGGACAGTATAGAGCTCTTCCTTACTTAACCGAGAATCGTTACGGACAGGACCATCGCACTAACAACGAACAGAATCAACAGATAGCCACTCACGCCAATATAGAGGTGGAAAATTCAATAGTTCACGTCAGACTAATACTAGCAGATTTAACAATCTGGAAGCCTCTTCGGAGCAACCAGCACTTCACAATTTAGATGAAACTGTAAAATTTTAAAGACCAGCCTCATTGAGCAGACAGGGTACCTTAAAAGTTATAAGGATTAACACGGATCAACACTATCCTATATTTTGATTAGCTCACCGTTTGGTAGGAAGCTACACTTTTTAATCGATACAGGGGCATCGAATTCCTTTATCGATCCTAAATTTGTTCCGCTTCAGCAGAGAGAATCCTTAAGCACAAATACAGTCATAACAAGTAAGAAAGCTACAGTCGAGTGTGCTCGACTGTAATATACCCGCTACCCAGCTGCTTGTACATAATTTATTTGCGGAACAAAAAAACGGCAAAGTCAAAATATAAAATAAAAAAAAAAACATTTTTGCACACATTTAATTTTTGATGCGGGCGGGACTCGAACCCGTAAATGCATAATAGTACTGTTCGTTTTGCAGTCCACAACTTAACCCATTTCACCACCGTACACGCACACACGATTCGGCACAATGCTGCAAGCAGCGCTGCCAGCAGTGCTGCTTACAGCTGTGGAAAACGTTAAGCTGAATAACTTCTGTGTTTATTATCCGATTGTTACCAAATTTTTCAGAGATCATCTGGCTAGCTATAGTTATCATATAAACCGAAAATGAACAATATGGCATCAAAATTGCACTTGTTATCAATGTTTTTTCGATTTGCGGGGGCGGAAGGGGGCGTGGCCAAAATCCAAAATAAACTTGACCAGCGTGCAATAATAACACATATTGTCACCAAATTTGGTTGTCCTAGCTCTTATAATAGCTGAGATCTAGATTTTCACACGGACAGACAGACGTACAGACGGACATGGCTATATCGACTCGGCTGTTGATCCTGAGCCAGAATATATATACTTTATGGGGTCGGAGGTATCTCCTTCTGCCTGTTACATACATTTTCGGTTTGAACAAAGTTATAATACCCTTCTACTCTATGAGTAGCGGGTATAAAAACTGTATTAAAGAAAATTCAGGTCACCGAAAAGGTCGAATATCCTGCATTTTCCGAATTTATTTTAAAAGACACTTTTATATTTTAATCCTCAAATTTCACGAATATTTCGACGGAC
Organism: Zaprionus ghesquierei; assembly: GCA_018904095.1. Classification (NCBI taxonomy): domain Eukaryota; kingdom Metazoa; phylum Arthropoda; class Insecta; order Diptera; family Drosophilidae; genus Zaprionus; species Zaprionus ghesquierei. The sequence goes on from JAEIGP010000831.1 coordinate 551,236, forward strand.
TAATAGGTCTTGACATATTATGTACTATAAAAGCAAATATAGATCTTAAAATGTTAATTTTACAAACTCCTCCGGCAACTATCCCCATTCATATTGAACGAAATAGAGCTACGGATATATTTAATATCGAAGCCAGTTCGAGAATAATAGTGCAGATACCAGTCGAACAGGGACCATTTTTACTTGATTCCGTAGAATTAGTAGATAATGTTTACATTCAACAAGGACTCCATACAGCTGACACTTACCATGGATGGAAATAGTCAACTGTTCTGATCAGGATCAGACGATTTGATTAGAATTTCCATTAGTTACAACCCAATTCATTCAAGAAAAATATGTAGAATTGAACTTTCATTGGTGCAACGACGCGAATTTTCACGAACGAGTCAATACAGACCACCTTTCTGACGAAGAAGCAAATCAACTTAAACACCTATGTTTGCAATTTCCCTTCCTTTTTCACTACCCGTCAGATAGATTAACATTCTCAAATACAAACAAACACAAAATAGAAACTACAGACGACATACCCCTGTATGCCAAACCCTTTAGATACTCCTACCAAGAACAAAAAGAGATCAATGACCAAATCAAAAATATGTTAGAACAAAACATAATTAGAGAAAGTCATTCACCTTGGAGCTCACCTGTTTGGTTGGTTTCGAAGAAATCCGAAACAAAAGAACAAAAATGGAGATTAGTTATTGACTATAGAAAACTGAATGAAAAAACCGTTAAAGACAGGTATCCCATCCCTAATATTAACGAAGTGCTTGATAAGATAGGTAGAGCTAGATATTTTTTGACTTTAGATTTGGCTAGTGGTTATCACCAAATACAAATGGAACCGAAAGATATTCCTAAAACAGCCTTCACGAAATTAGACGGACACTACGAATTTATCAGAAGGCCATTTGGTCTGACAAATGCCCCTGCAACATACCAAAGGGTAATGAACAACGTTTTAGGTAACTTGAAAGGGAGATGTTGTTTAGTTTATCTCGACGACATCATAATTTTTTCTGGTTCATTGCAACAACACATATCAGACTTAAAAGAAGTATTCAGCAAAATAAGTGACGCTAAATTAATGCTCCATTCACAGAAATCAAAATTTTTAAAGAAAGGGACAGAATTTTTAGGACACATTGTTACGGACCACGGCATTAAACCAAATCCGGACAAGATTATCGCCATTAAGAAATTTCCCTCGCCTCGTTCTAAAAAACAAATTAAATCCTTTTTAGGATTACTAGGCTATTATAGGAAGTTTATTAAAGATATGGCCAGAATAACGAAACCACTTACAGTCCAATTTAAAGGCAATTTAAAGTCTGATACAATAGACCAGGAATATATTGATACATTCGAAAAATGCAAAACCCTTCTTTGGAATGATCCCCTACTACAATATCCAGACCTTTCTAAAAGATTTATCTTAACAACAGACGCAAGTAACGTTGCCCTTGGAGCAGTGCTATCACAAGGACCCTTGGGTTCGGACAAGCCGGTCTGTTTTGCAAGTAGAACATTGTCCGATACAGTACGTAATTATGCCACTGTCGAGAAAAAAATGTTAGCAAGAATATGGGCTGTTAAATACTTTCGCCCTTACTTGTTTGGAAGAAAATTCGTTATAGTAACTGATCATAAGTCACTTACATGGCTGATGAGTTTTAAGGAACCGACCTCCAAAATAGTTAGATGGAGAATGCAATTATTAGAATATGATTACGAAATTTTGTATAAGAAAGGTTCTCAAAACTTGGTACCGGACGCATTGAGCAGGGCAGAAATCGACATGAACCTAAATGATAGTAACTCAATAACAGGGACGTGTGGAGATACAGTCCACTCAGCAGACGAACACATGGATGATCACATCCATATCTCAGAAAAGCCCTTAAACGATTTTAACTACCAAGTAATATTAAAATATGGTGCTCCTATAGAATCTAAAACTGAAGTTATATTTAAACGAAAAACGAGACAAGTAATTTCTAAACTGTCTTTTACAGAACAACGATTTACATATATTTTAAAGAAAACCTTGAAGCTAAACAGGACTGTTGCAATTTTTGCACCCGACGATATTTTTCAACAAATACAAGAGAGTTATAAAAAATACTTTTCAAACAATAACATTTATAACATTTTAAGATGTACTATATTCTTAACCGATTTACTATAAACACAGGACCAAGAGTTTCAAATTAACAAATATCACACAAATAATAATCATAGAGGTACAGACGAAACCGTTGCTCACATGAATAGACAATTCTATTTTCCAAATATGAAATCAAAAATTACTCAGACTATAAATAATTGCGATGTCTGTCACACCTTCAAATATAACCGCCACCCCCCAAATATTAAATTCCAAGTAACCGAAAAACCTACCATGCCTTTAGATATACTACACACTGACTTATATACTATAAACGGAAAATATGTTGTTACTGTCCTTGACAAATTTTCTAAGTTTGCCCTTGGATACACAATCCCTACAACAGACGCAATAAATATAGTGAACGCTATTAGGCGATTCATAGTACCTAAAAAAATTGTTTACGATCAAGGGGCTGAATACAATTCAAACCTTTTCAAGGATTTTTGCAAACAATATAATATAGAACAAAAAGTCACGTCCTTTCAACAATCTTCTAGTAATGCCGCAGTCGAAAGACTACATTCTTCACTCACTGAAGTGTATCGAATCCTTTTAGAAGAAAAGAAAAAGAAAAAAGTACAGATAGACCACGAGAAGATTCTAACAGAAACTTTCATTACATATAATAACGCTATACACTCGGCTACTAAGCTGACTCCTTATGAACTGTTTTCGGGACGTACCCACGTATTCCAGCAAACCATTAAATTTGACGATGAGCATGACTATCTACAAAAATTAAACGAATTCCAAAAGACAATATACCCTAAAGTATGTGAATTAGTTCAAAACAACAAGGTTCATAAGATTGGAAAGTTAAATTAAGAAAGGAAAGAAGCTATCCAGGTAGAAACAGAAAACGTAGTATTTCGTAAGGAAAATAGACGCAATAAGCTCACCCCTAGATTTTCAAAACAGACTGTAGATACTGATGAGGGCGTTACCTTTACTAAAAACAAAAGACAAAAAATTCATAAATCTAAAATTAAGACCCAATTAGGACGCAAGTAGAGAATTCCAAAAATAACCTGAATAATAACAAACATACATGGATACGATAAACAGAAAATTCAAATTGCTAAAGAAATAAATAATGTAAATAACAAGAAAAAAGTTTTGGAATGTACGATTAAAACTAATTCCTAAGTTTATATATAAATACAAAAAAAGTCATGAAATCAAAATAAGAAAATGTTTACAACTTAATTTCCCTAAGCGCAATAAAAATAATGATTAAATTTTTTTATGTTAAAATACCTATGTTTACATTAGACATTAATCAGTTAACAATTTAATTCATTTCGTACCTATTAATAACACACAAAGTATTGTTACATCAAACTGTATAACTCTATAACGAGTAAGAACACACAAACATTGTAATTTAAGGAAGAATATAATAGAATTCATCATATAAATATGTGAGACCCGCAAAAAGCTATTTTCAATACATCTAACCATGAGGACATCGTCAACATCATGACCCTGAAGCTACCGAACTTACTCAACAATCTGTCAAAAGCTGGTTCCAATTTCGACAAGGATTATGGAAGACAAATACGGAGCTTCACGATAGAATGGAAGACACCTTAAAGTACCAAATGCATGTTTGAGTGTACTTTTTTTTCACACCGCGGGAATCATACCTTTGCAATAACCAGAATGACAATCTTCATCCCGGCCTCATCACCAGTCATACCCGATCACGGCATTCCTTCGTTATGGCCCTCTCTTCCGTCTTGTGGGGGAGGAGTTACCACTATACATTCCCCACTCTCCTGAAACCGTCCAGATTCCGCTACATGACAACGGCATCAAGGGCCACAACAACAACAACTCAGTAGTCCACATACACGAATAACCATATATTATAATATAAGCTTATACACATGTTACACACACACTTTGAACGTACATCGTCTCGAAAATTCTAGAAATAGATTTCACCATAACGACAATGTTGCATCAGCCTCTAATTGTGCGTTCATTCGTCAGCTTACATTTGTAGCTTTGAAATGACCGTTATAGCGAGGCGTTGTAGCTGATGCATAGCGCTGTTTCGGCGTTAGGCAAAAGAAGTTTTTGCGACGCATGGCCACTTGCATTTTGTACGTACGAAGAGACACACTTAAACCGGGACATTAACTCTAAACCTTAAATGTAATTTTCAAATACAAAAAGAAGTCATAAAAGAAATATTTGTTACCTAATCTATGTTTGGAAGTAATACATATAATTAAACCAACTGTTCACGTAGAGCTACGGGCCATCTATAACTCGCGCCAAGCAGAAACACAAAATTGCTAGAAATGTCGTTAAATTTAAATGATCTGCGACATGTGTATCATAAAAAAATCTTTATCACATTTTGTTCTTTATCTTTGGTTTAATTGCGTTTTTTTCTATCCTTTTTTTTGTTTTGAGCCTTCAATTGCTTACTTTTTATGTGGAAGAAAAAAGTAACGGGACAAATACGACGGTAATTCGGAATTTTGCTTTCAGCGTGAAATTCGCTCAATGTGTGCACTATTTTTGGCTCATCTGAATAGGTTTTACACTTTTGACTTCACTTAATATTTGACCACGGGATTGAAAAGTGTTGATTTCTTTTGTATTCTAAAGTTAAAATCATCTGTTATCATTATTTTTCTAAAATGGGCCGCGGAAAACGATTAACCAATTATGAAAAAGGTAAAATAAAAGGCTATATTGAATCTGGCTTAAAACACTGTGTTATAGCCAAGAAAATCGGTCGAAGTCAAAACGTTGTGAGTAATTTTCTCCGTAATGAAGCCGACTATGGAAAAAGTGTTAAAGCTGATTGTACGGCTTGTTCAAATTAAATTTACGAAGCAAAAAAGAAGAACGCGGCGGCAATACAAAAACGAATAGGCAATTGCAATAGACATTAGACAGAAAGAGAAGGTGATAAATGTATGTTTTTAAGCACGCATGTGAACATACGTATATGATATATACATATGTGTATCATTTGTACATACATATGTACATCCGTGCACCATAAAATTAAATAGGGAACATTTTGCACTCTTCCACTAACTTATATGTATGATTAAATTTATTGTCTGCTGTTCTTATATAATATAATATTATATTATATATTAAAATAATATAAACAAGTAAACAAAGCTACAGTCGAGCGCGCCCGACAGTAAGACACCATTAGCCCAATTTCGAAACTAATTATCACACATTAAATTCCATCAAAAAAACGCTGCACAAGTTTATCCGCCACCTATTGTTTAAATTAAATCTATTTTTGAATAGCGCCATCTACATGTGGAAACGGCAAAGCTTTACATACGTTAAGGCTGAAACGAAGCATCGTGACAATGACGTCACGACACTAGCACAGGCGCAAGCAGTGGATAACTTCTGTGTTTATCGTCCGATTGGATTGTAATTGTTTATGTTCATACCAAAGCAGAAAGCTGTAATTTCCATACTTTTCCTGATAATCGAAAATTATCGATTTGCGTGGGCGGTCGGCGTGGCCTCAAAAATTGAAAATAAACCCGATCTGCCTATGGTATACAGGAACCATCTTGTGAAATATGGTGTCTCTAGCTTTTGTAATAGCTGAGATCTAGACGTTCAAACGGACAGACGGACAGACAGACGGACATGGCTCAATCGACTCAGCTAGTGATCCTGAGTCAGAATATATACACTTTGTGGGGTCTGCCACGGCTCCTTCTGCCTGTTACATACATTTGCACAAACTTAGTATACCATTTTTGACCATTTTCAATGGTCGAATGGTATAAAAAAAAAGTTGCGAATGGCCAGGGACTTCTAAAGTTAAACTCTGATAGTTTTTTGGGTACGGTATAAAGGGTACCGTACCGCGCAATATATATTTTTGATTATCTTTGCCTAACAATGTTCCTGTGCACCTTTGTCTGCCAAGTCAGCATTCGGCTGGATGCGGTGCTGGTCTGTCGTCGTTCGGTGTCCGACACTAGGTTAATGGCGTTGGGTTTTAGGGGGTGGAGTGGATAATGTCGGGCGGCAACTTCAGGTGAATTTGTGTCTAGGCAGCTCTTGGCAAATTTATGATTCGACTTTTAAATTGGTTTATGGCAATTTCCGCAGCACCCACACACCCACACGCGAATTTGTTAAATTTGTAAATTATAAATAACATTTTATACAGGCTTAGCCTAATCGTTTCTTTACCAACATTGTTAAAATACTTGTACATTTTACAACGCTGTTAACAGCGCCATGTAGTACAGCAAGACTGCACAAATTTCAAGAATCTTTCCAAGCAGATCAAAACAAATTAAATTTTAAATTCAGTTTGTTTAATCGTTTTCTTAATCAAAAAGCTTCCGCCCTCTTTGTGGATGTGGTTAAGAATATGTGCAAGCCAGAGTCTCCACCTCCAACCACACCACCACCGCCGCCACCACCATCGCTGCCGGGTACACCAGAGGCAAATGTGCCCGACTACTGGACTGCGATGATAAGCGATGATGATGCAGACCATAAACAGGATGACGAGGAGAGACAGCACCAGTTGCACACGGCAATCACGCCGGACAGTATCAGCGAACAGGTAATCTCTGTGTTCGATTCCGAAGCGGAACCATCGCCAGTGCCTGATCTACTGGTTGAGCTGCAGAGTAGCTGCAGTAGCAATTGTTGCAAGCATAACTTGTCCTCTAGCGAACACGGTGGTGCAACGTTGGAGAATGAAATTACGTCGGCGGTGGCGTTGGTGGCTGCCACCACTAATGACAACACCAGTATTGGCTTTAATATATATGGATATATATATTTATGGTGCTTACGTACCACCCGAACATCTATGTTTTCCTCGGCCATCGCATCTTCGACAAACAGTTCCTGGCTGCCGGCGTAGGTTAGCGTGCCTGGAGCTGGCAAAAGACTAGCGAAGTAGCCATCAGACCTCCGCCTGTCCACCAATCGCATGGGTGTCCCACTGGGTGAGGTGACATTTGACTGTGCTCCGCCGCAACGCGATACGTGACGCTGGAGCAGACCGCAAGCTGGACGAGGCATTGAGGGAGCCGGCTCGGCTGGCAGATTTGATGCAGCGCAGCAGAATCCGAAGCTATTGTCACAGCTCTTTGGGCACGATGCGGCGGCACTGAATGTGGACGCGCATTATTGCGCCTGTGAGGCGAATAAGTTGTACGCCTGCTTTGCCGACCCTTTGCAGGGTGGACGCTGTGCACCACACGAAGTGCATCATGATATGCATTATCGGCGTGCTCAGAATTTGCCACAGCAAAATATGAATCGAATGGAGGTGGAACAGCTTTTCTTCTTTTTCTACACATATCCCGGCATAATGCAAATGCTTGCGGGAGCTGAGCTGGCGGAACGTGGGTGGCCTTTTCACATTTTCGAACGTCTCTGGATAGTGCGACAGTCGGATAATCCGCACTATAAACGATGTGGGTACCAGGAATCGGGCGAGTATAACTACTTCAATATGCTTCACTAGCGAATCTTGGCGCAAGACTTTGATCTGATGCCACAGCAACTATAACGCATAATTGCCAAATTCGAACTGCGCGAACAGAATGGCTATCACCCGCAGATGAGATGGGTAACACCTCACATTGTCAGCCGATACATTTTTATCTCGCTTACTCAGATTTCTCTCTGCTTTCCACTACCCTTAAGAGCTTCTTTTGAGGTGGAAAATAGAATAACCGCTCTAGACCATTTGTTGTGCCATAAGACTTTATTAAAGGTATTAAGAAAAGTTAAGAGTGTTAAGACAAACAAGTAAGAAAGCTACATTCGAGTGGGCTCGAATGTAATATACCCGCTACCCAGCTGCTCGTACATCAAAATTATTTGCGGAACAATAAAGAACGGCTACAATCATATTTTGACCGTAAAAGGCCATGGACTTACAATATTTATCCAAAGTCAAAATCTAAAGTAAAAAAAATTATTTTGTGCACACATTTAATTTTTGATGCGGGTGGGACTCGAACCCATAAATGCATAATAGTTCTGTTCGTTACGCAGTCCACAACTTAACCCATTTTACCACAGTACACGCACACACTATTCGGCACAATGCTGCAAGCAGCGCTGCCGGCAAAAGGAGTAAAAAGTATTGAAAACGTATAACTTTTATTCAGGTACCAAAAAAATCCAAGATTTATCACTTAAACAGTAAAAATAATAATTCTACCTGTTGAAGACTATAAATCGAATACGTGCATGTAAAAAACGATATGTGTTTCGACTTATTTACAGCGGGCAGCAATAAGAAACATGTATACAAAGTTTCATGAAGGTAGCTCTAAAAGGGAGGCAAAAACTTTTATTTGCAAAAAATAAGAAAAGTTCGATCTCCCCCACCATGACACGCATGCATGCGGAATGGAACCCTGGACCCATTACCTAAGAGGTCCACCACTTCTCCATTCGGCCATTAAGCCATTACGCAAATTTTGACAAAGTTACACTATGAGACCATTCGGAAATTCTTGCACGAAAAAAACAAAGTCTTAATGCATGATGCGTGTTTTTGTTGATATTTATTCTCATAACTTAAACATACAATTAAATAAAAAATAAAAATAAAAAAATATAAGAAAAAGCTGCGCTCTAACAATCGCACAAAGCTGATTTAAGAGACTGTCACTTCTCCACTTGTTAACTAAGTTCATTGTGAGCCATTAAAAAAATTTTAAATAAAATGCACGACCACCAATTAATGCATATTCAAAAATTAAAGTATTAGTTTTTAAAAAAACAAGTAAAAAAGCTACAATTCGGCGCTGCTTGCAGCATTGTGCCGAATCGTGTGTGCGTGTACGGTGGTGAAATGGGTTAAGTTGTGGACTGCAAAACGAACAGTACTATTATGCATTTACGGGTTCGAGTCCCGCCCGCATCAAAAATTAAATGTGTGCAAAAATGTTTTTTTTTTTATTTTATATTTTGACTTTGCCGTTTTTTTGTTCCGCAAATAAATTATGTACAAGCAGCTGGGTAGCGGGTATATTACAGTCGAGCACACTCGACTGTAGCTTTCTTACTTGTTATGACTGTATTTGTGCTTAAGGATTCTCTCTGCTGAAGCGGAACAAATTTAGGATCGATAAAGGAATTCGATGCCCCTGTATCGATTAAAAAGTGTAGCTTCCTACCAAACGGTGAGCTAATCAAAATATAGGATAGTGTTGATCCGTGTTAATCCTTATAACTTTTAAGGTACCCTGTCTGCTCAATGAGGCTGGTCTTTAAAATTTTACAGTTTCATCTAAATTGTGAAGTGCTGGTTGCTCCGAAGAGGCTTCCAGATTGTTAAATCTGCTAGTATTAGTCTGACGTGAACTATTGAATTTTCCACCTCTATATTGGCGTGAGTGGCTATCTGTTGATTCTGTTCGTTGTTAGTGCGATGGTCCTGTCCGTAACGATTCTCGGTTAAGTAAGGAAGAGCTCTATACTGTCCTCTGCCCTGCTGGTTGTCTGAAATACGAATTTTATGATGATTTGCTGGGTACCGTCGTCTCTCCTGCATGTACTCATCCCTCTCCTGAATAGCTTTATCAAATGTTTCATCCAACGTATTTGGTCTAAAAGCTTTGACCACATTCCGGAGTGGTACAGATAGACCCTTAATAAAGGTTTTCAGGCAAAAAGCCATATAGAAATACTTTTTTTCTAGAATAGCTAAAGCTGGTAGTTCCTTTGAATCGGCCATGCATGTCAATACTCGTTTTAGATCTAAAATGGTATCATACAGTTTTGTTATTGGCAGCCTTCTAAAAGGAAACCCATGTAGTTCCTCTATTAAAGTCAGTTCGTCCCTGTTATCTAGTAACTTTCTTGTTAGATTCCTCTTAATTTCATCCCAGTCTAATGGGGTATCCAGTTTATCTAACAATTCACTCGCTTTGCCCTCTATTTTATTCCTGATCGCTCTTAAATACATTTTCCCTCTTGGAGTTTGCTCTGTGTCTCTAAACATCAATGAAATCCCTTCCACGCTTTCTATGAATCTCTTAAGTGCGTAAGGGTTACCGTCGTAGGTCGGAAGGTACTTAATAATGTCTGGGAGCCCGGCAGGCAATTCATATATGCTGGACCCCGACGTATTTTTGAGTTATGTCTGTTGGGCTAGTTTTGGTTATGTTTCTTGTAAGGGCGGGTGTTTTGGTTGTCTGTCTAGTAGTCCGAGTTAGATTAGGAATAGTAGATTTAGTCTTATGCTTAAATTTTGTTGACATTTAATATTATCTTATAATTATCTTAATATACAGTGTGGTTTGATGTGTGATGAATTCTTTTATCATAGGTTCAATACCTGCAATGATACTTGGATTAATATATGTATTGTGTGGAATATATTTCATTTAATATTATAAGATGGAGGCAAGGTTACATTGTATTAATGTGTTGATTCGTTTTAATTTCTTAATATGTTATCTTCCACATTCATGACATACTAACAGGCTTATACGTCGCAAATGAAAATTTCATTGTATTTGACTCTGTAAAGGCAATCGACTCACTACAGCGGTCGAGAGACTACAACACAGCTACCAAATGGCCGATATGGTCGTCTCGTATATAACCAATGAAAGGTTATTTCTTGTTTGATCATATCTAAGTTGTAGTTTTACACCAGTTTGTATAGACTGATCTGAAATATTAATGTTTCTGTGGTTCCATCGCGTATCAGTGACCTGTTCGAACATAATTGTTCGCGTCCAACTTGACGGAACCTTCTCCCCACTACAAATCGACAACTGTCTTGCAACACGTTGCAACTTTAAAGGTTGTGGTTTTTGCACGTATGTACGGTTCTGAGGTTCTGTCGCGTATCAGTGACCTGTTCGAACATAATTGTTCGCGTCCAACTTGACGGAACCTCCCTCCACTACATATCGACACTGTGATCAACCGTGTACCACTGACTTGTTCGAACATAATGTTCGCATCGAGCCTAGCAGCCCTCTCACAGCACTTCCCAGTTCTCTTCTTCTACGCTGCATTCTAACTTTAGTCTCATTATTTTCTGTATGTATGTAGCCCCTTTTTTTGTATAAAAGTGCTTCTTATTTCTTTGTATAAAAATTCTTCTTATTTAGAGCGGCATCTGATTGTTTTGTATCACAGTGCTTCTTATTTCGAGTGGCATCTGCTTGTTATGTGTTCCCCGTAAAAATTTTGACTTTCATTTTGTTCTATATTTTATATATTAAGTTTTGTTTGTTAATATTTAGTTTTTAATACTATATTTATTATTATGAAATATTTATATATACATTTCATTTTTGA